>CM040238.1:315516875-316114173 GCA_022545495.1 Chrysanthemum lavandulifolium
TTTTCTTTTCTTTTTTTAATTCGGATATCCAAATTTCGGATAACAGTTTATATATTTGAATATTCAGATATCTATAATTTTGGAAAACTTTTATATGAGTTCCAAAAATGTCCTTTCATAAAACCCAACTTTTAGTAAATTATGATCAAAATTTCCAATATCCGAATATGGATATTTTTGAACACCCACAACCTAAATCAAGAAATCCTAAAAGTTTCGTGAATCGAGAAGTTAATGATAGTTAGATACGAACACTAATCCGAATCGATTTGTTGTAATTTACTTACTTGCTTTTTGAAATTCAAGAGCAAAGTTAAATTCCTTATATTGCAATATCCAACTTCTCAATTTACTTACTTGCTCAAATAAATTCTAAGAGCGGTTAAGTTCCTTATATTGCAATATCCAACTTCTCAATTTACTTACTTGTTCAAAGCTCTTAATAAAACCAACCAACCACCACCACCACCACCACCACTAAACCATTCTCATTTTTCATTTTCACAAAGAAAAAATCATGTCTCGTCATTTCACCACCACCACCCCCACCGACCACGATCGGTTGATCGTAGTCATCACAGCAGCATTAGTAATATGGGTGTTTGGTTTCATAGCACTAATGTGACATAATATTTTATCTAAGGGTTTTTTCTTTTTCTTTTTTTTAATTCGGATATCCGAAATTTCAGATAACAGTTTATATATCTGAATATTCATATATCTATAATTTTTGGAAAACTTTTATATGAGTTCCAAAATTGTCCTTTCATAAAACCCAACTTTTTAGTAAATTATGATCAATATTTCCAATATCCGAATATAGATATTTTTGAACACCCACAACCTAAATCAAGAAATCCTAACAAGTTTCGTGAATCGAGAAGTTAATGATAGTTAGATACGAACGAAGAATCCGAATCGATTTGTTGTAATTTACTTACTTGCTTTTTGAAATTCAAGAGCAAAAGTTAAATTCCTTATATTGCAATATCCAACTTCTCAATTTACTTACTTGCTCAAATAAATTCTAAGAGCGAAGTTAAGTTCCTTATATTGCAATATCCAACTTCTCAATTTACTTACTTGTTCAAAGCTCTTTATAAAACCAACCAACCAACCACCACCACCACCACCACCACTAAACCATTCTCATTTATCATTTTCACAAAGAAAAAAATCATGTCTCGTCATTTCACCACCACCACCCCACCGACCACAATCGGTTGATCGTAGTCATCACAAAGAAGATTAGTAATATGGGTGTTTGGTTTCATAGCACTCTTGTGGTTTTATATCACCGCTTGGACCAACGCCCATGCACGACCGATGCCAACCGGTCTAAAGAAAAGATCCCTAAAACCCTACCCAAGGTTAGCAACTCCGACTAGTCATGTGAGGGTGACCGAGTGTGCCATTTGTTTGACGACTTTGAAGAGGATGACGAGGTTAGAATTTTGCCCACGTGTATACATGTGTATCATGTCACATCTATTGAAACGTGTATTAGGTCACATTTAACGTGTCCTACGTGTCGTCGGGGTTTGACCAGTGCGGATCGAGAAGAAACATTATCGTCTTAAATAACGTTATTTTGTGTAGAATCTATCTAAATCTTGGTGTGTTTTTTTTTTTTTTTTTTTTTTTTTTCAAATGTTCTACTTGGATTATATTGTACTACAAATTGTTACAAAAGTGACTTAAACTCGAGGGCATTTGATAAATTTGGTATTTAGTTTTAGTATGTTTCCTAATTTGAGTTGGTTTAGAATTTGGCAATTTGGTCATTGTTTTCTTATAAATATGGATCAATGTCATTAGTTTTCTTTGTACCTTTTGAATAACAGTTTGATACTTATTGAATTAGAATTTGGTACCTTTGAATTTTGGTTTTGTATTTGGTTCGGTAATTTGAATAAAGCTTCACTTCGCTTGTTAACTATGTTTATTTGTTTTGTACTTTAACAAGTGGTATCGGATCTAGGTTCGTTTAACGATGAAGAAGAAGATTTTTTTTTTTGGATTGAAGTTCGTTTGAAATTTGGTTTGAAGAATCGAGTTTGTGCTTGGGCTTGTCGATTCGTTTTTGGATTCGTTCATTCGTAAATTTTGCAGATGATTTGAATTTATTTGAATATGCTAAGTTTTGATTAGATGCAAGAATTAGTGGGTCGGTTGCTCAACTGAATTTGTTTCGTTCGACACGTTAAGTGATCTGGAAATTGGAAGATGTACTGAATGTCTGAACATGGGCTTTTCTTTGAACATGGGCTTTTGTTTTTATTTGGGCATGTTATTTGAATTTTTGAATTTTGGGTTTGCAACGTTGGTTTATGTTATGGTGTTGAGCTTTTGGTTTTTGCTGATTTGATCTTGGATTAGCAGTAGGTAATTTGGATTTGGTTTGTTTCGGTATTTGAATTTGGACCGTAATTTTTATTACATAAGTGGGTCGTTAGAATTATTATCGAGTATCATATTTGGGGCATTTTAATTATTAGAGACCGTTCGTCAAGTTATTTATTAGTTTGAATTTGTTTGATACTTGGATAATAAGTTTGAAGTTGGACCATAATACTTATTTAATAAGATGTGATAGCAAATGTTGTCGATCCCAGAATGGATTGCAATATTAATTGGGACACATCTCAAATTTTTCAAAATTCTGATGTTCACCGATGGATTGATCCATTTATTCTAATATATTAACCTAAAAGCTTGAAAACAACTAGATCACAAGGGCAAACAAGTATACAAAATTTTAAAACTGGCCTAAAAATGTGAAAAAATTAGTTTCGTTTTCCTATTTTACTTCCTCACACTTAAGTTAAGCATTGTCCTCAATGTGAAAAATAACTTCAAAAGTATGTAACATAAGAAAAAATAAAATCATCTATTCTAGATCATCTCTCAAAGAACCCGAACAACATTTATTCATTTCTAAAGCATATAGCGAGTAAAATGAAGTTTAATTTAATGAACCATGATCTTTGAGCGTGCACCATTCCAAAATTGGTTTTAAGTTTTTGTAAACCAAACCCGCACCAAAAATTTGGTTTGGTTTTTCGATTTTGAGTTTAAAATCACTTTCCCAAGCAGTTAGCACATGAATTTAGACAAAGTTATTTAAAATAAAGATTTGTCAATGACGTAAATATGATTATGAGTCGTCTCATGGTTATTTGAGGCCTAAAGAGAAATATTAAATGAGACATTTTGACAATATTTTTTGTTGCTAATTTAAAACTTAAAGAACTTGTCAATAACTAGTAATTTTAAGAAAACGATTTGCATACCTATTAATTGCCTAAAAGTATGACTAATGATAAGATTGTAACATTTGCTAAAATAAATGATGAAAGATAATGAAAAAGAAAATGCATATGATATGCGCTAAATAATGAATTGATTAGGCACAGTTTTAAACGTATGTTTTAGTCATCTACGGAGTATATCACTACTCAAAAAAAATTATTTTGTAATTTTTAACTCACATTATTTTACAAATGTTTCAAATGAGACACAACTATGAACTATGTGTGATCCGCATGTCCCACCTCAAGGACATCGTAAACGGATGATACATTAGTCCAACGAGCTTTTGGAATTGTTTAGCAGCAACAAACGGTAAGCATTTACTTATTTGACAATACCGTAAGCATTTAATACATGATCAACTGCTTTATTCTTAAATGTTTCATGTGAAAGCCGGAAGCGACAAACGATAAGCATTTGTTTTACACTTTATAATTACAGTTACAGCTATGATGCCAAACACGTTTTTTAAACAAACGGCTATTGTTTACAGCTAACTGCTACTGTTTACTCTTTATTACTACTGCTATGTGTCGCCAAACATAGCCAAATGTTAGATGTCTTTTATCATTAAATTATTTGGCGGTTATCTTTATATCTTATGTTAGAGGTGATACATCCACAAAAAAGAATCCAAACAAACCATCCACTCGCTGATGCGTCAGCGAGTGGATGGTATGTGTGGATATTTTTTTGTGGTTCTATCAAAATTCCTTATGTTATATGAATGATTTAGTTGGTTGTAGTTCAAACCATTATTTAAAATTTAAAAGTTCTAGTATGTTGTTATATAGACATGGATTTCGTCATGTCAAAACAATGTATCCACATAATTTTTTTGTCGGTTTTTTTTCTTTTTTATTATTATTATTTTTAATTCTTAGAAGTAGCTCCTATGTGGTTCTACTTAGGGTCAGTAACGAACCGGACGAACACGAACGGAGCCTTGTTCATGTTCGTTCGTTTAACTTTAACCGGACAAATAAACGAACACGAACGCTTAAACGAACGAATTTTCTTGTTCATGTTCGTTTATTAAGAAAATTAGTTGTTCATGTTCGTTTATGTTCGTTTATTAAGACACTAAACGAACGTTAAACGAACATAAACGATCGAACATAAATGAGCATATGCAAACAAACATAAAATTTCTTAATTTATGCACTATATATTGTTTTACAAGTGTCGTTTTGTTTAAACAAACCAATTTTAAAATTATATAATTAAAAGATATGATATACGAACATAAATAAATAAACGAACGTTAACGAACACATAATCGAACGTTCACGAACATAAATGAACGAACGCGACTATTGTTCATGTTCGTTCATTTAACTAAACGAACGTAAAATATTGTTCATGTTCGTTCATTTAATAAATAAACGAACATAAACGAACTTTTTACCGAACGGTTCATGAAATGTTCGCTGAACGTTCAGTTCGTTTACAGCCCTAGACTTCTACTGATAGCTCCTTTTGCTATAAGAGTACAATCACACATTTTTTTTTTAATTTTTTTTTTTTTTACTTTACTTGATAATATCATAAATCAATTTTCATATAAATAATGTGGCTATGTGGGTGTTGATACAAAAGTTGGGCTTCCTTGTTTGAGCTCCGCTCTCGTACCAATTGATGATTGCCGCTGAGACCGCGCACTATGTAAATGAAAACAACGTTAGGCTTATCGTGGGATTGTCTCCCGATTATCCTCCGGCGTGAGAGTAAGTAATCGGTTTTAGGGTTATGGAGAATTAGGGTTTAGATCGTACCTTTAATGAGGGCAGGGATGCCCTTTATATACACACGAAACCCTTATAGGTTTCGTGTTCCCCAACCTTTGGCGTATCACGCCTACATCGGGCAATCAATACATATCTCGTTTAATAAGAGATATCCGATATCCAAAACCATAAATAGCTTTGGGTTTGGGCCTTCGTGAGCCCAAACCGTTACTGGATTTAGCCCATGCGTACTGGGCTCGATCACTAGTAATGTTATTGGCCGGGTTCATGACCCGAATGTAGACTATACGTCATCATGTCCCCCCAATCTAGTATGCGCAGTGACGAACTGCGGATGCTAGACTAATAACTGCAGCGAATAAAAAACTGTGAAGCGTAGCAAAGAAGCTAAACAGGCTTCCCGCCTTGAAAGATACACGTGGTATCTAGACATAGTGTGGAAAACTAGAAGGGGGGTTGAATAGTTTTACCAATTTAAAACTTCCTTTTAAATATTTAGATCGACTTATGTCAATCTATTTGATTGTTTATGTTGGACGTTGATAGATATATATATAAATGTGTAATGAAAGATAAAGAGTAAGAAGCACATCACCACGACACAAGTATTTATAGTGGTTCGCTACAAGGAAACCTTCCTTGCCCTACTCCACTCCCGAGTCACCTACTCGAGAGTTCGTAAACACTACACCAACTCCTTATGGCGGAGAAGCCTTCACAACGTCACTTAACCTTTTCCTAAGACAAAGCTAAATACCGAGTTCTTTCACACCAAGGCGAACCACACCTAACACAACGTCGCCTACCCTTTATACGGTGCTAGGCTAACCACCGAGTTCTTTCACACCTTAGGAGAACTAATCCTTCACAACGTCGCCTACCCTTTATTAGGTACTAGGCTAAGCACCTAGTTCTTTCACACCTTAGGTGAACTACACCTTCACGACACAACACCTAATCTCAAGGAGATCTACTCCTTGTTACAACACCATCAAGGATATCACCATCCTTGTATATAAACAAATACATATATGTATAACGATGCACCTCATCGATTATACGACCTAGGCATTCTTCCCAAATGCTACTTGATTTGATTCTTTGGCATCCTTCACTAATGCCTTTGACACAACGCTTGGCACCCTTCACTAATGCCTTCGTCTTGACATCTTTAGCATCCTTCACTAATGCTTTGACACGGATGATGAACACCTTTCACTAATGCTTTCATCTTGACACTTTCGGCATTCTTCACTAATGCCTTCAACCCAACATCTATGGAGAAAGGAAGAACTATCAACAAGAGAACCTTAGTAGTCTTGATGATGACGAAGCATGGCTACTCATGGACTTTGAGCTTGCACATCTTCAAGAGGTGGTGATCTCTCCTTTAAGAGGAACCTAGTAGATCACACAAAAACAAAAGACAAACTACATAGATCACTTAGATATGAGGTTAGAGGGTTAGAATACTTTGGGGAAGTATGTGTGTAAAAGTACACTTAGAGAGGAAGAAATGGCTCTCTATTTATAGAGGAAATTCTTTTATGTTTCCCCGGATCCCTACCACAAGGGATCCGGCTAGAACAAAGCTAGGGATCCGTGGTCCGCTCCTCTTTGCCCATGGGTATTTTTGGTTATGGGTCATGGGTTATGGGTTGATCCATGGTTTTCTTTCTAGATACAATGTATCTTAAGGATACAATGAACTTGGTTAAGTGGTATAAATAAAACCATGGGTTATGGGTCAAAACCATTTGCTAGTTTTTACCTATTTATTATATACTTGTTTTTACCCATTTTAGTCTATACTTGTTTTTACCCATTTTGGTATACTTAGTTTAAGTATATGTTTAACCCAATAAGTAAACACTAGTTGTTGTACATATGTATCTAAGTCATAAAATCACTTATACTTGTTTTAGTGTTTTATGTGAAAGCGTAAGTGTGTTAGAAAACTATTAGTCCAAACCATTTACGTATTCTATTTGTTTCGTTAAAATGATTTTACGTTTGTTATCGACAAAACATTAGAAGATCGTAAAATATAAATAAACGCTTTCACGGCTTATTTGTATTAACAATCTCCCTTTTGTTGATGACAAAACATAAAATTATTTTAAGGAAAAATCTAAAATTGTAAGAGTTTGAATTTGTAGTTTTACTTTCTTCTCCCCTTTTGTCGAAACAAAAGTGTTAAAAGAAACCAACACAAATAAAAATGTAAAATGTAAAGAGAGCAAATGATGGGAATGGTACTGCCTTAACTCCCCTTGACGAGTCCATCCCTTTGAAAGGGTGTCAAGGACATAACGTAAAATGAGCTAATTGTGTTTGCAATTAAGTTTGCAAATTGTTCGTCTAAGTAATGACGTGCTCCCCTTGAATATTGCAATGTTGCAATGGGGTGTCATGAAGTGTAACCCAAAATTGGATTAAGTTTGCAAATGATTTTGCAATGTCGTTTCACACAAAGCTCCCTAGCTTTATGGTGTCAATATCTTCATGTGTATTTTGAATAACTACAAAACAAATGTTAGAAAAACAAGAGTATAGTGCATAATTTCCTGCAAAAGAGACTCAAGTTAGTATAAATTTGTGCTCTGCACCACGGATCCCACGGTTCCCTTCCGTGAGGGATCCGCCTAGGTATTTGGGAGGATCCAAATATTCTGCTGCGGTTTCTTCAAGAAGGAAGAAATGTCAAGGAATGCTATGTGAGGAAATGAGATATATGTACAATATAACAAGCACAACACACCAAAAAATCATAGCATATAAGTATTCATTCAATAAAACAAGAGATACACAACCAAATCTCTAAAAACTAAGAGAATGAACTAGCCAAACAAGTGCTACTAATGCTAAAGAGTTACCCAAATTTGAGGTTCAACTAAAACTAAATGATGATCAAGGATGAGAAAGGTTTCCTAAATGTTCTAAGTTTGAGCTTTTGAATATGATGCTCATTGTAGTTTAGGCTTGTTAACCTCTTCAAACGCTCGAGGAGGTGATAAAACATGAAACGTTGCTCTTCACGTAGTTCATGTATCAACTTTTCAACATGTTTACAATGATAGCAATCCTTGTCATGGTTTTGGGTTTCTTGAAGTGAAAGTTCAAGTGAAGTGGGTTGAGGATCTTCAAATGAAGGAGGATTTGGTGGAGGCTCATTAAGTGGTGGCTCTACAATGTTTGAGGGTAGAGGTAAAGAAGCATCAACTTCCATTTGATCGGGTGGTTGCCTTTGATTTCTTCTCATAATCCAAAATGGACTATTGGGAGGAATAATAGAGTTTGCTTTTGGATCAAGTGTTGATTCAACACTTTGATTTCGTTGCTCAATCTTTTCAAGTGAATTAGTTGGTAATGGTGAAAGATGAGATGACCAAGAAGGTAAATCTTCTACATTGTGAGAGTGTGGAGATGATTGGGAGGTGGCTCTAGGTACTAATGAAATAGGTTGCGTTGTGGAGGGTATGTTTGGTATAGTAGAATTTGGTGATGAAATCTTAGTGAGAACACTCTTCTTGGGGATTAGTTTGATTGGTTTCCTTGGTGTAGGAGAAATCCTAGCATAGGTGGACTTAACCGGAGATGATTCGGTTGAGGAAACTTCGTGTATGATTCTAGCAAGTTTCTTAGGTGGTTCTTGAGTGGATGAGTAAGCACTAGGAGCTTTTCTCATGATGAGATGACTAAGGAGGATGGTTTCAATTGCTGATAATTATGTTTGTGTTTGATGACTAAAGTGTTCTTGGCAATGTGGGTTATAAAAGGAAGAACTTTGCAATTGCATTTAAGACTTAATCCACTAATGTTCTTGGAAATGTGATGATTGACATGCACAAGGTTGAGATTCAGAGTTTCACTGATCTAGGAACTCATTTAAGATGAGATGAAGTGTTTGAGTTAGGAAGATGAGTTGAAATGATTGTTTTAGCTATGTTTGACATGAACTGTCACCCGGATCCCACGGCCCTCCTTGAAGGGATCCGCTAGGCTAATCCTAGGGATCCGGCTCTCAACAGTTATGACAGGTTTAAAATGAGGTTTCTAGGAGCTAAAGCCTATCTCATTTTAAATGTTTCGGTTCTCCTAAGTGTTTAGGATGAAAGGGTACTTGAATGATTAGAGGTAATAAGTGTTATAGCAAATGATTGCTTCTTATGGAAGGAGGATGGGACAATATGACTACCAATGGATGTCCAAGGATAACACTAAGAGTTATGAAGGTGTCAAGTCATAATAAATGATCCTAGTGATCGTGTTTTATCTTGAGGTGATATTAAGAAAAATTCTTAAAATTTCAAGAATTGAAAAGTAATTTTTGTCTTACCTTGAGATATAAAAGACTAGAAGCAATTTCCTAAAATTGTTTAGCTTGTCTTCTTAAAGTGTTTTAAGAGGTGAGAAATAGTTTGTGAGTAGTTGAGCGGAAATATGGTGAGTTTAGATGTGTTGATAAAATGGACTAAGATCTTAAGTAAGCCTTTAGTGAGTCTAAGCCTTTCTCATCCTTGAAGTGGACTTAGTTGGGTTCTAAAATCATATGCTAAGCTAATGTGATGTTATCTAGAAAGCAATTTTGATGTGTCAATGTCGCATTGCGATCGATGTCACGGATCCCACGGTTCCTCGAGGAAGGATCCGCTAGGCTAATCCTAGGATCCGGCATCTGCAGATCGTAACCAACACGAACCTACACGTAAATGATGTGCGATTTTGTACACTATTAAATCTATAAAACAAGCAAGTAGGAACAAGCAAGTCATCATAAAACATCACTTACAAGATAAAGTAACAATATCCAAAATACCATAAACTAAAAATACTAAAGAGAAATCATTCAAACATAAAATAAATGAAACTAAGCACATTCCTATTGTCTCCTTCACAATTCTTCCTTTTCCTTTTGACGGCTTAGTGAGGTTGTGTTAGGTTTTGAATCATGCCTCTTATTTGTTTAAATTCAGGTCTCGTTTGGAATGGTTGGAAGTTGTTCGTGGTATTCAAGGATTTCCAATTTGATGTTGGATACGGGTCGATGTCTTCCTCATCTTCTTCTTCTTCTTCTCCGGCCGAGGAGTCCGAGAGAGCTTTAGGTTTCTCCATTGACCATGAACCGTTTAGAGGGTTGTTTGGTAAGAGGTACCATGACGTGATCGGAAAGGTAATGATCATCGTTGATAGGGGATGGTTGCAATGCACTAACATACTTACAAAGTCGTGTTAGAAGCATACCATATGGGAGTACCATGTTGGAAGCTTTGAATACCCCAGCCATTCTCCTTACCATGTAGTAGGCAATATTAAATGGCCTTTGGTGGGTAAGACAATAGATCATTTGCACAAGACATGCGTTTGGATGATCTTTGTTTCCAACTAGGCTAATGATGTTTTCCGTAAGGATTTCTTCCCATTTTCTAAACATGGGATGCATTTCAAAAGTTCCATTTTAAAGGGATCACGGTGAATGAGCTTTTGTTACGATCGTAACGGGATTGGTCGGTCCTAATTTTAAAGATAGTATCACGAATGGTTTCGGGATCGTCGAGAGGAGTGTAATAGAGGCTTGGGATCAAGTGCATGGTTTTGAGAGTTAATTGCCCAATCTTGAGAGTACATACAAATTCCTCACAAGGAATGCGAAGAATTTGAGCAAAGGTGTTTAGAGGAAAAATAAAGTTTTGTTTGTTGATGATGAAGGCGATTGAGATGCTATTGTCGGTGTTTCTAATGATCCTAAAGCTTTTGTAAAATTCAAAATGAAGACCGGACAAATTTGTTCATCTATGTCAAGGAGACAATCAAAATTGATTGTCGAGAAAACATGACGAATGTCGGTATCTTCAAGGAAACATTCCTTGACTACACGACCTTCGTGGATAAGTCGTTTACAAGGCTTTTGAATATTTTACTCGGTTTTGGTCAATCCCTTTTACGATAGTAGTGAGTAAGGTAATGGACGGTGTCATGGTGATCTTGTTGAGTGACTTTGGGCATGGTTGTTCCTAAAAATACAAATTTTCAATTAAGATAAATTAGTTGGAATGGGTTTATGGTTTTGATTTGTATTAACAATGTTGTGAACACAAAGTGATTTTGTTAAAATCCCCCTTTTCATGATTAGTTTGAAAAGCCCTAATTGAGTTAATTGATTAGATATTAAGAAACCATAAACCCTAGGATGAGGATGATGAAAGTTACAACAAGTTAATGTAATTACTTACAATGGTGTTCTAGGAGGGGATACTTGAAAGTATGGAAGCCAATGAGGATGAATTTTGTAGCTTGGTCGTTTTTTTTTTTTTGTGTGAATAGAGGAAAACAATCGGTGGTGAATTTTTGAAAGCGTGAGTGAGTTCTCATTCCACGGTTCCCCGGATCCTTTATGTTTGGGATCAAGCTAGTACAACTAGGGAATCCGCCATCGTGGATGTAAAATGGGTTGTTTGACATTATTTTTGTAGTAGGCTTATAAATTAGCTTACTAAAAG
Organism: Chrysanthemum lavandulifolium; assembly: GCA_022545495.1. Classification (NCBI taxonomy): domain Eukaryota; kingdom Viridiplantae; phylum Streptophyta; class Magnoliopsida; order Asterales; family Asteraceae; genus Chrysanthemum; species Chrysanthemum lavandulifolium. Next base: position 315,528,436 of record CM040238.1, read on the forward strand.
ATAGTTCGGAGGTATTAGATGAAGATTGTTTTTGGATGACGGCTTTTGATGAATCACATATCGAAGGTTCATACGTGATGACGGCGTTAGTTTGACGAATCAAAAGGAGTATCATTCCCGATGATGAAAAAGAAGGAAAAGTGACGAAAGAGACTTCTAATGATGTTAGAGATAAATAAGCAAAGAAAACTTGTGAAAAATAAATTGAACTCATGTAACCTATCTAATGAAAAGCAAGACATACCTCTATGCTTCTTGGTTTGGCATAATGCCAAAGATACTTTATGAGCTTTTAAAGTAATCCTTTGTACTTGATGTACGTGAGTTGTGATTACTTTTTACATCCTTCCTTGAATGTTGACTTAATTATTCTTTGAATGAAGATTTTGGAGAGATTCTAGCATGAAGATTTCTTAGGAACAAAAGTTGTTAGAGTCATCTATCAATGTCCAACAAAATGATTTTTAAGAAAAATATGACAAAAAAAATCCTTCTTTGTAGTTTTCAAACATACACGGATCGTATCAAGTCTTTAAAGTACAACATACTTTAAGAAACTTGGTAACGAAGCTCGATGCCAATTGTGGAAAACTAGAAGGGGGTTGAATAGTTTTACCAATTTAAAACTTCCTTTAAATATTTAGATCGACTTATGTCAATCTATTTGATTGTTTATGTTGGACGTTGATAGATAGATATATAAATGTGTAATGAAAGATAAAGAGTAAGAAACACATCACCACGACACAAGTATTTATAGTGGTTCGCCACAAGGACACCTTCCTTGCCCTACTCCACTCCCGAGTCACCTACTCGAGAGTTCGTAAACACTACACCAACTCCTTATGGCGGAGAAGCCTTCACAACGCCGCTTAACCTTTTTCCCAGACAAAGCTAAATAACGAGTTCTTTCACACCAAGGCGAACCACACCTAACACAACGTCGCCTACCCTTTTATACGGTGCTAGGCTAACCACCGGTTCTTTCACACCTTAGGAGAACTAATCCTTCACAACGCCGCCTACCCTTTATTAGGTACTAGGCTAAGCACCTAGTTCTTTCACACCTTAGGTGAACTACACCTTCACGACACAACACCTAATCTCAAGGAGATCTACTCCTTGTTACAACACCATCAAGGATATCACCATCCTTGTATATAAACAAATACATATATGTATAACGATGCACCTCATCGATTATACGACCTAGGCATTCTTCCCAAATGCTACTTGATTTGATTCTTTGGCATCCTTCACTAATGCCTTTGACACAACGCTTGGCACCCTTCACTAATGCCTTCGCCTTGACATCTTTAGCATCCTTCACTAATGCTTTGACACGGATGATGAGCACCTTTCACTAATGCTTTCATCTTGACACTTTCGGCATTCTTCACTAATGCCTTCAACCCAACATCTATGGAGAAAGGAAGAACTATCAACAAGAGAACCTTAGTAGTCTTGATGATGACGAAGCATGGCAACTCATGGACTTTGAGCTTGCACGTCTTCAAGAGGTGGTGATCTCTCCTTTAAGAGGAATCTAGTAGATCACACAAAACAAAAGACAAACTACATAGATCACTTAGATCCGAGGTTAGAGGGTTAGAATACTTTGGGAAGTATGTGTGTAAAGTACACTTAGAGAGGAAGAAATGGCTCTCTATTTATAGAGGAAATTCTCTTCTGTTTCCCCGGATCCCACGGATCCCTACCACAAGGGATCCGTCTAGCACAAAGCTAGGGATCCGTAGTCCGCTCCTCTTTGCCCATGGGTATTTTTGGTTATGGGTCATGGGTCATGGGTTATGGGTTGATCCATGGTTTTCTTTCTAGATACAATGTATCTTAAGGATACAATGAACTTGGTTAAGTGGTATAAATAAAACCATGGGTTATGGGTCAAAACCATTTGCTAGTTTTTTACCTATTTAGTATATACTTGTTTTTACCCATTTTAGTATATACTTGTTTTTACCCATTTTGGTATACTTAGTTTAAGTATATGTTTAACCCAATATGTAAACACTAGTTGTTGTACATATGTATCTAAGTCATAAAATCACTTATACTTGTTTTAGTGTTTTATGTGAAAGCGTAAGTGTGTTAGAAAACTATTAGTCCAAACCATTTACGTATTCTATTTGTTTCGTTAAAATGATTTTACGTTTGTTATCGACAAAACATTAGAAGATCGTAAAATATAAATAAACGTTTTCACGGCTTATTTGTATTAACACATAGTATTTAAAATGGATGCCTCGTTAATCGGGGGAAAGTAACTGTACCCACGTCACCTCAATAGATCCTAGCCACTCAAGTAGAGATAGTGGAATCCACGTGTCAGTCATCACGTGGATGAGGAGATCTATATAACCATCCGCCTGCTTATTACTGTGATTATCCATTGCTAGGCAAGTACATTAATTAACTTTGTTTGTTTATTGATTATTCCATTGCTAGGCATGTTCCATGCACAGCGTTATGATTTTGTAGCGGCAAATAGTTATAGTTGAGGTATTGTGGTTAAGTATTTCGTTTAATTTTTAGCAATTGACGTTGACAAGTCTTTATCATTTTCAAAATGATAACAACGTCACATAGGTTTCATTTTCACAATTTGGAATTGATATATAAATCAGGATTGAGATGGGGATTAAGATGAATTTGTAACAAAAGAAAAAGATGGTAAAGATTAGGAAATTTTGAAGTTTCTCAATGATTAAAAAAAATATTTTGCATTATATATAATAGATTAAATGAATGGGTTTTTTTATTCAAGAGAACTAGCAGGGTATTTGCGTGATGCGGCGGCTGGTACATTGTGACTAAATTTTCTAACGAACAAATGTTATTTTGTTTTGGGTTGCTGGATTTTAGATTTATATTTTGGAAGCTTAATTAGATTGTACATTGTGGTTAAATAGTTGTATATTTTGATTAAATGGGTGAATTAAATTGTGTATTAATTGTATGTGTTGAATAACGCTTTTTTAGTTTTATTTGTGCTTCAAATACTTGTAAATTCTGTTTCTTTTTTACTTGTATTTGGTTAAAAATATTGTATTTGTATATTGTGCTTAGATAATTGTATATATTGGTGAAGGGTGTTGTAAATTATGTATTAATTGTATGTAAGAAATAGTGTTTTTGTAGTTTGATTTGTGCTTTACTGTTTTAGATACTTGTAAATTATGTTTTTTTTACTTGCATTTGCTTAAAATCTATTTTAAAAAGTCTTAAAAATTTAATATGAAAGAAGTGTCTAAATGCTTTATAAATAGTATGAGAAATGATATATGAACCTAAATTTAGGCCTAAACTTAGACCTAAAACAATTTGGCATCATCCTGATGGGTTGTAAAATAAGTGAATCTCTGTCTGCGGCCATCAAAATGCTAATACTTAGTTTTAGGTTTAACTTTAGGCCTAAGTTTAAGTCCATGTATTATTCCTCAAATAGTATTGATAGTGCTACTATTGGCTTAATAAACAATGTATCATTCACGCAATGTTGATATCATGGTAAACATAGATATTACGATTTTTTGTTCCTTATCATGGTTTTTTACAATTAAAAAAAGAGATAGGTTATATGTACCTCTAAAACACTAATAATATCTTTTTTATTATTATTATTTTTATTTTATAAATTTTTATCTTAAAACCATAAAATGAAAGTACGAAATAGAAAATATAAAATTTAGTAAGTCAAAGATATTAAAGTGACATAAAATACGAACAAAAGCGATAAAAAGCCGTGGTATCTTGTCAAAAGAGATTAGGCTAGAGGCGATAAAGAATGTAGAAAGTGGGGTAAGAAGTATTCCGGTAACACCCTAAAAGAGGAAGTTTATCGACCCCCCAAGGGGGTTTCCGATCATTATGCAGCGTCGGAGGGTTGTATAAGCGCGCATCACGGTGTTATATATGTGCTCTTTGTATTTGACCCATAGAAAACATATCCCTTATGCTAAAGCCCTCCTTATATCAACCGAACTCGCGATGCTACCCTATACAAAATCATATTGAAACACCCATTTCTATGGTTTGACTAAAATATTGAAACACTCGAACTTTTTTGCATTTGGAAAATTTTATACTAAAGAAATGACCATAATGGACCTCCTTTCCTGTTTGACTAAAATTAGAACTTTTGTGGAAACGAAATGACCATAATGGACCTCCTATTACTCTTTAACGAACTGAAACAATTTTTACTAACCATCCTTAACACTATTTTCAAATGAAACTAGACTCAATTAACTTTTAAAAGATGGGTGACACGATCTCTAACAATTATGGTTGATTAGATATGATTTTCGAACATGACCCATTTTTGCACTACTTGCTATCCTATTTTCATACTTAACTAAAATGACCAAAACTCGACTTCTATAACTCGAAACGACATGAAACTTTACAGAAATCATTTACATAACATATACTTCATTTTCAAATACATATTTGGTCTAGAAGACCCACGAAACATACTTTACGGGGTTTGCCAGACACCCGTTTCGACCCATTTACATATACTTTAACACATATCTATAACAAAAGACTTTGACACGCTTCAACCGTAAATACACTTTTAAAAATGTAGCAAGACATTGAATACACTTTACATTTATAAAAGACTTTAACTCAACGATTCAATGTGGTTCAACTTGTTCAAGTCCGATATTTAGTACTATATTCATACACATTATCCAACGCGCTTCCAAACCTTCTAGTTCATATTCATTGGCCCCTATCCGAGACCTTACTTAAGCCATACAACCTACAAAAACGTTAACTACTTAAGCTTTCGCTTAGTAAGTAACCGAGTTAGAACATGTATAATACATCAATCATTCATATTCGCATCATAAACACACACCATTAATCCAAGTCCATTCCATACATAATACGCATCTATAACACTTTAACCATCAACAAGCTTTATCATATCAACTAAAACATATCAAGCTTTAACACGTCAACTATAACATATCAAGCTTTAACACGTCAACTACAACATACCATAACAACATCATACATATAACTATTACTACACGTACCATGGTTATTTCATAACCAAGAGCTAACATACACTTATTCAACTAACTCTCCATGTATTCTATTCATTCTAAAATAGCCCGTTCAGGTCCCTAACACCTTTGTTCATCACACAAAATATGAACACATCAATATTAAACATACTATAATCAAGGTTACTTACCTTGGCTCCATAGCCAAGTTACCAATAACTCGTCACCATCATCAATCCCACTTGAAACCTATCCAAGAATCATCAAGCATGGCTAGGGATTCATTACTTGAATATAAAAACTAATCTTTCTTCAAATGATCTATAGCAAAACCCTTGTTTTTTTCCCTCTCTTGGAAACTCACGGCACACACACACGCACACACACACACACTCTCACTTATAATAAGATGAAAATTGTGTGGAAGACTTAATATAAGTCTAGCAAAACATGAGAAGCTTATAGAAGAAGCTTTGGAAATCTAGATATTTTTTTGGTACAAGTTTGGCTACTTAACACATCTGGCCAGTCAAGTTCCTTTCTCTTTATTTTGGCCTCCTTTCGCTAGAGAACACATTTTTGATAGACTTAACACATTTTGATAGCCTTTAACACCTTTTGATAGAATTTAACACATTTTGATAGACTTTAACACATTTAACTTTATATTTGACTACTAACTTTATTTCCTTCGACTAACCAATCATATCGAGTCTCTTGACTAATAAAAGTCATAGTCAACTTATCACAATGGCATTCTCATAATTATACGCTTAAAACCGGTTTTGGGGTGTAATACATATATATTAGTTACTAGTAAAAGTATAGCGTCTGTTTAAAAACAGAGGAACATGAATTCAATACCAATTTAAGGGAATGCCTTCTGTATGCCACTAATAAAAGTGAAGTTTGAGTTTAGCTGTAATTCAAGATCATCAGATAAACATTAAAGAAACCAATTCCATGATTTTTTGTTTTATGCTTCTACAACAGCATAAGCTAATGGGTATATACCATTGTTGCTATTAATTCCCACAGCTGTAAAAAGTTGACCATTAAAAGGACCATTTATAAAAACAACATCTAACCACAACAACTCTCCTTGACTAACTTTAAATCATGCTTTCAATGTACCTAAACAAATATAAATTCGCTTGAATACTCTTGTTGGAAGATAACGATCTGCAGCAGGTTAGACATTCATCCTAACTGTTGTATTAGAGTTTGTCTTCTGTAAATCTACAACATAATCTCTCAACATAGTAAATTGTAGCTTATGATCGCCCCTAATCTCTCTTACTACTTTGTTTTTAGCCCTTAAATCCTTCTACATAAACACTTGAAGTTTAAATTGGTTGGTAAGTTGATCCTGAACAACTTGACTAGAATATGTGGATTGACTTGAACTTGTTCTATTATTTTATTTGAGAGAAATTTATAGTCACAAGTTGGGATCTCCTTTGACTGCAAACACTTGTGTTCATCTTTATAAGCTCTGACAGTCCAAGTTTCTAAGGCATGATCTTTGGCGACATACAACAAACATAGGCAGAGTGTTGGTGAAGAATCAGTTTTGGCTGCCATTAATTCCTTCTTTTTTATACATATGGTTGTTGGACCCTTACTTGTATTGTTTGGGAAACTACCTAGTCCAACACTTTCACCTGGGCCTGAAATTGGAACAATACCCAAACATTTGGCCCTAATTCTTTCTTTGACATTCTTTACAGAAGTCAATTACCTTCTAGTTTTTATTGAATGCTCTTTTACCTTCTCTTTAACTTCTTTTGCAAAACCAAAGGTTTGACCAAAGTAGAAGAATGTCTTCTTAGTAGCACCATCCTCATCTGTTCTAACTTGTTTCCTGCTTTGCCTCAACTTTTTTTTCCTAACCTAATCTACACTCAGAACCACAATCACTATCAAAGACAATAGTATCTATGACATCTAACTCATTTTCCAAATTTAAGTCATTAAGTATATGGCTAGATGTTTCTACATTGCCTAACTGTCTACTCTTACTCACTTGGAACAAAGCAAGTTGTAAATCATGCTCCTCACAAGTGTTCTCTTCATTTTCCAAAATTGAGTCATCAAATATCTGGAAATATGTTCCTACATTGCCTAACTGACTACTATGACTCATTTGAAACATAGTAACTGGTAAATCAGGCTCCTCAAAAGTATTATTCTCATCAATCAGTACATTTCCAGGATCAGTGTTGTCACTAACATCAACTTCACTATCATATCCATCGGTTTCACTCTCATTTCCAGCATTCAAATCTTTTTCATTTTTACAGACCTCAACAAGTTTATCTTTCTGCATATGTTCAACAGGTTGGCTAACAAATGACATGTTAAAATTTGAAAACACAGGTTCAATATCTGACAACTTACGAGATTCTCTTACACTACTGACGTCCTAAGAGAGTTGTGTTAGTTTTATAAAAGGATTTACACATACTCATTATCACTGTCATCTAAAACCAATCGTCTACAACATGATTGAATAGCAACACAATATGCCTTTCTACTATGTTCATTCATTTTCTTAAAAATTGTCTTAATTGATTGTGGTGACATTTCACTAAACTCTATTATTGTCGTACCAATTTCAACATAAACTTCTATCATGTTATGCTCACTAAAAATGTCTTTCAATAATTCAAGATTCACAGTCTCACGAAAGCTATACAAACCATCATCCAGTGTATCACCAGGCTTAAAAAAAATAGTATAATTGGTTTTTCCAGCCTCATAACCAATTTGGACCATAAGAGCATCCATCTCATCAACAGACACCTCAATAATATCAACATAATCAACAATAGTTTCCTTACCTCTATCGTGTATTCTACTTGGCCAATTTCTGAAAACACCATTGTGATGAAACCTTATGCTAAACATATCGGATCTACTGTTTTAAAACCAAGAACAAAAATTGTTAAGATTATGTAACCTAAGCGGAAAAACCTTAAACAATCATACACATATCCTTGAAAACGATTATAAGCTAAAACTTACCATATTTCCTCTTGATGAGTTTGTTCTTCAAAATCGTCAACAATATAGTAATATTTTCTCTAACTTGCCATAATGTAAAACCAATTTTAGCGCCTAATTTGTCACTAAGAAAATTGAATTTCGATATGACATTCAATTAAGGTTTTGGGTAAAACTTACAAGAAAAGTTTGGGGATGAGGAATGTGTATAGAAAGTTGTTATATTGTTATCATGGCGGGAAACTTGGATTGGACGTGAAACACAAAACATTTAATGAGAAAGAGAACATGTTCGTCTCAATAAAAGGACCATTATTCCCTCACCTAAAACGCACGTTTGGAAGTTAACGAATGTTGACTGAAGACAGTTAGTCAATGGGACTTTGAGTGATGCAAAAAGTGAACAAGAGGGACCTTCAATGTATTTAATTTTTGTTTGAGACTTAGCCTGTATTTTAAGTACAAGTTCAGGGACGAACGATGTATTTTACTTGAAAATTTATTATATATCGACTTTCAAAGGCGTTTAGCTGTATATTTATAATACTTTTTAACATTGTTAAATCAAATTGGTAGCGTGTCAATATAATTCACCCAATTTGTATTGCTATTTTCTAACTTTGTCATTGTTCCATATTATATATATATACTAAAGATGGGGAGAAGATTGTTGCTTCTGAATAACAGGTAGCGTTAATTCTTATCTATATCATGATAGCAAAATAGTCGCAAGGTTTAGTTATCCTTGCAAACTAAGTCCTTTGTAAGTTTCTAGCATTAATAACTATCTCTAGCAATTTGACAAAAATAGTTCTTAAGGTTTAATTGTCCCTTGCAAACTAAGTCCTTTGTAGCATTAATTAGTATGTATAGCCATTTAACGAAAATAGTCCCTAAGGTTTAATTGTCTTTGCAAACTAGGTCCTTCAAGGACTAACGATGTACCATAATTAAACTTTAAAGGACCGCTACATAAAAATATAACGGGGTCACAACACTTCCGCAGCAACGCGTGGGATCACCCACTCGTTTTTACTATTATGAAGTTCCAGAAGATTTTTTTTCATTGTGGTATACTGGTATTAGCCTTGAAACTTTATTATAAATATGACAACTTTGTTCTAACGGTATGTCACTGACATATCAGCAAGAGACTGTGAGTTTAAATCCTGATTGAAAACATGTGTGAAATATCAATATCATATTGTGAAAGTCATGTCAATATCTGTCTTTCTAAAAAAGTTATAAAAATCATCCTGAATTGCATACTAGAGTAAGGTTGTACTTGTATCGTGTTTTCTCCAAAAATGTAGTATTAAGTGGATAGAAATATGGGCTGATAGTTTATCTTTAACTTTAAGTCTCATAAACTGGTCCATGTAGCAAAAGCTCCAACTCACTATAAGCCCATAACATGAATACATCATTTCGATTTGGACCTATCTATAAATTAACACTGGGGTGTTTATCGGTTCGGTTATTGGGTTGTTCGGTTAAAAAAAATTTATAAGTATAACAGAAAATCAAACCGAATTCAAATTAATTAAACCGAACCAAATAACCTGAATTACATAATTTTAATTATTTATTCATTAATTTATAAAAAAATTTAGCAAAAAAGTATCAAGCTTAATAAATGTTATATTTATAGTATGAAAGAGTTTTAATATCTTATTTTTTATATATAAAAATATGTAAAAATATATATATTTATTTGAATTAGGTTTTAGTTACATTTTCAATTTAGATAGCTAAAACCATATAGAACCGAAAACCAAATATTTAATTCGGTTTGGTTCGGTTTGGCAAATTTAGTTCGGTTATTTTCGGTTCGGTTCGGTTTGGTCTTGGTTTATTCGGGTATTACCCAACCCATGAACACCCTAAACACCACACTCGGTAATTGGGGTGTGCATTGTTTAGGTAATAACGCAAAACACTGGCCGAACCAACGAAAAAGTTTAACGAAATTATAACCGAACCGAATTTGCCAAAAGCAATGAACCGAACTAAAATTCGGTTTTTATTTGAATATAGTTTTGGCTATCTGAACAAACCGAATTTACATAAATATATATACTTTTTATCTCATTGTAAAATCGGTCCAGGCGATAGATTAATCACATAATCGTCGATCGCTCACTAAGCGCCTTGATTTATCATAATCGGCCTATTTAATCGTTTTGGTCAAAGATTGCTTAAAAATCGGTCAACAAACCTATCAATCGAACAAAATCGCTTAAAATCGGTCAACAACCGATTAATTTGACAAAATCGGTCGAATCGCTTAAAATTGTCAACAAACGAATAATATCTATATTTGACTTAAAACTTTGAAGAATTATGTATTATGTTTATATTTAAACACTGAAATATTTGAAATTTGATCCCTATTCTTACCTCATACATATAATATAATATAATATCTAATATTACAATTTTTGTATAAAAATTCAATCAGATTAATCGATTAATCCCGCTATAGATTAATCATTGGGCCTCTTCAACCGCGCCAGCTGGCCTAGCGATTTTATGGCCTTGCTTTTATATAATTATATATATAAAAGACCATTAAACTTTATCATAATATAAAAAACACTATTTATGCTTGAAATAATTTTATTTGCCAAAATCTATATAATTAAGTTTTAAAAAGATATAGATGTAATTCGAGTTATTCGGGTTAACCCAAAACCAAACCAAGTTTAAATTCGGTTCGGTTCGGTTTAACCCGAGAAAAAAAACTAAGCATCGAATAAGCCGAACAATGAATAACCGAACAGATGAAACACTCCTACTCGGTAAAATAAAGGTAAATGGCGTATCTTTATATAATAAAACCAAACCTCCAGTGGGGACTTTATCGTTTCAAAAAACTAAACCTCCTTATCGGGTAATAATTTAATTATTAGAGTATTATTTATTTTTAAAATATGTTTAACTAAAAAACATAAACACTTTCTTATTTTGACAATAATATTTATAATTTCGTTTTTTAATGAAAAATCGAGTAGAAAAACATACGGGTAAAAAATATAAAGAAAATAAACTTTAAAAGGTGGAGTTAATTTACAAAAACATATGTGACAGCGCAAGAGTTGATATCGATCGGCTATTCTCTTTGATTACCTATTTGTCCTTATTCTTAGGATATAAACCAATAAAATTTTCTTGACCAAAATGCATTAAGTTTATGCCTTCATTATAGAGATAAGCTTATGTAACCGCTTTGTTTAGTGTTAACATGAAAATGTTCATAAGTGACCAACTAGCCATTGCGAGTCAACCAAGCTGTCATGTAGTAATAAAAAGTCAATGTTTTGAAACCGGGTTTGTGATCGACCGGTCAGTCACCGGGTCACGGGTCAACAGTTCAACCGCAGGGTCAACCGGTTAGACCCGGTTTACGCATATGTCCAACATCCATTTCTAATTGTCGAAACGTAATGTCCAAACACTACTTTGGGTGAAAAACACAAAGAACCATTTTTCATGCTCTAAACAACATCGCATAATTTTCTAAACAACTATAAATCCTGCGAGGATTACATGTTTCATCTTGAAAGGCCTAAATCCTCACGAGATTACAAGTTTCATACTTAAAGACATGCATCCTACGAGACTTACAAGTTTATCTTGAAAGACATCAATCCTACAGATTTACTGAGTTTTATACATCAAAAGACAACGCAAAAGCATAAACTTAAAGGCGACACATCAATATCTTGCTACTGTGACATTGGAGTGTTATACGCATCAAGTTCACGATCACTTAGGAGATGAATCCTTTCAAAGACACTCCAATTACGTTCACAACCCGAAGAAGACGCAGTTTGGCTTAATATCCTAATAGCAAAGTTCTGCAATATGGGAAAATCTCCACCAAACATTCTCCACCACTCATCTAATATAAAAATGGTTAGAAAAAAAAATATTTAGGAAAAAATACTCTCCGCAACTTATTAATATATTTCAGAATATGGTACAAAAAGATATAGTATTACGGGCGATGTTTAGTGCGACCTTGAACAACACTAATCCTACCAAAGTTACCACTTACCGTCCCGAAAGCGTCCTAAAGCCTTATTAAGATCGTAAGTTCGTCACCGAATAATATTTCTCGACCATTTTAAGAACTCCGTTCCACACCTCACCTTTCTTGCAAAGGTTCTTGCGATTATCTTGAAAATTTGGATTTAACCAAGATGGTACACGATGAATACTTTTACGCAACATCTTATCCCAGCGTTCATTGATTATCTTAGTATATGGTTGGTATAATTGTTTCTTCGTTTAAATAAATCCTTGATCCCTTTCCTTGCGAAACATTCCTCGTAAAAATAACCCAAGCGGGTTTACATCGAATCACACAACCATGAAAGCCTCGACAAAGGAGTCATCACTCTCATTGTAATCAAACTATTGTTCCGAAATTTTCATTCATGATAACTTGTTTACATTCAAGCGCATTTTCACTTTCAACATCTTCTTAAATTCACTAGATATAACCATGGCTTGCAAATCATTTTATGATTAACCAAACTTTTAAAGCGATAAATCTTTGTCAAAAGCGAGTAGCACCGGACGGATGATTTCGGTCCAACGGTCTTTCTTAACCAATTCAATGGCCACTTATGATTATAAATAAAAGCGGTAACCCTAGATGCGAGTGATGATTTCTTTCACATTTTGCAATTCGAAACATCTTTTAATATAAGATTAAGACAATGTCTTTGCACATGGGAACCAAATAATAATGCGATATTGTTCACTTAACAATAACCTGCTGACTTCGTAATTAGCACCATTGTCGGTAACCATTGATATTGGATTTCACATACATCAAACCATGACACAAAGTAGGCGTACAAGAGGTTTTTTAGAGAGAAAGTTAGAGGTTTGGGAACTTTAGTGAGAGAAAGAAAAATCTTATTATGAGCTCCAACTCTACCTTGGAAGGTAGAGTATTTATAGTCTTACAATAAAGCGCCACACACAGGTGTGGATCGGGCATCTGATGGGTAAAGACCGTCCGTCCTCCACGGTGTTACTTAACTAAATACTACTTAGCTTAAAGAACTACGACTACGAGCTTTCTAACGATTACATATACTTGAGGTGACCGACTCTTTAATACACGGAATTTCTAATTCCTAACAATCTCCCAAGGAGGTCACCTCAAACATATACTAAAATTACATTGAATACAAGCAGATATTACATTAAAAATTGTTCTTGCATTCTTGATGTAGTACTTTGCTCAAGCTCGTAGTCATTGATTCTTCTCATTGCATGTTTGGTTAATCCAAGTGGAGGTCTTTTCTTGATCCACGTGATAATAATTTTGAGCCGACTTTTGAGATCATCGACTAACAAAATCTACGAGACATCCATTGTGGTGTTGGTATTATGTGATGTTGTGACTTTCGGACCGACATGCTCACATTACGGATCATGATATCTTCTCATCGAGTAGCGGAAGCTTTCGTTGATTCATGATATTGGCGGCGTAGCGAAGCATGGAGTGAAAATATCGAGTCATTGATGCACTAATCATGATTTCTTTAGAGATGAATGTGTTGTGTGAGCATGCGGCTATGGATTGACCGCTTCATTACGATCATTTGCAAGCGTCGGGTGTACACGCATAAAACATTTAGCAATAAAGCGCGAAAGTGTCTTTGATCACTTTCGTTGAATTGAGTACACGACCCGGGTTCCCGTTGATCGATACAAATCTTGCTGTGATCGGTATAATTCGAAGAATTTCCTTGACGAGGTTTCGCGGTGCTCTAGTTGTTCTCAAACCGGAGCGTCTCAAAGAAGACAACACGGAGTGAGTGAACCGGCGAATAGAGATTCAGCGATTGATGAAAAGAGATTTGAAAAACAATCGTGTATTGCTCAATAGAAATTGTTTTGCAATACAACGAAGGTTTTAATGAAAATCAATTATCAATCATAAACACCTTTTGATTTGAAATATTCGTACACGGTCGATGTGCTAAAGAAAAGAGTTTTTAAGCACAACGACCGGTTTTCAAAGGTATCCGTCAATCCATAACTGAACGAGGATTGATTCAAAAGATTGAATCGCCCCATTGTTTACATTCGGTTGTCACATGGTTGATCTAATGAATAGATCTCACATGCCACCTACCGGGAGCTTGTTTGATGTTGGCTCGAAGGCTTTCCATCTTCATTGTGAATATGTTTGCATATCACTCGGATGTTACGGCAATACCACAAGGATAATCGTGGGACTCAAGATATAATCTCTCTTTCCACATTGTGTGAAGCAGAGAGTCTTCATTGAAAGTGTCCTAATGAGATTTATTGATGATCTCGTGGCTCTAGACTCAATTTGTGCATATTTGGATCCTATATCGGAGACTAGGGAGAGGTCTCCTTCTTCATATCAACAATCTCTAAGAAAGTCGATAGATAATGTCGGTTCCCGTGAGAATGAAACAAGTCCTTTTAAGAGGAACTTGAGTGGTTTGGGAAGTTGAAGTGCGGTCGTCCTTTGGGTCCATGACGTCTTGTCTTCAATACCGATGTTACCTTGGTAACCACCGGTAGCATATGAATTGAACCCGTATCGCCCTAAGGTTGAATAAATGGAGGGCTATTTGTTTTCACCCTTTTCTCATTCAATTCTTTTAATTCTTCAACCCCTTGATGCTTACCGAGACTTCATAGCTAGAACCTTGTTGGGTTTATTCGATACTAGCTCGGTCTCGATCCGCACTCTTCCCATATCTCATTTTCTCCTTTTTCAATATACCTAAGGACTTCTACACTATCTAGTGGATTGTCCTGGGTAGATCCCTCCGGTTACGGCGGATCATGGGAACAAATACCTAACCTTATCATCCTTATATCACCATACATAAAGTAAAGTTGGTCGGTCTATTTGGTATTGTTCATACGCCATAGAAACCAATTGAAAACCATTTGAAAATCAATCCGGTACTTGTGATATATTATCAAAGCATTTTGTACTGAATTGTTTTGATATTTTAGAACAAGAGCTCCCCTCAACATGTGCATCAAGTGTTTGAAATCGTTTTGCACACGGAGGCAAGAGAAAGAATTAACTTCTTTGATTTCCATTTTCTAAAGATATCAACATCACTTCCTAATCAAATCAAGTAGATAAAGCATTTTGGGGAAGGATGAGGTTTTCATAATTTTGCTCCCCTCAATATGTGCCTCGAGGTTTGAAAAGAGTTTTGCACATACTAGAGGAACATGCACATTGATATAAATTGATCACGTTTCAAATCTTTGTGGTTTAAGATAGATGCTCCCCTCAACATGTGCATGGAAAATTTGAAATCGTTTGGCACATGTGGGAAGGAGAGCTTGTACATCCTTATAAAACCATTTACGAATTATCGGTTTAAATTCAATTTAAATCACAAATTCTCCCGATCACAATTATCAAATCATTTGAGATTTGTGATCTCTTGTAATTAAATTGATTTTGAAAGCTTTTAAGGAGAATTGTGACTTGATTATGAAAGCGTTTTAGCGATAAGGATCGGATTTTAAGACTTTAAACTCCATTGATTAAACATGCATGAATATCTTTTGAAAACAATTGAATGACAAATAACCTTTTAATTTAATTGAAATCATTCTCCCCTCAATCAATGACATAGGTTGTTGATTGAGAGATAGATATTTTGACAAATAAGTCGGATGATTATCAAAAATAGAGTCAGAGTTATTTTTCAAAGCGATTAGTTTTCAATGAGATAAATGTTTATAGAATCGAGCATGGAATTTTGAAAACATGATAAAGTATGGCTCTGTTCTTTCTTTGAAAAGCGGGTTCTTGCTGAAATGACAATAAACCATTTTTCTCTTTCTCCCAAAATATTTTTTTTTTTTTTTTTTTAATATATAAATAAATTCGAACAATATCTAAAGTCCGTGTCATTCTTTGAATGACAACACAAAGACCGTAGATATTATCGAACCGAGAAAAACATGACAAATTGACAATATTTTTATAAGATTTTTATATTTTTATATTTTATGGATTTTGAAAGTTTTATAATTTTGAATTTGATTTTTATGGAGTTTTATAATTTTGTATTTTGTTTTTGAATAAATATTTACAAGAGATAGATGAAGATAGACCTTTACTCCTCGTCTTCCTCACGAAGGCGTTTGAGTGTTACGGTTGAAGGCTTTTCAAGCCAAGTCGTGGAAGAATAAACTCAAAGCGTTCTCTTGGAAGAGCTTTGGTGAAGATGTCGCTAGCGGTATTCGATCCTCACAAAATAGAGTTCCACCACACCTTTTTCCACTTGTTCCTGATGAAATGATGTCGAATGTCGATATGCTTAGCTCTTGAGTGTTGAGCGTTATTGCATGAAAGAGCAATAGCACTTTTATTATCACGATGCGAGAGGATTTTGTTGAATACAAAGCCATAGTCGGTTAATTGAGATCTCATCCAAAGGATTTGAGCACAACAAGATGACATGGCTATGTATTCCGCCTCTGTAGAGAAATAGAAGTACTCATTTGCTTCTTTGACGACCGACTCACAAGCTTATCACCCAAAACGAGCACCTCGGGGCGTGCTTGACGAGTATCTTGACACCTGCATGATCGCATCGCATATCTTTGTTAGTGACATACCGGTGTCTTTCGGTGCAAAGTCCCATGTTGATGGTTCCTTGGAGGTACCGAAGACCCGTTTAACCGCTTCAAGGTGCTTTTGGTAGGCTTAGCACGGTATCTAGCACACATGCAAACAATGAACAAGATGTCTGGTCTACTAGTTGTGAGGTACATCGGGGATCCAATCATACTACGATATTTCGTTTGGTCTACCATGATCCACAGTGGTCCTCATCTAGTTTAGTTCGTTCAATCATGGGAGTGTCAACGGGTCACTTGAATCAAATCCAAATTTCTTTAAAATCTCATTTGCATATTTAGATTGATTTATGAAGATGCCTCGGGACTTTGTGAAATTTGTAATCCCAAGAAAAATGACATTTGTCCCATCATTGACATTTGAAATTTTGAACCCATTTCATTTGAAAAGCGGTCACACTCATTGGGGTCGGTCGAGGCAAAGATGATATCATCAACATAAATTTGAACATGAATTAAATGTTTGCACGACTTCACGGTGAACAATGTTGGATCAATTGCTCCTTTGCTAAATCCGGTAGATAGAAGAAACTTTGATAGCGTATCATACCATGCCCTTGGAGCTTGCTTTAAACCGTAAAGAGCCTTCTTCAAACGATAAGCGTGAGTAGGATGCTCTTGATTCACAAATCCTTCGGTTGGGCGGCGTGAGCGACTTCTTTAAGATCTCCGTTCGAAATGCCGTCTTTACATCCATCGATAGACTACCATGTTCTTACTAGCGGCATTAGCCAAAAGATTACGATTGCCTCGATTCGAACAGCGGAGCAAAAGATTCTTCAAAGTCAATACCCTCCTCTTGGCGGTATCCTTTAGCAACTAATCGAGCCTTGTTCTTCAACACATCACCATGCTCATCAAGTTTCACTTTGAAGATCCATTTTAGAGCAATAATCATAGCACAATCTGGGCGGTACTAACTCCCATACATCAAGTCGATCAAACTCATGAATTTCTTCTTGCATGGCATTGAACCATTATCTTCATTCATGGCGGTTTAACATCTTTTGGTTCGATCTTAGAGTACGGAGTTGAAGAAGCACCATAAGGCATCGGTTGCAAGTTGTTTCCGTGTGGATCTTGGACGAGAGGATTTCCAATGATGTTGTCTAATGGATGATCGTGAGTCCATTTTACGAGGTGTTCATGTGGCGGTTGTTGAGGGGCTGAAGTAGCGAGTCGATGTCTCACGAAGAAGATGGTTCGATGAAGATTCGAGGAGCAAATATGTTTTCAAATGGAGCATCTTGAGGAGTAGCAAAGGGATTAACTTCATCATTGATGCGAACAGTTCCATGATGTACAATCGAAGATTGATGATTTGTTGATGAGGCGAGTGATCGGCGACGCAGCGCTTCTTGACTTAATGATATTGAGGCGAAAGGATTGACTTCATTCACGGGGATATGAGCGACCTCGATGTAGGAATCGGCGGTTCATTAGCACTTGGCTCATAATGCTCATCAAACATAGGATCAAACAATTTCTTTAAATCATCTTGGATGGAGGTACATATGGAGTTGCTTGGAGAAGAATTTGGTACAAGGGATGAACCAATGGGACTATTTTGAAGTGCGGGTCTGAGCTGGATTGTCCGAGAGCCATTTGACGGTCGACTCATCAAGCGTGGCGTGAATTGTTTCCATGATATTTCGGGTTCTCTTGTTGTAGATTCGGTATCCTTTTACATTTGGTGCATAACCTACAAATACTCCAATGTCTGCTTTAGCTTTAAGTTTGCCTAAATCTTGGCCTCATTAGTTGGATAACACAATGCACCGAACACACGAAGGAATGAAAGATTAGGTTTTCTGTTGTGGACAAGTTCATATGGAGTTTTCCATGAGCGGTGTGAATCGGGATCGATTTTGGGTGTAGCATGCGATGGCGATGGCTTCACCCAGAGAAACATTGGAACTTTTGAGTAAATCGGCATTGTCCTTGCGGCTTCCACAAGAGTTCGATTTAGTCTTTCAACTACACCGTTACATTGAGGAGTTCGAGAACACTTCTTTGATGGTGATTCCAATACTTTCATAAAACTCACTAAGTTGTTTGTTAACAAACTCGGTTCCATTGTCATTCGGATGATTCGACCGTTTTGTTAAGGCGAACTGCATTTGTTTGATGAGTTTGATGATGATATCGGAGTTTCATCCTTTGTCTTTAAGAACTTTACCGGTGAATCTAGAAATCATCAACCACAACTAACACATATTTCTTCCCAAAGATATTACGCACTCTCATGGGTCCACATAAGTCCATGTGAATTGTATGAAGAACTTGTGACGAGTTAGTAGGTTTGGGTTTATGGGCATACTTCTTGCTTTTCCCAATTGGCATCTTGAACAAAGATGATCCTTTTCATACTTAAGTCTAGGTAAACCTACAACTAAGTCCTTTACGGAGAGATCATTGATGGTGCGAAGTTCAAGTGATTGAGGCAGCGATGCCATAACCATGACTTTGTTTTAGAAGCCTTTGACAACAAGCAAATTGGAGAAGACTTCATCATATCTTCGATAGAGATGGTGTATAGATTTGAACCACGTGAACCTCTTAAAGTTCCTTACCATCAAGTTCTCTAACGAAACAAGTATGTTTTCGAAGGCTACTTCTAGATCGAATCGCGAAATGACCAACGAGAGAGCGAGTTATGACCAAGACCTTCTACATAATATACCACGGAGATAACACTTTTACCAACAACATAATCTCCATAACCCATAATTGCACGAAATGATCATTCCGAATCTAAGCGTCGATGAATTTGCTCACGAAGTTCATGAGCATGACCGGTCGCCGATCATATCTTGGAGCGACTGAGTCCGGTACCACGAGCGATTTGAGCGATCTGCGGTTGAACACGAGACAAGAATGGATAAGCTGGATAATTGGGATCCCCATGCAAGAATGGGTTCCATTTGGTTAGTAACAATGGTTGGAACACCCGCATCGAAATAGAAGCATTCATATCGAAATTGAGGCAATGGAATCATTATGAATAGATGCGATACTAGTGTACATATTTGCCCTATTCAAAGTGTGCTCACTTCTTAAGGAATAGTTCTACCGGTGAGGCATCCATTTTCTAGTGGGCGTTGCACGATTAACCTTATGGCCAAAAGGTATCCATTGATAACCTATCTTACTAAATGTTCTTCTGTGGGTTTCCACTTGTTTTCTAACTTTCTTTCGCCTTTGCCTTTTGCCTTCTTAGCATGATATTTTGCATTAACAATGTTAGCGGGGATTTGACACATTAGACAAAACATTCACACCACATTCATGATTAGAAAGCGAATTCAAGCGAGACATCATTACAAGGTTTGCAAATAGTATCGAATTGAATTAATTACGATGCGCCTATGGCTAATACTAGAATCAACACGATTCGTTTTATTCGACTCAAACTTAAAGTTCCTAGGTTGGTCTTCTACTCTCTTCCAATGCACAT
This sequence comes from Chrysanthemum lavandulifolium, assembly GCA_022545495.1. NCBI lineage: Eukaryota > Viridiplantae > Streptophyta > Magnoliopsida > Asterales > Asteraceae > Chrysanthemum > Chrysanthemum lavandulifolium. The sequence continues at coordinate 315,548,614 of CM040238.1, forward strand.
TCTTAGCTTGCGAGGTCTGTCATTCCTTGTATTGTCTTGAGACTTTGACACCTTTCTTTAATGTCATGATTACTCTGTAGAGAATGGGAACATTAGTTGGTTTTGCTACTCTTTGCTTCTCTGTTTAGATGTCTTGGGATCGAACTACATGCGAGCACACTAAGGTTCACTTTCTTAACACTAGAAGTCTTTGGGATTTGTACTTCTAGAAGGCACACTAGAGTTCGCTTTCTTAGCATTAACAGATCTGGAATCTGAACTACTTGAAGGCACACTAAGGTTCACATTCAAAACATCGGGCATCGAATGAATATCATACTTGGCACTAGGCATAGAACATGGAATCAAAGGATTAACTCTCTCACCTAAGGACTTAGGGCATATTGTGATTAAGCATTCTAGAATTTCTTGAGATCGTTTGGCATATAAGCATGCATGCCCAATTGCATTGTCAAGTGGTTTCTCTAACTTATCCTCTTCAACAATCTCACGTAGACATTCTAGACAATCCTTAAGGGATGAGAAATATGTTTGAATAGCAAGTTTGTTATTCACGAGATGAGGGAACATATTTCACGAGACAAAGCATATTTATTACTAGAGTGAACCTTTGATACACCATTCTCCCCATTGGTCATTGGCATTTTCCCTTTTACAGCTCTTGATTCTCAATTTCCTTTTGCAATGAAGCTATTTGTTCGTTGTTTTTATTCTGAGTGACCTTTATTGATTCAAATAACTCATTGAAATGACGTTTAACCTTTTCATTTTCTTCTAGAAAACTTTCATTTTCCTTTTGTAATGTATTTACTAAGTTTTGAAGATGAAACGTTTGAGAATTCGAGAATCTAAAGGAGGAGGCATTTGGGAACCGATCACATTGTTCTTTTCACCCTTTAATTGAGCGATTTGGGCTTTCAACTTTCGATCGTGTTACAATGAGCTTGAATCTGTTCATCACGTTTGTTTATTTGAAAAGCGCATCAAACTACGGAGCATCGAGGATGTCTTGATGTTTGAGGTTTTAACATTTTCTTTAAGATGTTGATATTTTAGTTGTAGATCAAAATGATCAACTTCTAGTTTAGAAAGATGTTTCACCAAATTATCATGATCATCCAGATCAATTTTCTCACTTAGTTTAGAGTTTTTGATTTCAAGCTCAATTACACGATCATGGGAGACTTTCAAAGCAGAGACAATTCATGAAATTGAGAAGCGGTAATAGAACAATTAGTAGCGATGTAGAACACATCTTGAGAGATACATTCGAAATCGATTCTCATTTAAGGTGTGCAAGTTCTTCCTCTCAATCTCATTATATTTTAATGCTCGCTCATAATCACTAACCTCAACTATCATTGCATCAAATTCCTTTTCCATTTCTTTAATGTCGAATTCATTCCTTTTTAAGACTCTCAAATTGATCTTTTAATTGTTTAAAGAAAGGCATGACTTGATTAAATAACATTCTTTAGTTTGCTCAAAACCCTTTCTCCTTGATTATACCGATGGGTGTGATCCTTTTCTTGCAAGTTTTCTCAAAATCAACAAATAGTTGAAAGATAACATATTGGTGATTAAGGTCTTGCTTTTAGTGGCAATAGTTCTAGGAACTAGATGCATTGGTGTATTGGGAGGATACACAGTTGCTTTAGGCATTTTCCTAAGGGAGGTTTGTTTCAACAATATTTTCCGCTTTACGCTTATCTAAGTCCATTTTCGAACACTTGTTCGGGTGTTAACAACGTTTGAGGCTTAAACTTGTTAAAGGCAATCCAATTTTCCTTAGAATAGTTGGGTGCTTTATAATTATTTTCTTCTCTTTGCAAGAAGGGCTCTTAAGTTTTCATCCAATTTCCTTTTAGTGACATCTTCTAATTGCTTATCTTCTTGATGCTCTCAACGCAACTAGGTTTTGTCTAGGCTTAAGGATCTCATTGCCATCATAGATTACCTTTTGGGCTTCTTTAGCTTTCTTAACATACTCGAGTTGGATTCCTTAATAATGGGGATACTATGCTTGTCGCTTAAAACTCTATGCTTAGTGATCATGTGAGCGATCGAATGGTGTTCCTTGTATGTACAACTTGTTTTCAAGCTTGTTTTCAAAGTTTTAGATTAGAAAAATCTTTCAAAGTTTTGATTCCTTAGCATTAAATTCTTGCTTAAGCATTTTCACATTTTCTTGAAGTTCTTGTTTTTGCTTAGCAGTTTTAGAAAGCTTTTCTTGTAAGGAATTTAACTCTTGTTTTAATACTTCTTCTCTAAACTTACTTTTCTAATGATTATGCGCATTTGGTCATCCATTTCACCTCACGGGTGGTCAACTCAAATTTAGCACGTTGTTCATAAATAGCAACACGTTCTTTATAGGCATTCGATTCGGAGACAATAGAATCATCGAGGGCACATGCGGTGAATTCATCAAAACATAGTCATCATTGATGCGAAGATGCATTACTTGGTACAATCTCACTTTCACTTTGTTTCACATATTGATCATATGGGACAACATTGCTATTACCCATATTATCAATATCGATTCATAAGTCTCGAGATTGTACTTCATTATGCATCTTTTGCTCATCAACATCATCATATAGTTTTAATACCTCGAGATGATTTTGTCTTTGGATGGACCAGTTTGTTGTGGAGGAGAGACCTTTGGAGACACCATAGGAGAGATGCTAGCCATGAAGATTGTTTGAGCGATGGGTTCATCATCTACATCGAATCAAATGCATCACAATCGGCTACTTGAAAGGCATTCGATGATTATGACCTATCTCTGAATCGGTGTTCATCAACATCGACATCATAAGTCTTGGCATTCCCTTGACAAGAAAAATAACTCCTCTTCATCCAAAGCGCTCCATTGTCACGAGCTTGCACTAGCGACATCTTATCCACAAGTACTCGGCGTACGTGGGCGCTTTGGAGATGTCGCGTTCCTTGCAATGTGTCCTCACCACCACAGTTGTAGCATTTGATAGGCTTTGTTTGTCCTTGATTTCCAATCCTTCCTCGGTTCGATTTCCACCATAGCCTCCACTGCTCCACCCTTCTCTGATCAAACTGCCTTTCTTGAACCGGTTGCACCATAACCTTCCCATCTCGATCAAAGCTTGATTGTGGGGATTGGATCTTGTTACGAGGTTGTTGTTGGTGTGTGGGAGAGTGTTCATGTTTTGTTGATCATGAGAGCAAGTTGACTAATGAAGTTTCCTACGGATGCATCGACATCGACTTGTTTGAACATAGGATCGGGAATGAGTTTGTGATTACCATTACCCATAGGTACAACTTGAGAAGCTTTGGTGGTAATCCCAACATTTGTGTAAAAGCGGTTGAATCATTTGTTGAGCTTGTTTCTCCACGAGCTTTGAATTGATCAAGAATCCTTTTTCAAACATGGCATGTCTCTCATTTTGAAGAAGGAAGGCATAGAGTTGCTCATAGTTTGTATTCTTCAAACCTTTGGTAAGCTTCACGGAGTGACAAACTTGTGCCATTCGGGATTCATGTTGTTAACAAACTTTGAGTTCAAGAATGTTAGGCATGGTCATTCGATGTTCCTCATGTCATTCACCGCTTATGGAATCTCACATAGTACTCATAGACACTCTCATCGGGTTTCATCTTGAAATGCTCAAATTCATCATATAGTTGTGATTCTCTATCTTCACAGTCAATTCGAACACGAGAGAAGCATCTTGACATTATCCCATCTGACCTTTGCTTGATGTTGTGATTGATAAGCTTATAGATGTCTTTTGGAAGACCTTGCGGTATGATGTTAGAAGCTCGATATCCGCATCGAATCTCTTCTTCTCCTTATCATTGAGCTCATCATACGTCTTTGGTGCATCTATTCCATAGATCATTGTTCCATCTTGGTTTGTATCAATTATGTCTCTAGTAGTCTCAACTCGATAAGGTCCTTCATCAATGGATTTGAGTATGTTGACCCCATTTTCCTTTCCAAGACAATACAATCGATTCGTTGAGCCCAAGAGTCGTAGTCGGTTACATCAAGCATGGGTGGGCGAGTATCGAACCATTGCTTGAACATCCTCGACAGCGATGGAGATGATTGTAGGTGCGGTGGCGGACATGTTTAAGAATTACACGGATTTTATAACTCTATGATTAAACCGGAAATAGATTCTTTCACGGGATTTTACTAAATCAAGAAAACCGTATTAAAACAATATCACCCAAGTCGCTAGGAAACCTTGAACCAAGTCGCTAAGTGCCAAGTCGCTATAGTAGTCCCAAGTCGCTATATAACAACTCGCTACAATCCAAGTCGCTAGCAAAATTTTGTGACAAGTCGCTAAGAACCAAGTCGCTAATTTGTCAAGTCGCTAAATAGCAACTCGCTAGGTACCAACTCGCTAACACCAAGTCGCTAACAATATAAAGTACAAGTCGCTAACTTACAAAGTCGTCGCTACGTGGTGGAGAATCCACTAAGTGTACTTTTGTCGGCTTGTCTCAATGACAAGTCGCTAGGACCAAATCGCTACCTTCAACACTCAACTCGCTAACTTTTTACAAAGCAAGTCGCTATGATGAATATCACTCCGTGGCTCAAGTCGCTAGCTAGAAGAACTTACAAAACACACTTTTCAATCCAAAACAACCCAACCACGATGATTCAAGCCTTCAAAATCAAAACCTAAACACTTGTGATGATTCTAAACACAAAAGTACACCCAAAATTCAAACTTTAACACTAGAAATCATCAAATGATGCAAAAACCACTAAACTTTTCAAACTCTAAAACCACCTAAAAATCCACTAGAAATCCAAAGATATGTAAGAGATGATCTAACCATGGCTCTTGATACCAATTGTAAGATATTGGATTTCACATACACATCAAACCATGACACAAAGTAGGCGTACAAGAGGTTTTAGAGAGAAAGTTAGAGGTTTGGGAACTTTAGTGAGAGAAAGAAAAATCTTATTATGAGCTCCAACTCTACCTTGGAAGGTAGAGAGTATTTATAGTCTTACAATAAAGCGCCACACAACGGGTGTGGATCGGGCATACGATGGGTAAAGACCGTCCGTCCTCCACGGTGTTACTTAACTAAATACTACTTAGCTTAAAAGAACTACGACTACGAGCTTTCTAACGATTACATATACTTGAGGTGACCGACTCTTTAATACACCAAAACCAATACCGAATTTCTAATTCTAACAAAAATAAAGAGTCAAAATTACCTCCATTAGAGTATCACACCATCAGATTGGGTTACTGTGCGTGCTTGTAAAGTTGTGATGATCAGTGATTGTAATGGAAAAAGGATGAAATAGAAAGTGAAAAAGTGATGGTAGGTGACATTGGTAGTTGTAATGAAAAAGAGATGAAATAAGAAGTGAAAAGGTGGACTAAAAATACCCATGGTTTATTTTTAAGGTTTTGTATTAAAAAAATGATAAAAACTAAACCGGCGGGTTTAGAAACCGGGTTGACCGGGTCACTTAAACCCGTGGTCTAAGCAGTTGACCGTTTTTAAAACCGAGTTTTTACCCGTTTTTGTCGGAACGGTCCAACGGTTAACCGGCGGGTCGACCCGGGTTTCAAAACATTGATAAAAAGTAGCCTATCTGACCACAACTCTTTACGCCATATTACCCAAATTGACATGCTCATCTATTTTTCTACATTTGGTTATGTCAGCATGTCAAAGTTTTGGTCGTTATAAATCACGGCACATGTTGACTATGCCAAAGTTTTGGACCGAAACCCAAACCGAACCTTGGTCAGCTAATAAACATGAATTTATCACTTATAACGTTATTTATAATAGCAAAGTAAACCAATAATATCTTGCAATGATTTACAATGTTTTTTGGGTGAATTCATTAGCTAATAACTTTTTCGAAGGAGAAATAAGATATTAAGCATCAGCTCCTCGGATGAATATTTTTGAAAATGTACAAGCTTGTGAGCTTATGTGTATCCAAACACTCCATTACAAAGGTCTTGGCGAGTATTCAAGATACTGTGTATATTTTAGAAGCATATCAACATTAATATCCAACACGATTTTACTAAGTGGATTTGTGTTTAATGGAGTTTTCAGCTAATAAGTATTTCATAAGCACAACTGCACAAGTTTATAAGACCATGGTCACTTTGTAATTTTCTTTTTTTATTCAGACTGCGAGAGGTTATCGAGACTGAAGACTATGACTCTTATAAAAGAAACTTCGACAAGAGCATCATATCATATTCTAGACTTGATCTTCGTCATTCTCAAGCCGCTACTGTAATGAATGACTCAAGTAAAGTTGTCCTAGCCCAAGCATGCATTCTTTGTCTTAAAAAAGAAGAATGGTTATAGTGTAAAGAAAATAAACAAATAAGAAAACAAATCGAGTAAGCACTATCATCGTACTCACTTTGTATTGATCCCATATATATCCGGAGGTGTTCAAATATAATTGTTGTGTTGCTTTTTTCCGGGAATACATGCATGTAGAGTTTTAAATTTTTATTTTTTTCATATGTTGTATATTAGTGCAATGAGACGCTTATGTTGCTTGCTTATCTTCGATTGTCTTGCTTTTCCAATTGCTGAATCGGTCTGGATTAACACCGGAGTGTTTACAGTGTTGGAATTATATACTCATAACAATTATATATAAAACAAATACATCATCAAAGCAAGCAGCGGAAGACTATAGGAATAATATATGTAATTAATTAACCAAACAAGAAAGTGCGTCTTTTAGCAATTCAAGCAATCAAGCGATTATGTGATCAAGTAACAAAACCCAAACCCTAAACAAGGGTTTATACAAATCGTCAACCCAAAAATCGACCACCAAGGAATACAAGCTCAAGCGTGCTTGTTCTTCGTTCTTGTACACGTCTTAATAGCGATTTGATGTGGAGAAGCTAGTTCCTTGAATCACAAATAAACCAAACACTTGTGTCTTTGAGCTAGACAAAATCGAAACACCCTAGGGGTTAGGGATGTTCGACCGGCCACACAAAGAGGAGAAGAGAAGGAGAGAAATTTAGGTTATTGGTAATCCAAGGTTAGTCAATAATGAATACATTGATTTGTATTTATAGTTAACATATCTTGGAGTCCAAGTTTGAGTGGGATTGGGTTTGGAAACCCCAAACCGATCGGCCTAAGCACCCCAAAGGGATTCTAGAACTTTCCCGACTACTAATTACATCTCTAGTCCTTCTAGTTAATATTTAACGACCGTTAACTAAACCTCGTTAATTATTTAACTATCGTTATGTTTTATTTAGTGATTAATAATTAATAATAATAACGTTTTATTTATATTAATTATATACATCAATTCTCATACGTAATGTGTGCAATCCGAAGTCTCGAGTTCGAATCCGGACATACTATTATTTAAATATCCATTAAAACCTTTCGACTCCCACTTGGATATTACTAAATATAGTAATGACATTGGTGAGTCTAGCTTTCACACGCCAGCGCCCCGGATCGAATCGAGCATGGTCTCTGGAAAAACCATTTAATGATTCATCATTTTACTTATCCTTTTGTTACTAATACTATATTAACTATGAATATGGATCAAGTCATTTCATAAGTTAATATTACATTTCTCGTTGTATATGATTGAACAAGATTACAAATCATCGAGCGTATTCGAGATAGATCTTGGGTATGGCCATACAAACATCTTGTCAACCCTACGAGGGCCCAAATATAGTATTATGCTTTGAAACAAATTCAAAGGAACAAATTCTCTTGACTACAAACATAACTCATGAATTTTGCAACACTTAGAAAATAGCCCTTATAACTACCGATTCGGATAGCGTTAGACTATCTTACACAAATACACTACATTCATATCGAGTTATCGGTATCTCAAGTCCGAGGATAAACACTTCATGATATACTTAATGATAAAATCCAAAAGTATCATCATGTAAAGTTGGGATAGTCCTATATTCAATTCATTGAATATCATGTGAATCTGGTATGTCCCACATCAATATACTTTAAAGTATATTCTACAAAACTTCAGTTGTCTTAATTCAATGACATTCCACATCATTGATTGACAACGGACTATTTAGAATAACATAAGTTACTCATGGATTAAACATGCAAATATAGGATATAATATTAAGAAAATGAAAAATAAACATAAACAACTATTTTATTTCATTAAAGTAATATTTGTTCATAACATCCTTTATCGAAATACTAATCACGGATCGCATGAAACTACTAGCTAAGCGAAGTCCTATCCCATCGGCATGGTCGATGAAGTTTATCTTTTGGCAAAGGCTTCGTAAAGGGATCGACTAGATTTTCATCTGTATGAACTTTGAGTAGATTGATTTCACCTATGTCGACTTGTTCTCTAACATAGTGATATCGACGAGGAAAATGTCTGGCGCCTTCATGACTCGGGCTCATTGGCAAATGTTATTGCGGTGAATTGTCAAATACACATTTAGAGGTAATTCGATTGAGGCATTACTCAGGGTCCGAAATGAATTTCCTAATCAACGACTTCCATCGCGACTTACAAGCGACTATGTACTCGACTACATAATAGACATCGCAACCGTTGTTTGCTTCTTGCTCTTCCGATCATTGCTCCTCCATTAATGACAAAGACATAACCCGATCGAGACTTATTATCATCTTTATCGATTTGGAATGACGCATCGCAAAAACACATAACATCAAGTTACGCATCTGGTTTCCTCCATACACTAGAAACATATCTTTAGTAGCCCTTAGATACTTAAGAATGTTCTTAACGACTTGCCGATGTTTCACACAGGTTACATTGATACCGACCGGTAATGTTACGTGCAAACGCCACATCGGGCCTTGTACATCTCACGGCATACATGATAGATCCTGACAGAAGCATAAGGAACTTTCCTCATGTATTCCACCTCGGCCGGTGTTGTGGCATAGTTTATTACTTAAGCCATGTTCAACTTGCATCGGCAAATATCCTTCTTGGAATTTTGCATACTAAATCTCTTGATATTTATCAATGTAAGCACTTTGGCTTAGTCAATTAACCGCCTTGATCTATCTCTGTAGATCTTGATTCCCGAATAAATCTTGCTTCCCTAAGTCCTTCATGAAAAGCACTCTCCAAGATAAGACTTTACATCTTGCATACTTGGAATGTCTTTTCCATGATCAATATGTCATCGACATATAAGACAAGGAAAATAACATTACTCCCACTAGCTTTGTGATACACACATGGCTCATCAAGATTTTGAGTGAAACCAAATTACTTGATTTCTTCATCAAACTTCTTGTTCCATTGCCTTGATGCTTGATTCAATCCATAAATGGATCTTTGAAGTTTGCATACACGCTCGGAAACTTTGGATTCACAAACCCTTGATGCGCCATATAGATGTCCTCATCTGGCGACCATTTAAGAAAGCGGTTTGACATCCATTTGCCATATCTCATAGTCATAGTACGCAGCTATGGCTATAAGAATCCTAATAGCTCTAATATGCGCTACGGAGAAAATGTCTCCTCGTAGTCTATCCCATAGGTTTGAGTAAAACCTTGAGCTACAAGACGAGCTTTATAGGTGTGTGCATTGCCATCCATATCGGTCTTTATCTTAAAGAGCCACTTACTTCCAACTACCTTAGCATTTGGAGGTAAGTCAACCTCTATCAGACTTCATTATCTTTCATGGATTGCATTTCCCCATTCATTGCAACTCGCCATTTTTCCTTTTCGGGACTCATCATGGCGGCTTTATAGTTAGCGAGTTCACCAAGATCCCCAACATATTTTCCTCGCCTTCTGCGTTGAGACATAGGCGCCAGTGCACGCGTAGTCCTTGCGGATCTACGAATGGGAACCACTTCAATCTCGGGTGGAACGCCCGACTTTCGTGTTCTACTTGAGGTTGGCTAGTGTTTTCGAGAAGGTGTTGTATCTTCTTGATCATCTTCCGGATCATATACTCTCCATCGAATTCATGAGATATGAGATCCTTTTCAAGAAAGTCTCCATACCTAGCAACAATTACTTTGTTTTCGGTGGAAAGTAGAAGTAGTAACCCATAGTTTCCTTTGGGTATCCTCGAAGACACACTTATGAGATCTTTGTTGCGACTTATCGCCAGATCGCGTTTAACAAGCCTCACAACCCCGGACCTTTAAGTAAGACAAGTTGGGAGGTTTCCCATACCACACTTCATAAGGAGTCTTATCAACCTTCTTAGTTGGAACCATATTCAATATGCTGACAATGAGCTTCAACATAATCCCAAAAGGATAAGGAAAGAGTAGTAAGATTAAACATCGATCGCACCATGTCTAGTAATGTACGATTCCTTCTCTCGGATACACCATTTGTTGTGGAGTATATGGAGATGTGAGTTCTTGGACAATACCACACTCGACTAGATAATCTTTAAACTCTTGGCTTAAATATTCACCACCTCTATCGGATCGAAGAGCTTTAATCTTCTTTCCTAGTTGCGGTTCTACTTCACTCTTAAAAACCTTAAATGTTTCAAAGACTTCATGTTTATGTTTAAGTAAATAAACATAACCATAACGATCGAAATCATCGGTAAAGGTTAAAGTAGCTAGCACCCTTTCTTGACACATGTCTTAGTGGTCCACATACGTCGGTATGTATCACACCAAGAAGATCGAAGCCCTTTCTAAACTATTTGTAAAGGTTTCTTGGTCATCTTCCCGGATATGCAAGATTAGCATTTATCAAATGATTCATCATTGATGTCTTGCAAAAGCCCATCGTGTTGCGGTGTTGCATGCGTTTCTTGCCTATATGAGCAAGTCTACAATGCCAAAGAAATGAAGAATCCAAATCACTTTTGATTCTTTTATTATTGATGCTAAAGATGCAATTATTTTATCATTCACATTATCATGCAAATCAATTTCAAACACACCATTTCTTCGGAATAACATTAAAGTAAAAACATCATTTAAAAAATGAAATTCCATAATCGGTAAATGTATGAACGGAACCAATATCTTTTAACAAGGAAGCGAAGCGACACCCCTAACAATGGAAGGTGCGTGTGACAATCGTTTAATGGCGATACTAAACCCGAAGGTAAAACTAAATCAAACGTGCCTATAGCTTCAACGATCGCATGTGCTCCATTACCCACGCGTGCGGTATTCTTGTCCATAGGCAAGCTTCCTTGCTCCTCTAAGTCCACATAGTGTATTACAAATGTGAATACCACATCCGATATCATATACCGGTGGAATATATTTTATGAGGAAAAGCAAATAATTCTATCATCAAAAGAGTACAAGCATGCGCCACAGGTGCGATATTTTATACCTCTTATTCCGCAACTCATCAAGGTGCGGTGGACAATTCCTCTTCGGTGTCCAAGCTGCGGTCGATGATGACAAGCCCGATCCTTCTTCGGATTCTCACGCTGTTTGGGAGGGTACTTCTTGGGTTCTTCCGATAAGTCATAACTTGTTTTCCTTATCGACTTTACCCTTACCTTTCCCTTTCTTGTTCGCTAGCGGCTTATTAGGCTTAGAAATTCTACCATACGGATGGTCAAAACCGCAGTGTAGAGGCCTTCTTGGGCAAACCTTTTCGTAATCAATGAGCATTGCATGTACCTCATTGTTCGTCTTCCCGTGCAATGCATATTATAATTGCGCACGAAACCATCAAATTCCTTGTTAAGGGATACATTGATCGAGCCAATTTGTATGTCATTAGGGTAGACATAGTTCAAACGCCTTGGTCCATGTAATTCATCATTTCGAGACGTTGGCGCTACAGGTTTCCCATCTCCTTGCTTGCAACTATGAAGAGCATCAATCAAGTCATACAACTCTCATCAAGAGCTTTTCAAACAACTTTTGCAATTCTTCCAAGATGAGATTAGGAAGTAATTCTCAAATTGCTTTTGCAAGCTTGAGTTCATACTCCCGAGCATAATGCAAGCGACCTCATTATACTTGTCATACTCAGTTGCCATGCGGCTCGTGCTTCAAAGAGCATCATTGCAGTTCGGAGGACAAGGCGTAGTCAAATAATTGATTCTTTTGGCAACCCTCAAGACAATTACGAGTTGCGATACCAATCATTGAAATTCGCTACCGATCAATTTCTCTCGATCAAACATAGATTTGAGCGACGAGGCTAGTGCGATGATTCGACTTGAGCCATTTCTGAAATTAAAAGTTCAAAAGTTAGTACTTTCGATAAGTAAACATTCAAGAAAATAAAATTACCCTTTGGTCAATATTCATATTAACCATAGAATTTTCCTTGAATTTTGGATCCTCATTATCATAGTTCCACCACATCGGTTGATCCGCTAGTGGTGAAAGTATAGAATAGGTAATCGTTGAAAACGATAATTGACAAACAAGTTTTCAATTCCAAAAATTATGGGATTTACAATTTTGCCAAAACAATTAATGCAAAACGTAAGCATGTTTTATCCCATCTTATGCCTTAAGTTATAGGTCTCACTAACTAACTTAATTAAGTTGTCTAATTTAGAAACGCAAATCATAAAGTCGAGGTCTCACACAACAAAATAATTCACCTCGTTATTGTAATCTAGATCAAGGTCTCACATAACTAAATTACAACTTCAAGTGTTTCATATCACTAGATGGCATAAACTTAAATTTAAAGGGTACAATTTTGATGTGTAATCAAAACTTATGTATAAAGAAGCATGCATACAACTTTATAACATAAAATTTTGAAAAAACTTACTAAAAGATTTTAATTGCTAAGATTGAATTCTACAAAGTTTTAATCGATGCGTTGAGAAACTTACAACTTTGCACTAAGATGCTTCGTACATAGAATGGTTATACTAGGTAGCTCAATCGAGCATGCAGTGAGGCGAGAGGACCGGAGTAAGTGAAGCATAACCTAAGACATCCATTCGGTGAGACTATGCTCACTTCTTAAATACCCCTTTTAGTTTGTTCTAGTGGGTGAGCCGTTCTAACCATTTAGTACAATCGATCGATCGATTAAAAGTTCAAGAATAATTCTTAGATAAATCAATTTCGCCATTATTTAGTCCATTTAATTTTCTATTCATAAAAACCCTTTTGCTTACTAACATGTCAAACAATATATAAACAAAAAGCATTTTAATAAAATTAAACACACTCAAATAATATAAACATATAACTAAACAATTTAACATATGTAAAACAATTAGCCACATGCATAATTATTTCAATAAACTCTAATAACAATTCTAGGCGTAAATCAATGCATACATTAACTAGGACTTTCATCTCGCGAAAAGATGAGCCACATACATCGACAAGTCGATTGCGTGTAGCCAAGTTAATAGTATACCAATTAGCACATAACCAATTTTATTAGTTATAATTGAGGTCTTCCCAATTTTATAATTATTAAATAAATAAAACATGTGTGTATCATAACAATTAATCAATATACAATAAACAATACTCCATGGCAAAACATGCATGTTCCACCATGGATTCCGCATAACAATTATCACCCAAGATACGCATATTACATGGCACATAACAATTATTCATTAATTAACCACATAAAATAAGCATGCAATCCTAGGGTTTCTACAAGTTTTACAAAATTAAAACCTAATTAAATAAATATTAGGGTAATCGACCCATATATATAAAATTAGGGTTTAATTCAAAACCCTAGAAACCATAAAAGCATGCATATAATCATAAAGATTCAATTTTATGTGTTTTGGTAATTAATTACATCATATTAACGGCTCGTGATGCCACCGTTGGAATTATATACTCATAACAATTATATATAAAACAAATACATCATCAAAGCAAGCAGGAAGACTATAGGAATAATATATGTAATTAATTAACCAAACAAGAAAGTCGTACCTTTTAGCAATTCAAGCAATCAAACGATTATGTGATCAAGTAACAAAACCCAAAACCCTAAACAAGGGTTTATACAAATCGTCAACCCAAAAATCGACCACCAAGGAATACAAGCTCAAGCGTGCTTGTTCTTCGTTCTTGTACACGCATTAATAGCGATTTGATGTGGAGAAGCTAGTTCCTTGAATCACAAATAAACCAAACACTTGTGTCTTTGAGCTAGACAAAATCGAAACACCCTAGGGGTTAGGGATGTTCGACCGCCACACAAAGAGGAGAAGAGAGGAGAGAAATTTAGGTTATTGGTAATCCAAGGTTAGTCAATAATGAATACATTGATTTGTATTTATAGTTAACATATCTTGGAGTCCAAGTTTGAGTGGGATTGGGTTTTGGAAACCCCAAACCGATCGGCCTAAGCACCCCAAAGGGGATTCTAGAACTTTCCCGACTACTAATTACATCTCTAGTCCTTCTAGTTAATATTTAACGACCGTTAACTAAACCTCGTTAATTATTTAACTATCGTTATGTTTTATTTAGTGATTAATAATTAATAATAATAACGTTTTATTTATATTAATTATATACATCAATTCTCATACGTAATGTGTGCAATCCCGAAGTCTCGAGTTCGAATCCGGACATACTATTATTTAAATATCCATTAAAACCTTTCATACAGAAGTTTGGGACAGAAACTGTGTTTGCAGCAGAAAGATATAAAGAGGAATATAAAGAACTGAGTATCACCCCAATCTCTCTTGTTTCCTTATTTATTGTTCCTTTGTTTGATGATTACACATGATGGTTGTTCTTGATCATTCGATCCTAGAGATGTAGATGCAAGACCTGTTAATAGCTTATCTAGGGTTGTTAATGAATAGAATATAACAACCTAATATACTCACATGTTCCATTATAAACACGAGTAAATGGTTATCTTTTTACTCTTGTGCTTATGTATTAGTTGATTTAGATGTTTTTAGCTATTACATCAACAACGTCGTAAGACGGACCTGTTTAATTCCACTCAACTATTCATAGATCCAGTTCTTGAGGCCAACAATATGAGAGCTTGCTTTGATAGATCAAGAAAGATTTTGCTTCTCGGTCCATCTCACGAGATTTGCCAATCGGATCAAAAATGAAATTGTAAAAGTCTCACGGATCAAGGAAGAAGGGCTTGGAAGAGCACATAAACCGATTGGGTCACCAGCAGTAAAGCAACTGTAAATTTTCCTCAAAATTGACAAATTTTGTTACTTTGCTGCCGTTATAAGCCGGAGACCGACGGTGCAACAAGAAAGTAACCAAATCGGGGACTCAACATGGTAATGTGATCGCGCAACCAAGAATTTGAAAACGTGATTACTATTAAAGGTATGAACCGTATATTGAAGGGTTAATAACCTACTTGTCAAGAATGTTACTGCGTAGCGAACTAAAAATAACTCTTTTAGACATTAAAGTTGACATTTTGTCTTTCTTTAAGTATTATGACCATATTATGACCATTTTACCTTTTTGAAATACTTTTTTTCAAATTTTTTTTCAAAATATTTTTTGAATTTTTTTTCGAAATACTTTTTTTGAAATTTCTTAAATTTTTTTAATTTCTTTTTTTGAAATATTTTTGAAGGGTAAAATGGTCATAATATGATCATAATACTTAAAGAATGACAAAATGTCAACTTTAATGTCTAAAAGAGTTATTTTTTAGTTCGCTTCTGTAACTATCGTTCTGACAATATAGTGCTTTAAAGGTTATTAGCCCTATATTGAATTGTATCGTCATAGTGTACAATCGATATGAATAAATACAAGTATAATGGGCCTATGTATGAATACAAAATACAAATGGGTTAGGCCCTATAAACATTCTGTTAACAGCCCCTCGCAGTTTGAGCGGGAGAGGAACGAACACTCAAGTTGGAGCGAAACTCGTCAAACAGCACGGTAGGTAATCCTTTGGTGAAGATATCCGTATACTGGTACCTGGAGGGAACATGGAGAACACGAACATGACCGGTGGCAACCAAATCACGTATAAAGTGAATGTCAATCTCTATATGCTTAGATGCGTTGGTGTTGCGGGATTGGGAGAGATAAACAACACTCGCATTATCACAATAAACAATGGTAGCGTGGAAAGTGGTGTATAAAGCTCCGTAACAAATTACGTAACCAACAAGTCTCGACAGAATAATTGGCAACACCTCGATACTCGACCTCGGACTAGACCGAGAAAGCGTGGCGGCGGCAGAGGACTACGAGAGGAGATTATTGCCAAGAAAAACGCAATAGCCTGAAGTGGAACGACGAGTAGTCGGACAGCCTGCCCAATCAGCATCTGAGTAAGCAACCAAGGATGATGTGGACGATGAATAAAGTTGTAACCTATAGTCCAAGGTCCCCTGAACATATCGCAATATCCGCTTGAGAGCAGAGAAATGTGGCTCCCGAGGATCATGCATAAAGAGACAAACCTGCTGCACTGCATAATATGTAAAAGTAAGGTATTGCAAAGCACCTGCAAGACTACGGTATAAAGTGGGATCGGAAACAGGATCACCATCAGCTGCAAGTTTGGTGTCTGTGTCTACCGGAGTTCGACAAGGATTGCAATTAAGGATAGAAGCACGCTCAAGAACCTCGGTAGCATACTTCTTTTGGGAGAGAAACATCCCCGAAGTATTACGAGTAACAGAAACACCTAAAAAATAATTAAGAGGACCAAGGTCTGTCATGGAGAACTCCGTGTGTAAGGAAGTAATGACCTGATGTAGAAGTATGGATGAAGATGCAGTCAAAACAATATCATTAACATATAATAACAAGTAAGCCATATCGAAGCCCCGTCGCTAAATAAAAAGCGAGGAGTCACACCGACTGTGATGAAATCCAACACGAGCAGCATAAGCAGTAAATCTCTGAAACCAGACCCGAGGGGCTTGTTTAAGCCCATATAAAGACCTCTACAATAGACAAACATGATCGGGATGTCGAGGATCCCGAAAACCGGGAGGCTGATGCATATATTTAGCAGATGTCATCATCCGACATCGGTGAACCAAGATCGGTTAATCAGGTGACAATGGATTCAATTTTTCGAAAATATGCATCGGCACTAAGATCTCCCATTTGAATGACACGCAACTCACTTTTAAAGAAACGGTACGTGTACGTTTATTGTCTTGAAAGATTTTCTCAACGAGTTCCCAAGCCACTTTAGCCGTTGGGGGATTTGCTTTGATGATTCGTCCTTGTAAGGCGGGAGCAAGTGTTAGAATGATCCATGATTTCATTATGGAATCGGCAATGAGCCATTCTTCCGTTGGTGGGATGGATGTAGAAGAGCTTGTGGTAGTACCTTCAATGTGCTTTAGGACACCGAAGTTGTTACAATGGATTTTGAAAAAATAGCACCATGATGAGTAATTTAGCTCATCAATGTTGAGTATGACTGGGATGACATAATGAAGGCTGTTGACGACATATAGTTTCTCAACTAGTGTGAGAGTAGGGGTGGATGGAGGTGGTGAATCGTTGGTCATGGTGATGGCATATAGGGGTGAAGAGGCGGCAGGAAGAATCGATATGAATAAATACAAGTATGAACCATATGTTGAATTGTATGTGTCACAGTGTACAATCGATATGAATAAATACAAGTATAACGGGCCTAGGTATGAATACAAATACAAATGGGCTAGGCTCTATAAACATTCTGCTAACAATTACATGTATCTTCTTCAATGTCAAGTCCAAGTTCACATTGTATTGACATGGGTGACTACTTTTCAAGAAGCTGGAGAAAAAAAATATTGGGTTACCTTGCAAAGAGCTCTACATTCTAAAAAGCTAAGTCTTGGGTTGATGGCGTTTGCAAATGTTGTCAAAAGCCCTCTTGCGAGGTGAAAATTCTTGTCGTCATGGTAGACAAGATGAATTACTCTTCAAAACCAAGTATTTGTTGTAATTGATCCCGAATCCTATTAGCATTTGAGGTAAAATAAATTGATCAACAAAGTCTTTTAGATTCTCATATATAACTCATTACATTTAAATATGCCACTTCAGTGAAATTTATGTTGTTGGCGAAGTCATTAGATTCTTAGATATAACTTTTAACATATAAATCTACTTGAGTGAAATTTATGTTGGTTGCACATTCTAGATGTTCTCTTGCTTCTCAATTCTTTTAATGCATTATTAGAGCATAGATGTATGCGGTGGGTCATTTGAATGGGATTCACAATTATTAAATTAGAATTATACTAATGGATTGTTACCAATTAGATAATTATTTGTGTCATATAACTATTGAGATAGATTTTAGAAGTGAAAAATTATTGCTCAACGTTTCTTGATGGCGCACCTGATGGCAATTAGCATAACCCACGAGCCACAACAGGCGGGTCTTGAGTCGAATCTTGATTCGGCAACAAGCGGACAACCAAGGAAATGGTTAGAGCCGTTGTTGTTACATTATGTTCTTATGGAATCTTTTCGTAAATTCCGTTGTGTGGGATCACAAGTATGTCATGTATTTCCCATTAAAGAAGCATAAAGATCATTACACTCTTTAGACCATGTGGCACGCACTTTTGTCAATTCAAAAGAATATGAGATCATATACTAGTAGTATTTCTACTAATGTAATGAAAGTATTGTGGTTCAAGGTACCATATGAGATTACATATATTGTCACTATATATATGATCAAGTTATAAAATTAGAACATAGATGTATTAGAGTCTACTAATATGATCAATAGGTGCAATGTCAACTATAGTATTCATAGTGTTTATTGGACCAAAGCATATGAATCAACAATGACAATTGTTGTGGAACTCTATCTGAAACTTTATATGCCATCTTTGGCTATGAGTTTTGTTGTAGGAAGTGGAGAAGATGGTGTCGACTTCTTACAAAATTTAAGTTTATAAACATGGCTTCCTTACATTACAAAAGATTAAAAAGTTATTCCATTGCTTATAAAAGAAACACATCAAAACACACATTTTTACATTCCTTTCTAAGTAAAAATTGGCAACACATGTGATTAATCATTGCAACTAATGCTTGATTGTTGATCATATGTATTGAATTATTTGATCACCATAATTGGGACGGTGGGTGCACTATTATGTATTAAATTATTTGACCACTATTACCGTGGACCAACGATCAACAAGTCTAACTGA
Source organism: Chrysanthemum lavandulifolium (assembly GCA_022545495.1). NCBI lineage: Eukaryota > Viridiplantae > Streptophyta > Magnoliopsida > Asterales > Asteraceae > Chrysanthemum > Chrysanthemum lavandulifolium. Next base: position 315,567,740 of record CM040238.1, read on the forward strand.
ATATGAACTACATAATACAAAGTTTGAAATGACAAGATATGTGATTAATCATTGCAACCATACTTATTTGTTTTACTAAGTATGTTGTTCATTTATAATGGTGGCCTGAAGATAACATGTGTTTTATAAGGACGTGATGATGATAATTTACAAGACTGCATCACCAAAAATATATCACAACAACCAAACCTATTATCATGATTATTCATTTAGCCAAAGTTACTATTTCGGAAATTAAAACTTATGTAATTTGATTGATGATAATACTTAAAAAAAATAGAAAAAACCCCGTGCGTGCACGGGGTATTGTAACTAGTATAGGATGATAATAACGTAAACTAATGGGGTTCCACAATCTCAACAGATGATAGATCGATATATAATCATGAACAATCTATCAAAGACAAAAACAAGATGCCAATTAAAAGAAGAGGATATATAATATAACAAAATATTAAGCACCATGTATATCATTGAATATATAATTTTTTTCATAATCCGAAATTATCATAGTAGAGCAAATACAATGCTCTCAGGTGTTTACCTAAATCTTCTACGTACCTCCGATGTAACTTTCACTTGAAATCAGGAACTCATTGCATATTAGCATATCGCGGTCAGGATCACATGTCTACAAGACGGACACGATGAGTGTAAACTCAGCCATTTATCAATGCATCCAACGTGAAATCCATGTCCACACTGCGAAAGCACACGTATCTCATCTCCATCAACATATTCACTTAAACAAATCGGACATTCAGTCAAACATAACGATCCGTAGTTCCGTAGCCTTTATCTTCCTTGCTAGAATTATATATGAGCTTTGGAATAACCTCAATCTTTTTCTTCTTCATTCGTCTATAAATGCAACCAACCAACACAAGGATACCAAGAATACAAATCAATGCAGCGAAGATAATAGCTAGGATGAGCCTGTAACATGACCCATTTAGGCTTAAATCAGGCATACCTGTTAGGGATCTCTTATCAGCGACCGACAATCGGAATTTTCATTGATGGAAAGTCATTGTAGAATTTGTGGAAAACTAGAAGGGGGGTTGAATAGTTTTACCGATAAAACTTTGTTTTCAAATATTTAGATCAACTTATTTCAATCTATTTAATGTGTTTGTTGGATGATGATAGATAAAGTATATAAACAAGTAATGCAAATATAAAGAGTAAGGAATACAAAACCACGACACGAGTGTTTATAGTGGTTCGGCTACAAGGACACCTTCCTTGCACTACTCCACTCCCCGAGTTCCCCATTCGAGAGTTTGTAAGCACTACACAACACAAGCTCCTTAATGTGGCGGAGAAGCCTTCTGGCGTCGCCTACTCTATATCCGGTACAAGGCTAGACCCCAGGTTCTTCCACAGGTAGGAACCAAACCTATCACAACGTCGCCTACACTTTATCGGTACAATGCTGAATACCGGTTCTGTTACAAAGGAGGAACTACTACCCAACACAACACAACTAACCCAAAGGAGACACACTCCTTATTACAACATCATAAGGATATCACTATCCTTTAACCCAAACTAACTATCTTGTACATCGATGCACCATATCGAATATACTCCCTTGGCACCTTTCACTAGTGCTTTCGACTTGACCCTTTAGCACCTTTCACTAATGCCTTCAAATTGACCCTTTGGCACCTTTCACTAATGCCTTCGACTTGACCCTTTGGCACCTTTCACTAATGCCTTCAACACAACACTTCTAAGGAGGGAGGAAAGAACTATCAACAAGATAACTTCAGTAGTCTTAATGATGACGAAGCTTGGCAACTCATGGACTTGAGCTTGCTCGACTTCAAGAGGTGGTGATCTCGCCTTTAAGAGGAACCTAGAGAATCACACAAACACAAAACTACATAGAAAGATCCTTTGGATCTGAGGTTGGAGAGTTTACAATACTAAGAGAGTGTATGTGTAAAATGGATGATTTGAAAGAGAGAAATGGCTTACTATTTATAGGCAAATTTCGCTATTGTTCCCCGGTTCTCACGGATCCTTCCCCAGAGGGATCCGGCTAGTGCAATCCAAGGGATCCGGCAACTGGGTCAACTTAAGTCTGGATTTTGGGTTGCAAACCGAGTTATGGGTTATGGGTTATGAACCAAGGGTTATATAAGATGCAATGTATCTAGACATTGGGTCATGGATAATACCCAACATGACTTCATGCATGATGTCATACAATGGGTCATGGGTTATGGATCAAGCTCTATGGGTATGGGTCATGGACTTTGGGTTTTACCCAACAATATTTAATGTATCTAGTTAATGGGTCAAGTACTTATATTTTTATCCATAACATTACCCATTACAATATATACACATTTTCATATTATGTAAACACTAGTTGTTATACATAAGCAATTCTATAAGATGTAAACAATATTATTTGTTTAGTGTTTTATATGAAAATGTAAGTGTGTTAGTAAACTATTGGCTCAAACCATTTACGTATTTTATTTGTTTCGTTAAAATAATTTTACGTTTGTTATCGACAAAACATTAGAAGATCGTAAAATATAAATAAACGTTTTTCCGGCTTATTTGTATTAACAATCTCCCTTTTATTGATGACAAAACATAAGATTATTTTAAGGAAAACTAAAATTGTAAAAGTTTAATTGAGTTTTACTCTCTTCTCCCTTTTTGTCGAAACAAAAGAGCTTGAAAAACTAACACATTGTTTTGAGAAAAACATGTGAAAATTAACAATATGAAAAATAGAGAGTAAGAGAAGAGAAGAATTCTCGTCTTAGCTCCCCCTTGACGGTTGTTTCCCTTTGTTGAAGGCGTCAAGTAATTAGGAAGACTAAGCGAGTTGTTTGCAATTATATTTGCAAATGGTTTCGTCTTTTTGACGAAAATGCTCCCCTTGACGAGTGATCCTCTTTGTGAGGGCGTCAAGTAATAATGAAATCCTAAGTGAAAGTTTTGCAAGTATTTTTGCAATAGTTTTGCTTTGACGAAAAGCTCCCCCTTTATTGAGGGTGTCAAAGTCTTCATGTGTATATTGAAAATCTACAAAATAAAGGTTAGAAAGCAAGTATATGATGCATAATTTCCTGCAAATGAGACTCAAATTAGTAATAAAAAGTGTTTTTGTTTCACGGATCCCACGGTTCCTCCTTGGGAGGGATCCGTTTAGGCAAAAGTGTGGGATCCGTCTACCTGCATTCTTATGACAGCAATGTAGATGTAAAATGTGATGTTAACATCAAAATAAGATATATATTAAGGCACCAAACATATTCTCAAGACCACATGGCATACAACATGTAATTTCATTTCAATAAAACATGAGAAATGATATACATATCTCTAAAACTAAGAGAATGACAAAAGCATGTAGTACATTTTCTAATAATCTTTAAGTTTTGCCGAAAACTAATAAGAAGCATCAATGTGCTTGTAATCTTAGACTCTAAGGACGAGTAGATTTGTTGATTTAGTCAAATCGTTAAAGGAGATGATTAAACATGAAATGCAACTCATTTCTTACTTCTTGAACTAATCCTTGGGTAAGTTGACAATTAGAGCAATTATTGTCATGAGTAGGAAACGGAGGAGGTGGAATGTTTTGAGGAGGTTCCACAAAGGATGGTGGGATTTGTGGAGGTGAGTTTAGTGTCGTAGGGTGTGGTTCAACTAAGAATGAGGGTGATGATATATGAGTTGGTGGTGGAGATGGGAAGTCCTCTATATGGTTTTGGTGATTCCTTGTTCCTAAAGATGGACTATTTGATGGTGAAGGTGGTTTCCTATTTAATGAAAAGGTTGGTGAATGAGAAGTCCTCAGTGGTGAGTCTTCTAAAGAGTAGAGATTTGGATGAGAAAGAGGCGCGGTAAAGGAGTGTAGTCTTGGTTCTAGAAATGAAGGCTTAGGTGTTTTACTTGAGCTAGGTGTGTTTGGTTTAGTGCTTGATGAAGGCCTTTCCAACTCAAAAGATCGGATACTAATCCTAGCGGTTCTTCTAGCTTTGGTTGGTTGAGTTTGTTGAGGAGGGATTCTAGTATTTGGGCTCTTGACGGGTGATGACTCGATTGATGATATCTCATGAACCATATGAGCATTCTTCTTGGAGGAACCTTTGGTTGAAGAAGTTTTGCTAGATGCTTTAGTCATAGTGAAAAGAGGATGTAATGGATGTCTTATCTACTGAATTTTGAATGGTGGTTTGAATGGTGGTTTGGAAGCATAAGTACATTTGGTTTATAAAGAATGAAATTAGGTTAGTGAATTAAATTCTTGACCACTAAGAATTTTGGCATGCACTAAGGTTAACTATAGTGTTGTTCTATCCTAGGAAGTCATTTAAGGTAAGGTAAAGTGTTTAGACTACCAAAGAGAGTTTAAATTAGATGAGTAAAGTGATCATAATCTGTTCCGAAGACCCGGATCCTACGGTTCCCTAATTTTGGGGATCCGTTTAGTTATAAGTTGGGAATCCGTCTCTCAGACAGTAATGTGGTGGAGTGATTATGTTCTATTAAGGTCTAGTACCTATAAATCTTGAGTGTTTGTTCCCTAAGATGTCTTAAATGGTATGGGACTTCATTATCCAACCATAAGGAGTGAGGATATCTAATGACGGTTTTTGGTAAGAAAGTGGACTTTTTATGTATGCAACTAAGTGTTTAAGCATGACACTAATATTTTGAGGATGAAAAATGAAGCCAAATGGTCCTAGAGATCAAATGATAGTTCAAAGAAAATTTGCAAAATTCCTTAAAAATCATAAGAAATGAAAAACTGGTTTTTGGCCTATTTTGAGGTACGAAGGACTAAAATCAATTTGCTAAAATTGAGAGAAATATCAAACTAGGTGTTTTGAGATGTGAGGAACAATGTGTAAGCATTGGAGCAGAAATATGGTGAGTTTTGGTGAAGTGATAAATAAAAAACACCTTAAATGTCATCCTAAGTTAGTTATGAATGAATGTGAGACCAACTGAGTTTGAGGAACACTTAAGTGATCATAAAGTAATATTTTTAACTAGTCTAATAAGGTCTGGAAGATTGGATTGATGTGAGAGTGTAGAATTCCCATATCTGTTTTCCCGGATCCCACGGTTCCCTCATATGAGGGATCCGACTAGTTATAGCTCAATGATCCGGCTACTGCTGACCAGTAGCTTCACAGAAAATGTGCAAATTTTGCACCTCTTAGAAAATAACAAGCCTAATCATTTCTACAACAAGTAATCATGTATGTAAGCAGGTGATAAGGTTTTAAAAGGTACCATTTTGAGGGGTCATTTAAGTCCTTATTTGATCACTTTGTATCCGTTATTGCTTAATATCGTTCCTTTTCACTTTTAGGTCTCGTGAAGGCAAAATGCTGGAATGGCACTTATTTGGATGAAAAGGCGCGAATATATGAAGAAAATGGCCAAAGTCGAAATCGAGACACTCACGATTGTTGAATGTAGAAGGCGGCGCGTCAGAGCTATTTACGCGCCGTCGAAGAATTATTGTGGTCGGAACTCAAACTTCGTGTTTTCAAGAGCGGCGTCTAGTTGTGAAAGAGTAGGCCGTCGCTACTCGGACGGCCTAGATGCGATCCGAACGGCGTCGGAAGGCGAAGAGGCGGCGTCGGACATAAGGTGGCGCCGTCGCAAGGTTAATGTGGCCAAGACAAAACCCCAATGGCGGCGACACGGCGTCACTAAACATAAGGTGACGCCGTCGCAATTGTAATCTTATATATAGAATCCGAATTTTTCGGTCTTTGTGTGGAGAGTCTTTGGGTAAAACCTAAAACCGAACCTAAGGTGTCTTGTACGTATTTTAGGGTTTTAACCCTATCTTACACCAAGATAAGTCTTTGCTTCATTAATTCAATTATGTCTTTGATTATTTGTGTGTATGCTTGCATGTTCTCCATGTCCCGCTAATTTATTTGTGTGTTTGCTTAGGAAGTATGAAACTTAATTATTGAATATTGATTGGTTGTTTCTTATCTTAGTTGATTAATGATCTAGTAATGCGATAGGTCATTCATTGTGTACTTAATGCTTGATTCATCTTTGTGAACCTTAGAGTATGATTACACGAGTGATTGTAGGCTAAACCATCCGAAGAGCGCTTAGAGTAGAGTCTATAATCTCTAAGTGGATTTGTAGACAAGACCCTTTGGTAAGTTCAAAGAGTTAGGGAGAAACGCATACCCTACAACTTTAGAAACACAACATGACTAGGAATAAGGCGTGACACTCAACCATCAATAGGAGATAATTAAGGAGTAATACAACTTAAGTAAACACATCTTTAAACTATCATACGAGCACACATTAATTAGACATAGACTCCCAACCTTAGTTTAGATAATTAGATAATAGTAGAGTAATCGGTGAAATACCAACCCCCAAATCCAATACCGAGATTCGTACCTTTCCATTTTCATAAAATATAAAAGATAAAAATAATCTTCCTCAACCTTAACCTTAGCGTAGTAACTCCCTACTAGCATTCCTATTCCCCTAGAACGATATCAATACCCGTGGCTTACCCTAATTACTACACTACAACGATTAGGTTCACTGCCTGGGTGTTATAAAACTTGCTCGAAGAAAAGGAAGTTCCTTTGACCCCGAACGGCAGCGTGTAGCGTTATCAAGTTTTAGGCGCGGCTGCTGGGAATAGAATAGCTAGTTAGTAGTCCACCTCGTTTAGGTTCTTTGCTTGATTCCTATCAAGTAAAATTTTTTTTTCTCATCTTTAGCTTCCTCATAGTCTATCCCCCTTCTCCGTGACCTTTGTTCGTAACCATTTTTCATTAACTATTCCGTTAGCCGTTATGGAGAACGCGAATCTGCCTAAACTGTCACCCAATCAACGAAACCCACTACATAATCTGCCCTTTCCACTCCAAAATGAGATCTTGAGGTTCCAGCAATATCATGATGAATCCTTTCACGAGGCGTGGACTCGAATTAAATATTTATTACAAAAGTCCTTTATCATGGTATTGATTCTGTGTTTCCACTACAATTCTTTTACACTCGTATCGCCCACGAAACCCAAAGGAGACTTGACTATGTAGCGGATGGGGATATTTGGGGACGTGGTGTTCAAATGCATGGAAACCTTTGAGATTCACGCCCAATTTAGAAGTGGAACATGGGACCCAAAAAGCGAATCTTTAGACCTATTTTCAATTTGGAAACTTGATCGGAAGGTTGTTTAGGAAGGAGATGATTAGAGTTGAGGTACCAAGGTGCATGTCATGGTTAGGCGCTACCACGGTACAAAATGAATACATAGGTGATCTTGATAAGATGGAGGATGAGTAGAAAATCCAATCCCATCGGATAACCCACAAGTCCTACCATCACTGAGGAACACACATTGCCTATAACTTACCGGAGAAGTAGAAGAGACTATAGGAACCCGATTGTAGAACCTTTGGACCAAACGCCACTAGGGAATATAGGTTTAGATGCTTGTTGTCATGACCTCTCTTAGTCCTAGGAAAGTTCCTAATTTTGATGAACCGAGCCTCAACCAAAAACCTTACCCAATTTTCCATCTTTAGATGTGAATCTTGGAATTGAATTAGGCCCCAATCCACCCATCAAAATAGATAGTTCGGGTAGTTGCTTGATAAAGGTGGTAGATTCTAGGCCATGTAGAGTGGAGGCTAATGTAGGAGTAACCCATGACCTTACACACTTATATCACCCATTCATGGTTGATAACAAGAAACACTATGGGTTTAAACCGGGTTTATTAGGTCAAGATGGATCCTTAACTAAGAATCTTTTGAAGTTGATAGAAGATGATCCATTTTAGGAGGAGATTTGATTCACCGCTACACCAATAGACTTAGGTAAGGTTATAATGAATGGAGCACACTCCTTTGAGCATATAAATCACCCATCACCCTCTCCTCACGTAGCAAATTTCCACCCTAAGGGTGTGTATTGCTACTATCACCCGCACTTAAACTTAAGTATAGGAAAAACTTCCCTTTATCTGTTAAATAAGGGTAGAGTCGGGCTCGTGACTCGAACAAAACAAGCGCTTCTTGGGAGGCAACCCATGTGTATTTGTTTTTTTTTATTTTCATTTGTGTGTCGTATATCTTTTATTAATTGTTTATTCTCATGTTTGAATTTGTAAAATGCTTTATTTTGTCTTTAACCTCGTCTTAATTACATATAAAGGTATTTTACATAAGGGATAAGTGTAGGGAGGATTACACGTTTTCAAAAGAAACGTGAACATGAGAATTACAATTATTTAAAAGATATATATGTGTTTGTTAGAGTCAAATGCTTGTATCGAGTCATAATGGATGTTTTGCGAAATTTTTCCGATTCTAAAGATATAAATTTTCAATTTTTTCAGAAAATCGCGAGACCGATTTTTGTCGGGATAACTTGTGGCGTCGAGATTGCAACTGACGGCGTCGGGAAGGAGTAAAACATCGAGTTACTTTTTCTCGTTTTCGAGCTACTTATAAATTTTGGAATTTTCGGTCTTAATTTTCTTAGAAATTCGTAAACATCCATTCCACAAGCATTATATCCTAGTTTAAATCGAGTCTTATATATATTATTACCGCCGATTTTACTGCGAAGGTTTCGTTTGTTTTCTTCAAGTGTGCGGTTTAGTTTGTCAAGGCGGTTACAAAGATTGAAAGGAGCTTTTCACGCATAAATTCTTCTTGAAAAGAATTTAACCACCACTTTACGGATCCTACCGAGCTAATCGGGGAGTATTAGTTTCTTTCGTTTTAATTACCTTCTTTTATCATATCTTTGATACTTTGGGAACATTGAGGACAATGTTCGGTTTAAGTGTGGGAGGAAAATAAAGCGGGAACTTTGAAACTATGCTTATCCTTGACTATTTGCTTTGTCCAATTGTGATTGTGTAATAAACCATGAGAAATGTCGGTTAGGGTAATTTTGGCACCAAATTTAAAATTTTTCATAACATATAGGAGTGGGCCATTAGTCTTAACAAAAGCGTCTCATGGATAGGAAGTTATATGACTAGCAAAAACCCTTACCACCCAAATTCCACCCAAAATGCGAGGATCACCCTTAGATTAGTAGGAATTAAAGCATTCATCTTTAATGCTTGAGTGTGAACCGGTAGTATATTAGATTCTAGAACTTGTTTTGTGATGCATTCCGAGATCGCAAGTGAGGCTACACTTGTGTAGTTAGGAATAACTAAATGATAAGAGGCATTAGGATAACCCTTGTTTGATACATAATATAATTACTTGTCCACATCGGTTGAGTAATTCCCCACACCCTGCGTTGTACTCATCTTTAGTACACGATACCCTAGTTAACCCTCGAGCCTATCCTTTTCGCGGTTCTCGTGATATTTTGGTTTTGAATATCAATGAAGAGCATTGTTTACACACCCCAAATATACACCCAAATCGCCTTAGCCTACCCTTATGCACTCACTTTTAGTGCAAATGTTTGTTATTACCCTAAACCCTTAGTTCAATTATCTAGTTGCTTGCATAAGTTGCTAAGTCGAGTCATATCCTTTGTATACAGTTTTGGGATGATTGGGATTCATGGGAAAAGTTAAAGTTTATGAAATGACGGGAAGGGAACGTTAAAAATTCAAATTCCCTTTGTTTGTGTAATAATGTACCCCAAGTGTTTTGATCTTTTCGATTCGGGTCAAATTAGTGTTAGAATAATAAAAACTCAAGTGTAGGGATATGCTTATAAATCCCTAGTATTTTGATGTTATCTTAGAGGATGGTAGAGTAAAAGTGTATGAAAAAAAAAAAAAAAAAAAAAAAAAAAAAAAAAAAAAAACGGGCTACCATCCTACATCTATCCTTTAAATTTATGTTTGTTTATTTCGATTATCTAGAGTTTAGAGTGTCGAGTCTTGGCTTAGCAACGCCATTCTTCATATCTGATTAACATAAAGATTTTGACTTACCACCACTAAATAGCCTATCCCACCAAACCCTTATTTCCCTACCGTAAGCCTAACATTACAACCCTTTAAAAGACCTCTTTGATAGTCTTTCCTAGGTGCTACGTAAGCGATGGAGGTTTGATCTATTCTCAAGCCTATGGTAATCTATGTACTAGGACCGGTTAATGAGTGTTTATCTTCCATTTCCTATATAGTTATATTTCATTTATACACAGAGAGATGTGAGTATCCAAACACCCCATGTGAGGTGCTAGTATGTAATTTCCGTGCTTGTTATGACTTTTGCGGGCTTATATGTGTTGTGGACCGTTTTGAATTTATCTTGAATGACCCTAACTTATAAATTAATTGGCTAAAGCACATTTGCTTGAGGACAAGCAAATAACAAGTGTAGGGATATTTGATAAGGTTTTAAAAGGTACCATTTTGAGGGTCATTTAAGTCCTTATTTGATCACTTTTGTATCCGTTATTGCTTAATATCGTTCCTTTTCACTTTTTAGGTCTCGTGAAGGCAAAATGCTGGAATGGCACTTATTTGGACGAAAAGTAGCGAATATATGAAGAAAATGGCCAAAGTCGAAATCGAGACACTCACGATCATTGAATGTAGAAGCGGCGTCGGGAGCTATTTGCGGCGCGTCGGAGAATTATTGTGACGGTCGAACTCAAAACTCGTGTTTTCAAGAGCGGCGTCTAGTTGTGAAAGAGTAGGCCGTCGCTACTCGGGCCGGCCTAGATGCGATCCGGGCGGCGTCGGGAAAAGAGGACGGCGTCACGGACATAAGGTGGCGTCGTCGCAAGGTTAACGTGGCCAAGACGAAACCCTAATGGCGGCGACACGGCGGCGTCACTAAACATAAGGTGGCCGTCGCAATTGTAATCTTATATATAGAATCCGAATTTTCGGTCTTTGTGTGGAGAGTCTTTGGGTAAAACCTAAACCGAACCTAAGGTGTCTTGTACAGTATTTTAGGGTTTTTAACCCTATCTTACACCAAGATAAGTCTTTGCTTCATTAATTCAATTATGTCTTTGATTATTTGTGTGTATGCTTGCATGTTCTCCATGTCCGCTAATTTATTTGTGTGTTTGCTAGGAAGTATGAAACTTAATTATTGAATATTGATTGGTTGTTTCTTATCTTAGTTGATTAATGATCTAGTAATGCGATAGGTCATTCGTTGTGTACTTAATGCTTGATTCATCTTTGTGAACCTTAGAGTATGATTACGGTGATTGTAGGCTAAACCATCCGAAGCGCCTTAGAGTAGGAGTCTATAATCTCTAAGTGGATTTGTAGACAAGACCCTTTGGTAAGTTCAAAGAGTTGGGAGAAAGCGATACCCTACAACTTTAGAAACACAAGCGCAACTAGGAATAAGGCGTGACACTCAACCATCAATAGGAGATAATTAAGGAGTAATACAACAAGTAAACACATCTTTAAACTATCATCGAGCACACATTAATTAGACATAGACTCCCACAACCTTAGTTTAGATAATTAGATAATAGTAGAGTAATCGGTGAAATACCAACCCCCAAATCCAATACCCGAGATTCGTACCTTTCCATTTTCATAAAATATAAAAGATAAAAATAATCTTCCTCAACCTTAACCTTAGCGTAGTAACTCCCTACTAGCATTCCTATTCCCCAGAAACGATATCAATACCGTGGCTTACCCTAATTACTACACTACAACGATTAGGTTCATCGCCTAGGGTGTTATAAAACTTGCTCGAAGAAAAGGAAGTTCCTTTGACCCCGACGACGCGTGTGGCGTTATCGGCGAGGTATATCAAGTATGGTATGTAAGAGTGACTAAAGGGTAAGCAAATATGAGGAAGACCGACTTCTTGATTTCAATCAAGTAGTCATAAAATTCTCATTAGGGTCGCCTAATGTTAGGGTGTCATTGTTCATGTCATGCCATCTACTAATCCTACGTCCTAAGTTACAGAAATATTGTTTAAGATGTTTTACAAACCATTGTTCGAATTTTAAGGTCCACGACCTTACCTCCCCTTTCACTCAATCTTCTACTCCAACGCCTCCAATCTTCACCTTTCAACCCTTCAAGCCCACTTCTTCTTTTTCCCCATAAGAAAGTTGGCAAGGCATTTAAACATCCCCTTTGTTTGTTGAAATTCTTGAGAAGGACTTGGGATGTCCGGCAATTGCTCAATGTATGCCACGGGGTCAAATTGGTAGTTGCCTATCGGGTTGCTTCCTTCTCCATCCCTTTCTTCGGATGAGTTCGTCGGTGGATGAGATCTCTTGCCTTCAACCATAAACCTTGTAGTCTTCTCATCGGACAAGGGTACCATGACCTTGTTGCTAAGGAAGTGGACATCGGTATAAGGAGATGGATCTAGAGCAAAGACAAAATTGGCTAGGCGAGTTAGGAGCATAGCATATGGGAGCACCATCTTGTCCGTCCTTGACACACTTGCCATCTGTTTAACCATGTAATAGGAAAGGTTGAAATGAGTCTGTGACAACTCGTAATTTCAGGACATTTCATATAGACTAGATTTAGTCTACACATCATTAGTAACATCATTTCATATCAATTTATGCATGGGTTTTGCATTTTACATTAAACGTTTATTTTCTTATTAAATAAATGCTATCGCGTAAACATTATTCGAACATTTGATCCGACATTTCCAAAAGTTATTCCGACATATTTTTGTACTCATAATAAGATTATAAAAATAATATTATTACTTTACCCGATGTTTTCAATTTATTTTGTATATTAATTGTTATGTATAAATATTTACGACGGTTTTCGTAAATTCAACACGATAAATATTTATTCACTCAATTCTTGTGAGAAATGTATTTTTTTTTTAATAATTTTTATGACTTCAATACATTTTATTTTGTTCCATTAAAATCTATTTTTAGTTAACGCTACAATAAATACCAATTTATACCTACAATTTATACATTATATTTTGCAAATAATACATTTAATACATCAAAACTACACCTCACCCCCCACCCCCTAACCCATGGCCGCCACCCTTTATCAATAAGTCATGAATTTGAGTTTTGCAACTAATATTTTACACCTACACATTGAATGACAAGGCATATATTAGATATTTGTTTTACTAAACACATAGAACACACACATTTGAAGGTGTAAACAAAAATAAACCCTCTCATCCTCTCTATGGAATTCGGCCACATCAAGAACACAAGAAGAAATCATAAAGTTTTCATGATCAAGTGTTTATCAAACTCATGTAGTGATCTAGCATAGGTTTTGAAATAAGAACCTCATGATTTATTTAGGTATATTTGCAACAAAACTCTTCAACATCATTCAAGTAAGCATTTCATGATCATCACAATTCTTTCATATTCATCTTTATGTTATTTCATCATTTTTGCAAGAATCATGCATGTTACATATGAGTTTATACCACTTTCAATGTTTTATTACTTATAATTAAGTTACATCATCCTATAAATTAATCCCTTGAAACACTTCATTTTTGATGATGTCTAGGAACCCATGACACCCTAAGAAGGTGTATGGTAGGTATAGAATAGCTTTGGCGTTGGTTTGAAGTGGTTAGAATAAGTTTTCTTGAGAAAACCCATATCGACAACAATAAATAGTGGTCTGATCTTAAGCGTGAAATCTGGAAAATTCGACAGTTTGTAAAATATTTTGGGCTAGATATTCAGAAAATATACTTTAAAAGCGAAACCGTGGCCGCTTGAGCGGGTTAAAGCGGAGTTATAACGAAGAAGTTATGCTATTTTCAAGTTTGACGAAAAATATAAATCCAGAAAATTCAGCATACTATTTTAACTTTTACGAGTCAAAATGAATCTTAAGCGTTATTAAATGTGTGACTTATCAAAATATATTAGTATATATTATCACGATTCGAGGATATATAAAATGTAGAAAGCGGAATTATAACGACTAAGTTATTCACATTATAAACAAGTTGCCGTAACTATTTTATATAAGCATAACTAATATATTTTCTAATAGACAAACATATCGGCATAAAATGACCATGTTGAGGGTTGTTTTTAACATTGATGGAATACTTTTTATGAAACGATGTCTTCTAGTAAAAGTAAGTTCGCCTAGCCTATTTTCCAAAACGTCTAACCGTTCGTCAAACGGAGTTGTAACGAGTAAAATACGGTTACTTAAACTTTGCCGAAAACCATCCTTAAACGATATTTTGGACACAAGTACCATACTTTACCTATATTTTTCTCCATGATCGAAACCTCTAGGATGAAAACTTAAATGCTAAAACTTTGAGATAATGATACAAGCTTCCCAAAACCGTTGAGTTTGTTTCCTAACACTTGACGTGCACCATTTTACGACTAGCTTTTCAAGGCCGTTTAATCACTTTCATGAAATTGTCAAATGACATTATTTTACGACAAAAAGTTATGATTTCATAATAAATCACAAAATGACTATCGTAGGATATCATTTCAACGTAAATACTTGTAAAGTATTTTATAACATGACGAGATGTCATAAACATATATTTCGACGATAAATTCTATTTTCAAAATGTACAAGTGGTATAGATTTCATGTGAATTTGCATGCACGACATTGTTTCATGATTTACATTAGATCATATCATCCTTAATAGGTCACGGTTAGAGGTTGCGCCTCACTTCAGTGTATCTACTTTTGCCATTATATCATCATAAACATTGCAACAGGTGAGTTCCATAGCCCCACTTTCAATTGTTTTTATACTACTTTTGGGGGAGATACATGCTCAACTACTTGCTTTATTTTAACTTCTACATATTACCGTGAGTTTTCGTAGCCCCACTTTTACTCGTTTAAATTACTTTACAAATTCTTTGGGGGAGATACATGCTCAACTACTTGCTTTTACAAATACAAATACTCAAAACATTTACACTTTTATGCTACGCTATACTTTTTATACTCGATTGCATAATACTTGATAGCATTTATACTTGATTGCATTACACTTGATTTCATTATACTTGATTGCGGTATACTTGATTGTGTTATACTAAACTTGAAAGTCTCCCAACATACACGGAGCAGTCCCCTCGTTCGCATAATAAGTCTCCTTGGATAAAACACGCATTGAGTTTCGGAGATGAAGTAAAACTAATGCTATTACTTTCCTTATGAGCAACACAAAGTCTCCTTGGATAACACACGCATTGGGTTTCGGAGATGAAGTAGAACCAATGCTATTACTTTCCTTGTGATCATCATACCCTTTGAGGTTTACGGAGATGGAGTGGAGACTCATGGCTAATTGCATAAGTTTTGATGCACGTGTGCGTGATCAATATACTAGTTACATACTTAAAACATTGATACTTTTAACTACTATGATACATGCATACATGATTGACGTACTATTTTTAGCGGTGGGTTGTAAACACACAAAGTTGCAGTTTTATATGGCGGAACTTGGGCGAGTGGATTTACAATGCCTTTGCTTTGTGAACTCATTTGGCAACGTGTGCATGAACATAAACTATACATATTTTGGCGGTGGATTGTGAACACACGAGTTGCAAGTTTTGTATGGGCGAACTTGGGCCGAGTGGATTCTGATGCCTTTGCTTTGTGAACTATTCTATATGACCAAAAACTTTGCCTTTCTTTGCATAAGCGATTTTGAAAGGCTTTACATTTCAACACAAACTCTATGAACTCACTCAACCTTTGTGTTGACACTTTTAGCATGTTTTATCTCGGTATCTAAGGCATTCACTTCATGGCATGCATATGGACATATCATAGAGTCGTGGTGACGACGCTGTCTCACTTAGGTTTTATGAACTTTAAAAACATCGTTTGGCTTGTATCAAATTTATTTACGTACATATTGATTTAATTTGGGACCTACACTTTGTAAACTCGATTATTTTACTAAATCAAGCGATGTATTTTCCAAACGACACTTTAGGTCGTTCGATATAACTTAACTTTGATGCTATGACAGTCCTCCCAAGTATTCCATTCCACCAAAACACGTAATTTGGGGTGTGTGAGTCCCATTGACAAGGCAATAGATCATGTAGACTAGGCAAGCATTGGGATGATCCTTATTTCCCACCAAACAAAGGAAATTCTCCCTTAACACTAACTCCCATTTCTTGTACAACGGGAACGTCTCCGAAAGCTCTATTTGAAAGGGATCCCTATAGATGACCTTCGATTTCCTTGTAACCCAAGACGGGGAGGCTCATTGGATGAAGACGGTATCTCTTACCGTAGATGGATCTGGGAGAGGTGTGGAATAGATTGGATGCTCATCGACCATGTCATGGAGGTGGGCTAGTGACCATTCATTAGAATACAAACATACTCCTCGGCACGGGATACGAAGTATCTTAGCAAACTCTTCAAGGGTGAAGGTATATTCATGTTCGTTGATGACAAAAGCGATCGAAATGGTTCCATCCTCATTTCTTATGATCCTTATACTCTTGTAAAACTCGAGAACAAATACCGGACATACTTGTTCATTGATGGTTAGAAGGCATTGGAAGTTGATTCCCCGTAAAGACTTGGGGGATGTGATAAGGATTTAAAACGTATACTTTTAAGGGGTCATTTAAGCACTTAATCGACCACTTTTATATCCATTACTGCTTAATTTCGTTCCTTTTCACTTTTTCGGTCTCTTGGAAGCAAAATGTTGGAATGATGCACATTTGGACAAAAAGGAGTGAAAACATGAAGAAAACGGCAAATTCATGATCAAAGCCACTCAAGCTGCTAAAACTGAACCTGACGGCGTCCCAAACAAAGGGCGATGCCATCCTTCTATACGGATTTGATAATTACATGCACCAGACGGCTCAGTGGAATTTTTGCTCATAACACCTGACGGCGTCAGGCTTTGAAGAAGGGCTTCACTCGGACTTTTCATCTCGAATGACCTAGATCCGAAACCAAGACGACGTCCCATCGAAGCCCGGCGTCACAACTCAAGGTGGCCGTCCCATCGATAACTTGGCCAAGGCGAAAACCTTAATGACGCGGCGATTTGACGTCCCACTATAAGCTGACGCCGTGCAAGTGTAAATCTATATATAGAATTTAATTTTTCTGCATTTAGAGGGGTAGACTTTTGAAGTAAAAACCCCAAACGTTTGTAGTCCGACTTGGACAGTATCTTGGGGTCCCAAACTCTATTTTACACATAAAGATAAGTGTTTTAATACAATAGTATCATTATGTCTTCCATTGAATGTGTGTATGCTTGCTTGTTTAACATGTCTAGCTAAATTTCTTGTGTGTTTGCTTAGATCTATGAAACCTAGTTGTTAATTATTGTTAGGTTGTCTCTTATCTTAATTGTAATTGGCTTAGGAGTGCAACTAGGCTATCGTTGTGTTTAAATGCTTGAGTAATCTTTGTGAAAATTAGTTTATGAATCACTTAGCGGATTTCGTAGTCTAAACATCCAAAGATAACCTTAAAGTTAGTTTATGAATGACTTAGTGGATTTCGTATGGAATAACCTAAAGGTAATCTCAAAGAGTTAGGGCATAGGCGCACCCTACGACCTTAGAAAACACAACGCGTTAAGAATAAGTACGTGACAATTCAACCAACAATAAAAGATAACTAGGGAGTAATAATATCTAGGTAAACACATTTTTAATCATTATATGAGCACACAATCAAATAGACATAGCTACCCATAGTAATAGATAATTAGATAGTAGAAGTAATCGGTAGAAGTACCACCCCCAGGCCAATTGCCCCGAGATTTTACCTTTAGCTTTCTAAAAAACCAATAAAAGATAAAAAAAAAATAATCATCCTCAACCCCACCTTAGCGTAGTACACTTCTTGCTAGCATTCCTATTCCCCTAGAGAATGATATCAATACCCGAGGCTTACCCAATACTACACTACAATGATTAAGTTCACTGCCTAGGGTGTTGAAAAACTTGCTCGACGAAAAAGAAGTTTCTTTTTCCCCGAACGCGCTTCGTACGCGCATCAGGATGTCGGTATTGTTGAGAAATGAAGGTTCGACTACACGGCCCTCGTGGAACAACCTCTTTTGCAACATTTTGAACGCCTTTCGGTCCTCGGGACTTAGACCTTCCTTTCTATGATACATCGGTATGTAGTGTGCCGTGTCTTGATAGTCTTGTGATCCTAAACACCAAAACCACAATGTGGTGTCATTTATGTGAATAGTATCCTAATGAGGTTCATCACAATTTTTCTCAATACATCTTTATTGAATTCAAAATGAGTTTTTAATTTGTATTAACAATGTTGATTCTTCGATTAGTTTATCTTAGAAAACAATGTGATACCAAATTGTGATAAACCCATTTGAACCAAAGTTCTCAAGATGAAAATTGTACTACTAGGAATTAGAGAATGGAAATAACAATGTAGTGAAGATAATACTTACACAAGTGATTGTTTCCTTTGAAATGATGAAGAATGACTCCTATGAACAGTAACTTAGGGTTTATGTTTGTGAGTGGGAGAGTAAAGTAGAGAGAAAAACTCCATAGTGATCATTTAACACTTATTTTGTCTTCTGATGTGCCGGTTCCCACGGATCCTTTAAAAGAGGAATCCGGCTAGTTCAATCGCAGGGATCCGGCAGATCAGCAGTAAATAGTCTAAGTGAACTTTGATCATTTTGACACGGGAGTTTTAATTCTTGACTAATGTTGAAGATTTTGCTCTATAACTTAAGGTTTGTTTCTGGTTCGAGGTTTTGACGAGTTTTCGTGTTTTACTAGTCCTTTTTTACGAGGTTCCCTTTTTACGAATGAATCATAAATTGGGAAGTTAGAAGTCATGATAAAATACTATTTTATCATGATATGGAAAGTTTCACATGAGCACTATTGACATAGATTACTAATGTAATGCCAATATCCTTATATGAGAAATGATGACTTACACCTTTGAATTAGCCAAGTTATCATTACGAGGTAAGATGACTAGTTTGTAGTTTTTGTCTATAAAGATCAACCAAGAATGTTATTCTTGATGATGTGTTTAATATAGATACCAACCTTTTAGATAATTGTGATATATACGTATTAAGTCTACGATTCTTTACGTGTTATAAGAAATGATATTACTAATAAAGATAGAAACACACATTAATAATTTATCTATAAGTAAAAAAAACATACCTTTGTTATATATATATATATATATATATATATATATTCTTTTTATGATTTAAAAAAATCATAGGCGAAATTTTTCATGATCTTCTAAGATGCCTAAATCCTAGTGATTGTACAATAATTAAATGCGACCGGGCCTTTGATGGTGATCGAAGGTTATGAGGGTGATATGCTTGCGCCAAACTTGTAGCCAATCTGCAATAAGAAATAGTAGACACCGTTAAGTGATTGCGCAGGGTTGGGCCTACCGAACCACCTCCGTGAGAGTAAGTATGTGATATGTGTTATAAATAATATGGAGTATGTGAAATCTTGTGTTGAGTGAACATACCATTGAAATTACTCGTCCAATTTATTTATAGGTGAAGAAAATAGCTTGAGAGTGTTAGCACACGTTTAGGAGATCATTGGGCGTCCCCGATTTGTGGTAACCGCTAGGCTTCATCCCCATTATCTCGGACTTGGCGGGAAGCTAAGGAAATAGTGGGAGCGTGGGGAAGACCAAGTCAAGGTTCTTCTTTGTCTTGGCATCTTCAAGGGAAGACACCGAAGGACATAGGCCTTCTGTGGCGAATTCCCAACCGGTAACCATGTCAATGATGAATGGTTTCACGCCACCAATGACTTATGAAGAAATACTTGGGTCTTCATAATGCAAGTTCGATTGAGGCGAAGGGGTCCTTCGACCGATCGGGAGAGTGCGTCATCAAGCCCCTAGTCGAAAGTGATATGTACGAACAAGAAATATTGCTTCGACTCATAAATAGAAACGAAATCTCCCTTTCATCACAAAAAACGAACGAAGATGAAAAGTCTTGTACCTATTGACCGTAATTAATGCAAACACTTATCCTAACCACTCCCTTTTCCTCGGTAAAAGAAAACATCATTTCAAAATTTAAAAGGGTTTGAAATCCGGTGGTAAGGGATAAGTCATGACACGATGTAGGTCGAGATTTAACATATGTGAGGGTATATAAAGTTAAAAAGCAGTAAAACCCTAACATTATTTTATCTCACGCCCAAGTTTTTCACCTACTAAAACCTCTTCCAATCAAGCTTTCGATCAAACAAGGTAAAGTGTTCCTTCGTATCTGCTTTCAAATACTTTATTGTAGATTTTAGAAGGATCAATGTCTACAAATAAAAAATTTGTAATCAAACAACAAGGTTGCACCTTGACAAGGGAGGAGCTTAAAGCGTTCCTCACCGATTACCCAATTCCAAAAGAGCATAAAATCATGTTACCTAGTAGAAATCAAGGTATTTTTTATGCCCCTGAAAACTATGTATACCTATGCATTCACCACCTCCAACCTTAGGATACCCTTGCACCCTTTGATCTTAAAATTCCTCCAGTACTATGAGGTACACATATCTAGGTTCAACCCTTTTGGCTTAGCCAAGCTTAATACATTGTGAAGTGCAAAGCTTATGGGTTTGAACCATCATTAATCAATGCTAGGGGTTTTACGAATTTATACCACGGAGGAGATTGGTTGACCTTAGCTAAGAGGGTGAAAGGGATGTACCCATTCTCATAGATAGGCTATTTACAAACATCGAGGCCTGGAAAGGCAAATTCTTTTATATCCAAAACACCATTATCCTCCGACTTTCCTGCATTGTTAAACCCGAGTTCCAATATGATGAAAAAGGTTCAACAATCCGCCCTATATTGTGAGGAGGAATCCTTTGTATCGGTTTGGCTAGTTATCCGGTGATTGCCAAACATTTCTGAGCCAATTCTTTTCATGGTGGCCTTCTTTGAAAGATGGGAGGGATCTCCTTTGGTACTGAGATTATTTGTGATGGAGAAAGTATGTATTTTTGATTAAAATAAGAGATAAAAACTTATCTTTATGATATTTATCTTATTTGCTCATTCGTGCGAAATGTCATTCGAAACTTTGTGGTAGTGGTGCAAAGGAGGTGAGCTTCATTCAAAGAATCCCCAAGAGGCGAGCTATGGCGTGGGCTCTCCATCGGTGTCAATAAATGACAATGATGTGGAAGCCCGACCATCGAACTTGTATCATATGCTCCTCCGTCAAAGGAACCCATAGATGTAGAAGACCGACTTGGAGAATGTTGTTGAATCGGATGAACCAGATCTCCGAAGACGATTTAGCCATCGTAGGACCCTCGGCATTGGTGAGAGGTCGAAGCGAGAAAGGTACCAAGGCAAAAGTCATGAAGTCCGCTTGAGAGGAAGCTTATCCTACCTACTCCTCCTCTCGAACTACTCCAAAAGTGCCCGGTAAGGCTATGGTATTTCCGACCATCGAAGGGCCCGGTGATGATATCCATGGTAATGTTTCTTGCTGTAACAAAAATTAGATACCGGTAATAATATGTTAACAAATTTATATATCTTTGAGACTTCGATACAAAAGAACTTCCCTCTCCTTAGCTTGTCATCAACTCGTGGACCATGTAATCCTACCCAGCTGGAAGGGGGTGATGGACAACATGTCCATAGAAAGGCTCTGTGACCTTCATTAACAAAAGTTATGTCCGACATTGCATGCTAGATAACCAACTCAATGCTAGGACAAGGGAGTTGCTCCATACTATCACCAAAGCTCGAGAAGAAATGGATGTTATGCTGCTGATAACGCTACACGCGTCGTTCGGGGTCAAAGGAACTTCCTTTTCTTCGAGCAAGTTTTATAACACCCTAGGCAGTGAACCTAATCGTTGTAGTGTAGTAATTAGGGTAAGCCACGGGTATTGATATCGTTCTCTAGGTGAATAGGAATGCTAGTAGGGAGTTACTACGCTAAGGTTGGCGTTGAGGAAGATTATTTTTATCTTTTATATTTTATGAAAATGGAAAGGTACGAATCTCGGGTATTGGATTTGGGGGTTGGTATTTCTACCGATTACTCTACTATTATCTAATTATCTAAACTAAGGTTGTGGGAGTCTATGTCTAATTAATGTGTGCTCGTATGATAGTTTAAAGATGTGTTTACTTAGTTTGTATTACTCTTAATTATCTCCTATGATGGTTGAGTGTCACGTCTTATTCCTAGTTGCGTTGTGTGTCTAAAGTTGTAGGGTATGCGTTTCTCCCTAACTCTTGAACTTACCAAAGGGTCTTGTCTACAAACCCACTAGAGATTATAGACTCCTACTCTAAAGCGCTCTTCGGATGGTTTAGCCTACAATTACTCGGGTAATTATACTCTTAGGTTCACAAAGATGAATCAAGCATTAAGTGCTGTGAATGACCTATCGCATTACTAGATCATTAATCAACTAAGATAAAAACAACCAATCAATATTCAATAATTAAGTTTCATACTTCCTAAGCAAACACACAAATAAATTAGCGGACATGGAGAACATGCAAGCATACACACAAATAATCAAAGACATAATTGAATTAATGAAGTAAAGACTTATCTTGATGTAAGATAGGGTTTAAAACCCTAAAATCTTGTACAAGACACCTTAGGTTCGGTTTTAGGTTTTTACTCCAAAGACTCTCCACACAAAGCGAAAAATTCGGATTCTATATATAAGATTACAATTGCGACGTCACACTTTTGTTTAGTGGCCGCCGTGTCGCCGCTCATTAGGGTTTCGTCTTGGCCACGTTAACCTTGCGACGGGCGTCACCTTATGTCCGTGACGCCGTCTCTTGACTTCGGCGTCGTGCGGATTGCATCTAGGCCGTGCAGTGTGACGACCTACTCTTTCACCACTGCGCCGTCTCTTGAAAATCTGAGTTTTGGGTTACGGCCGTCACAATAATTTTGGGACGGCGTCGTAAGCTTTTGACGTCGCCTTCTACTTTCAAAGACATCTGTGAGTGTCTCGATTTCGACTTTGGCCATTTTCTTCATATATTCGCGCCTTTTCGTCCAAATAAGTGCCATTCCAACATTTTTGCCTTCACGAGACCTAAAAGTGAAAAGGAATGATATTAAGCAATAACGGATACAAAAGTGATCAAATAAGGACTTAACGACCCTCAAAATGGTACCTTTTAAAACCTTATCAGTGCGAAGGGAGAAGGCTAGGGATCGAGTATGTAGACACGGAGAAAGTGTGAAGATGCCTTGGAGGATTTTGACAAGAACCCTTGGTGCAAGATCTCGGGCGATAATGAAAGCTCAAAGGTCAATGGCGGTGAGCGAGTGAATCTGCGAGCTAACTATCGAAGGCTCAAGGTCATAGGCTATAAAGAGGACATCATTCTTTCATCCAGTGTGGAGGCCTTGAAGGAGAGAGCGGTTGTTGGACCAAGAGATCAAGCTCGGAGAAAAGGTAGAAACCTTGCGAAGATCTTTGAAGGATAGGATAAACTTGGTAACCAAGGTCATCCCCTACATTGCCATGGAACTTTACCATAGTGATGATGTGGGGATTGCAATTGGGAACTTGGTGAATGAGGCCATATTCCATGGCAAGTGTACCACTTTGGAGGAGATAGCTGCGACGGAGGAACCGGTGAAGCTGGAGGAAGTTCCTTACTATAGGGCGACTCATGAGAAAGAGTATGATGATGCAGGTAATCACTTAGCGGCTTTAGAGTTCCCTTTTCTTACCAAAGTGACGAAGGACCCAGCCACCTCTATAGAGGACCTTCTGGCCAAGAAGCCAAGGAAAGTCCAGCCTCCGTCTCCTTCAAAGAAGACTCCGTCACCCAAGGCTCCATCCCCAGGTTCAGCTGATCCTACTCATTCCATATTTTGATGAAGGCAACCATGTGGTTGTAATTTGATCCCAGTGGTATGTACCTTTTAAAACAATTTATCGTGTTCCTTTCCTGGGCTTTGTGCTGATGAAATAATTAACATTTGGTGTGTGTGATGTAGGCTACGACCTAAGACAATGTTTTCTTGGTTGGATCGTTAAGGCTATGGCTGTTTAGACCGATTAAACTAGTCGTTAATCTACATTAAAGCCACTAGGGCTTGCATTTTGCCATGTGATTCTTCTCTTTTATTTTACTTGCGTAAAAAAAAATTTGTTTTTACAACCTAAGGCGTATGGTAGATGCATAGCCTCATTGTGTGTAGTTACTTCACCAAGAATATTAGCAATCGTATAATTTGACTGCTGATAGAGGGTTGCGACCCACTCCATCTTAGTCCTTTGGGCAGCGAAAGGCTTAAAATACCTTAAAGCCATATAGGAAAGTTAATGTGAAGTTGAGGTGGATGTTATGCATATGAGCAAGACATGTTGTTAGTCTTTGTAAATCCCTTCAACATTGAAACTTATAAAGCGACTTGGTGGACAAATATTTGTTGTATTGAACGAAACAAGAGATTTGAGGGAAATGCGTTATATCATTAAGTGGGTAGGGAGGATTACATCATTTTAAGAAATGAATATTAGACGCCTACCATTAATGCTTCTTTCCCAAGTGAGAAGAATGCAAATACATTGATTGAAAGCAAAATAAAAATGTCCTTAGACATTGTAAGTTTCATACGTAGAACTTACGAAAGGGTAGTGCCATTCGGGGTTCTATCAATAGCGTCTCCATCCAAGGTTTCAGACTTGTAGGCTCCGTTGCCATATGCTTCCTTAATAATGTAGGACCCTTCCATGTAGGTCCTAGTTTACCACCGGTACTCGCTTTACTTACTGTTGAGTCGGAGGCGTATTCCCGGGTTTGAAGGTCGAAGGCCGAACCCGACTGTTGTAGTATCTTTCCATTTTTGCTTATGGATAGCCTCCACGATTGAGGCTATTGTTCTTCAGTAGGTCTAGGTTGCTCGAGTCTTTCTTCGTTGTCTGCCGCTTGAAGTTCATGGCGTACCCTACTGTTTCGACACTTACTTGAGAAGGATGACGACTTCGTGCCATATGTCAAGCTAAAGGCGTCTCCCGTGACTTGACTTTGTATGCGTTACATGAGCCCAAAGTACTTGGGTGGTTCATCTACCTAACCGTGGTGATTGTATCGACCTTCGTTCGATTCCTTGGATGATATCCTGTTAATAACTTCCACTTGTCCGTTACCTTGAGGATGGTAAACCGGAGTGAAGGATTGTTTGATATTCGAGGCCTCGCAAAACACTAGGAATACCCCTGGAATTGCTTCCCATTATCGAAATAATAATGTGGGTACTCGAACCAACAGATAATATGTTCCCACAAACTTTTCCATGTGCCTTCACATGATGGATGTCAAGGCTTCGCTTCTACCCATTTAGTGAAGTAGTCAATGGCTACGACCAAGAACTTTACTCCTCACGGAGCAATTGGCGGAGGACCTACGATGTCTATCCCCCATTGGTGAAGGGCCATGCGGACGTCACATAGGTCATATCTTGTTTTGGTAGCCTTGGAACCCTTGAGTGAACTTGGTGCTTCACTTCTTACGAATGATTTCGACAGGCGTCTGCATCGAAGGCCGGTAATATCCGATCCTCAAGATTTTAGAAACAACGGGCGGGGTCCTGCGTGAAGCCGCAGGATCCTTCATGTACTTCTTGAATGATGTTGGCAGCTTGCCTAGGTCCTACACAACGAAGCCATGGGGACAAAAAGGATCTTCGGTATAGATAGGTCCCCATGATTCTGTACTGTGGTGCTTTGATGCGGACCTTTTGAGCTAATTTCTGATCCTCTGTCAGTATACCACTTATTAGATATTCTCTAATTGGAGTCATCCAATTTGGGTCTTCCTTCTGTATTACATCAGACACCTCCTTTCGGACGATGGGCTATCTACCAACACTTCGACCAGAACTTCTTTAGTTAAATGAGCAAATGCCATTGAACCCAGTTTGCTAAGTGCGTCCGCCTTTTTGTTTTGATTTCTCCGAACATGCTCTATGTTATAGGATGTGAACCCTTTGAGCATTTCCTTGGCCTTATCCAGGTATTGCTTGATCATAGGTTGTCTCGCCTCGTAGGAGCCTTTTATCTGATTGGCCACCAGTTGCGAGTCAACGAAAATGGCCAAGTATTCTACCTCCATGTCCTTAGCCAATCGGAGGCCTGCTAGCAAGGCTTCGTACTCTGCTTCATTGTTAGTAGCATCGAATTCAAAGCGGAGTGCATAAGTGTACTCCTTCCCTTTGGGGTCAACAAGCATGAGACCTGTGCTAGAACCGTCGGAGCTGGAGGCTCCGTCAGTATAAAGTTTCCACCCTTCGACCGCCTTATATCGCTTCTTTTCGACAATTTTGTGTCCTGCTTTGGTTGGAGGGTGTTTACGCTAAGAGTGCGCCAATATTTGCCCTTTGGTGAGTTTCTACCTTTGTATTCAACTTTGTGTTCTCTAGCTCGATAGCCCACTTAGCTATCCTTCCGATTTCTTGACGAAAGTATCGCTTAATGGGTTTGTCGATGAAATGCGGTTATGGGGTGAGCTTGGAAGTACCTTCAAGGCGTCTCATGACATGGACCAAGGCCAAATTAGCTTCTCCAATGCTTGGATAATTTAGCTCGACTCCTATTGAAATCGCTAGCAGTAGATAGGATTTGCTTCTTCTCCTTCGCCCAATAACACAGTGATGATGCTTTCGAAGGAGGTGCGATATACATAAACAACACTTCGCCTTTGATTGGGCGGTAAGTGTAGGTAGAATAGCCATGAAATCCTTGAGCTTTTGGGCGACACGCATCCATACTCCATGAAACATCTTTTATCCGTGCATCCTTTGAGTGTCTTGAAGAACGACAAAGTCATGCGCACCCTTCGATAAGAACCTGCTTGAGGGTCGCTAGCTTTCGTTCGGACTTTGAACTTCCTTTAGGGACTTAGGAGGTACGCAAATCCGTGATAAGCCTTAACCTTGAAGGATTGGCCTTAATACCTTGGTAATCAGATGTCCCAAAAATTGTCCTTCTTCCACATGAAGGAACATTTCTTGGGGTTTAACTTCATGTTGATGGCGCGAAGCTGGTCGAAGGTTTCCTTGATGTCGGAGAGCATGTCCTCCTCCGTTCTACTCTTGATAACCATATCATCTATGTACACCTCTAGATTCCGACCTATCTGCTTGTGGAAGGCTTTGTCCACTAAATGTTGATAGGTGGCACCTGCATTTTTCAAACCAAAAGGCAACTTTTTGTAACAATAAACGCCTTTTCACGTAAAAAGGCATCTTCTCTTCGTCCTCTTCCGCCATTTGTATCGATGGTAACCCTTATAAGCGTCGAAAAACACTTGGTAAAACCCGACAAGATTCTACTTTCCAATCAATTTACGGCGAGAGGATAACGATCCTTGAGACGAGCTTTGTTAATATCTGTGAAGTCCACACATTCGCCACCCTCCATCATGCTTCTTGACCATCCTTTGGATTGGCTACCCAAGTTTGATACTTCACCTCCTCGAGTATGCTGCTTTCACGAGCTCATCTACTTCTTTGCGGTGCGACATTTCTTTCGGGGAGCCGGCTTGACGCTTTTGTGATAGGTTCAATATGTTTGAACTCATTAACCTTGTGTTGGTGCTTGAAGGGCTTTCCGTCTATGGTGAGAGTTAGGGGACCCCGTCATGTCGAGTGGGTCCATGCGAAGACATATGCATTGGCCCATAGTACCTTTTCAATTCGGCCTTAAAGGTAGGGGCTGCTTTCGATTACCACCGTCTGTCGGGATAGACTTTCCATTTTCATAAAATATAAAAGATAAAAAATAATCTTCCTCAACCTTAACCTTAGCGTAGTAACTCCCTACTAGCATTCCTATTCCCAGAGCGATATCAATACCGTGGCTTACCTAATTACTACACTACAACGATTAGGTTCACTTTGCTGAGGGTGTTATAAAACTTACTCGAAGAAGGAAGTTCCTTTGACCCCGAGCAGCGTGTGGCGTTACTCGGTATATCAAGTATGGTATGTAAGGTGACTAAGGGTAAGCAAATATGAAGACCGACTTCTGATTTCAATCAAGTAGTCATAAAATTCTCATTAGGGTGCCTTAATGTTAGGGTGTCATTGTTCATGTCATGCCATCTACTAATCCTCGTCTAAGTTACGAAATATTGTTTAAGATGTTTTACAAACCATTGTTAATTTTAAGGTCCACGACCTTACCTCCCCTTTCACTCGATCTTCTACTCCAGCGCCTCCAATCTTGCCTTTCAACCCTTGAAACTTCTTTTTCCCCAAAAGTTGGCAGAGCATTTAAACATCCCCTTTGTTTGTTGAAATTCTTGAGAAGGACTTGGGATGTCCGGCAATTGCTCAATGTATGCCACGGGGTCAAATTGGTAGTTGCCTATCGGGTTCTTCCTTCTCCATCCCACTTCTTGGATGAGTTCGGTGTGGATGAGATCTCTTGCCTTCAACCATAAACCTTGTAGTCTTCTCATCGGACAAGGGTACCATGACCTTGTTGCTAAGGAAGTGGACATCGGTATAAGGAGATGGATCTAGAGCAAAGACAAAATTGGCTAGGCGAGTTAGGAGCATAGCATATGGGCACCATCTTGTCCGTCCTTGACACACTTGTCTGTTTAACCATGTAATAGGAAAGGTTGAAATGATGCATGACAACTCGTAATTCGAGGACATTTCATATAGACTAGATTTAGTCTACACATCATTAGTAACATCATTTCATATCAATTTATGCATGGGTTTTGCATTTTACATTAAACGTTTATTTTCTTATTAAATAAATGCTATCGTAAACATTATTCGAACATTTGATCCGACATTTCCAAAAGTTATTCGACATATTTTTGTACTCATAATAAGATTATAAAATAATATTATTACTTTACCGATGTTTTCAATTTATTTTGTATATTAATTGTTATGTATAAATATTCTGACGGTTTTAAATAAATTCAACACGATAAATATTTATTCACTCAATTCTTGTGATGTATTTTTTTTAATAATTTTTATGACTTCAATACATTTTATTTTGTTCCATTAAAATCTATTTTTAGTTAACGCTACAATAAATACCAATTTATACCTACAATTTATACATTATATTTTGCAAATAATACATTTAATACATCAAAACTACACCTCACCCCCCCCCTAACATGGCCGTACCCCCTTTATCAATAAGTCATGAATTTGAGTTTTGCAACTAATATTTTACACCTACACATTGAATGACAAGGCATATATTAGATATTTGTTTTACTAAACACATAGAACACACACATTTGAAGGTGTAAACAAAAATAAACCCTCTCATCCTCTCATGGAATTCGACATCAAGAACACAAGAAGAAATCATAAAGTTTTCATGATCAAGTGTTTATCAAACTCATGTAGTGATCTAGCATAGGTTTTGAAATAAGAACCTCATGATTTATTTAGGTATATTTGCAACAAAACTCTTCAACATCATTCAAGTAAGCATTTCATGATCATCACAATTCTTTCATATTCATCTTTATGTTATTTCATCATTTTTGCAAGAATCATGCATGTTACATATGAGTTTATACCACTTTCAATGTTTTTATTACTTATAATTAAGTTACATCATCCTATAAATTAATCCCTTGAAACACTTCATTTTTGATGATGTCTAGGAACCCATGACACCCTAAGAAGGTGTATGGTAGGTATAGAATAGCTTTGGCGTTGGTTTGAAGTGGTTAGAATAAGTTTTGCGCGAGAAAAACCCATATCGACAACAATAAATAGTGGTCTGATCTTAGCGTGAAATCTGGAAAATTGACAGTTTGTAAAATATTTTGGGCTAGATATTCAGAAAATACTTTAAAAGCGAAACCGTGGCCGCTTGAGCGGGTTAAAGCGGAGTTATAACGAAAGTTATGCTATTTTCAAGTTTGACGACGAAAATATAAATCAGAAAATTCAGCATACTATTTTAACTTTACGAGTCAAAAATGAATCTTAAGCGTTATTAAATGTGTCGACTTATCAAAAATATATTAGTATATATTATCACGATTCGAGGATATATAAAATGTAAGCGAATTATAACGACTAAGTTATTCACATTATAAACAAGTTGCCGTAACTATTTTATATAAGCATAACTAATATATTTTCTAATAGACAAACATATCGGCATAAATGACCATGTTGAGGGTTGTTTTAACATTGATGGAATACTTTTGTAAGCGATGTCTTCTAGTAAAGTAAGTTCGCTAGCCTATTTTCCAAGCGTCTAACGTTCGTCAAGCGGTTTATAACGAGTAAATACGGTTACTTAAACTTTGCCGAAAACCATCCTTAAGCGATATTTTGGACACAAGTACCATACTTTACCTATATTTTTCTCCATGATCGAAACCTCTAGGATGAAAACTTAAATGCTAAAACTTTGAGATAATGATACAAGCTTCCCAAAACCGTTGAGTTTGTTTCCTGCGTGCACCATTTGACTAGCTTTTCAACCGTTTAATCACTTTCATGAAATTGTCAAATGACATTATTTTACGAAAAAGTTATGATTTCATAATAAATCACAAAATGACTATCGTAGGATATCATTTCAACGTAAATACTTGTAAAGTATTTTATAACATGACGAGATGTCATAAACATATATTTGACGATAAATTCTATTTTCAAAATGTACAAGTGGTATAGATTTCATGTGAATTTGCATGCACGACATTGTTTCATGATTTACATTAGATCATATCATCCTTAATAGGTCACGTAGTTAGAGTTGCGCCTCACTTGATGTATCTACTTTTGCCATTATATCATCATAAACATTACAGTTCCATAGCCCACTTTCAATTGTTTTATACTACTTTTGGAGATACATGCTCGACTACTTGCTTTATTTTAACTTCTACATATTACATGAGTTTTTTTTCGTTTAAATTACTTTACAAATTCTTTGGGAGATACATGCTTACTTTGCTTTACAAATACTCAAAACATTTACACTTTTATGCTACGCTATACTTTTATACTCGATTGCATAATACTTGATAGCATTTATACTTGATTGCATTACTTGATTTCATTATACTTGATTGCGGTATACTTGATTGTGTTATACTAAACTTGAAAGTCTCCCAACATACGGAGCGGTCCTAGATTCGCATAATAAGTCTCCTTGGATAAAACACGCATTGAGTTTCGAGATGAAGTAAAACTAATGCTATTACTTTCCTTATGAGCAACACAAAGTCTCCTTGGATAACACACGCATTGGGTTTGGAGATGAAGTAGAACCAATGCTATTACTTTCCTTGTGATCATCATACCACTTTGAGGTTTACGGAGATGGAGTGGAGACTCATGGCTAATTGCATAAGTTTTGATACGCGATGTGCGTGATCAATATACTAGTTACATACTTAAAACATTGATACTTTTAACTACTATGATACATGCATACATGATTGACGTACTATTTTTAGCGTTGGGTTGTAAACACCGGGTTGCAGTTTTATAGGCGGAACTTGGGCGGGTGGATTTACAATGCCTTTGCTTTGTGAACTCATTGGCAGCGTGTGCATGAACATAAACTATACATATTTTGGCGTTGGATTGTGAACACGAGGTTGCAAGTTTTGTATGGCGGAACTTGGGCCGAGTGGATTCTGATGCCTTTGCTTTGAACTATTCTATATGACCAAAAACTTTGCCTTTCTTTGCAAAGCGATTTTGAAAGGCTTTACATTTCAACACAAACTCTATGAACTCACTCAACCTTTGTTGACACTTTTAGCATGTTTTATCTCGGTATCTAAGGCATTCACTTCATGGCATATGGACATATCGTAGAGTCGGTGGTGACGCGTCTCACTGGGTTTTATGAACTTTAAAAACATCGTTTGGCTTGTATCAAATTTATTTACGTACATATTGATTTAATTTGGGACCTACACTTTGTAAACTACGATTATTTTACTAAATCAAGCGATGTATTTTCCAAGCGACACTTTAGGTGGTTCGATATAACTATAACTTTGATGCTATGCGGTCCTCCCGGTATTCCATTCGTGCAAAACACGTAATTTGGGGTGTGTGAGTCCCATTGACAAGGCAATAGATCATGTAGACTAGGCAAGCATTGGATGATCCTTATTTCCCACCAACAAAAATTCTCCATAACACTAACTCCCATTTCTTGTACAGGAGCGTCTCAAGCTCTATTTGAAAGGATCTATAGATGACCTTGATTTCCTTGTAACCCAAGGCGGGAGGCTCATTGGATGACGGTATCTCTACTTGTAGATGGATCTGGGAGAGGTGTGGAATAGATTGGATGCTCATCGACCATGTCATGGAGGTGGGCTAGTGACCATTCATTAGAATACAAACATACTCCCGACGCGGATACAGTATCTTAGCAAACTCTTCAAGGGTGAAGGTATATTCATGTTCGTTGATGACAAAAGCGATCGAAATGGTTCCATCCTCATTTCTTATGATCCTTATACTCTTGTAAAACCGAGAACAAATCGGGACATACTTGTTCATTGATGGTTAGAAGGCATTGGAAGTTGATTCCCGTAAAGACTTGGGGGATGTGATAAGGATTTAAAGTATACTTTTAGGGTCATTTAAGCACTTAATCGACCACTTATATCCATTCTTGCTTAATTAGTTCCTTTTCACTTTTCGGTCTCTTGGAAGCAAAATGTTGGAATGATGCACATTTGGACAAAAAGGTGAAAACATGAAAGCGGCAAATTTTCTCCGTGGTGGCATCTTTGCGATAGGTTAGGGCGATTTGACCAAATGTTGTCCTCTCGACTTTGACCCCACACAAGTAATTGGAAGTAAGTAGGCGTAGACATAACTAGCTAGGAGGAATAACTAGGTTAGCACCACTCTCCTCTATTGATTTATCCTTTGCCTTTATTTGCTTTTATCTTCTTTAGTAGTTTAATAATTAATTCCTTATCATAACCATTATTAATCGTGACACTTAGACTTATTAGTAATCCAACACACATAGCTCTTGGGAAGACCTCGGCTTTACCTAATACTACACTACACACGACCGGTATTTTCGCCTGCTAGTGCATTAGGGTAGACCATAGGTATAACGAGACTTTATAAATATTAAAACACAGTCAAGAAAACCCGCATCAAGTTTTGGCGCCGTTGTCGGGAGTTATATTAGGATTAATATTAAGTCTTTCATTCGTTTTAAACTTTTCTATTATTCTCACGATCATATTTAAAGTTTTCGGTACCATGGAAGTTGTTAACATCAATGACCTCACTCTTGAGGAATATTTAAGCGTTGACAAGAAGCGGAACAAGGGCGGGTCTCGTAAGGCCGTGATTGAAGCGGATGTCCGTTTTCAAATCAAAGACCAATTTATGAGGGAGCTTCGTGCTAACCCTTTTTGAGAAAGCAGGATCGAAGATGCATATGAGAACGTTGAAATGTCCTATACATCGAAAGCCTTTTCAACATTAAGGCGTGTCTCATGATCTTTGTTATGCTAAGGGTATTCCCAATGACTCTTACTAGAGTTGCCGAAGATGGATCGAAGATTGCCGTCGGGGCAATTAATATGGGCTCTGCTTAAGAAGCACTTTATTCGAGAGATATTGTCCGCCATCGAAGATTTCTAACCACTTTTGAGATCCATAATTTTAAACAAGAAGACGATAAAACTTTGTATCAAGCTTGGGATAGATACAACGATCTCCTTTACAAATGTCCAACACATGATCTAAACAACTAGCAAAAGGTCAACATCTTCTACAAAGGAATCAAGCGTAACTACAAGACAAATCTTTGGACTATCAAGGACCCATCCGAATATGACTCCTACTCTTGCTATTGAAGCCATTCAAAAATGGTTGATCACTCTCAAAAAATGGCATGGCAGGCGAGTAAAAAGAAACCAAGGCGGAAGTTTTGATGGAATTGCGACAATAACCAACAAGCTTGAGAATCTCGGTCGAGATATGCTAAAAATCAAAAGCTGTTCATGCCATCCAAGTCGGTTGCGAAAACTATAGTGGGGACATCCGACTAAGAATTGACCTAAAATTGACAAAGAAGATACGATCGAGGAAGCTAAATATGGAGAGAATAGGCCTTTCATGGGGAAATCGTAATGGGTATCGTGGAGGACCCCACGTTATTATGAGCGTAATGAAAGAAGAGCTAACTTGGAGGAAATTATTAACAAGTACCTTGTGGATTCAACCAAGAGGCAAAAGGAGCAAGAGGAATGGTGAAAAATTTCAAGATAATACAAACAAGTCTTTCTTCCCATGACATATCACTAAAAACTTGGAAACTATGATTGGAAAGCTTGGCGACGAGGTACAAAGAAGAAATGATGAACAAAAGAATAAATCTACAATATGTGGTGTATTTTTAAAAATGACAAGTCCTCCGATAAGTCTAATCTTTGAAGGCTAAAGTGAGTTACACCGTAATCACATCTCGGAGTTACTGGCGTAACGAATAATACAAGCAACGACACGGGTACCAAGATCGACAACTCTAAAAGGAGGAGTCATTGGTGTATGGCTATTGCAATTGACGATGGAGAATGCTACGACATGGGCCTCTTGTGACCCTAGGAAAACTGCGATAGAGGAGTTGATAAAGAGGGGTAAATGATGCGGAATACATGTGGACTACACTAACAGACGAAGAAAGGTTAGCCAAATTCTCGATTAACAGTGGAAGGACCACCTATCAAGCATTATCTGCAGACCCTTACTCATCACGTAAGATGAGATTACTCACGCTTGGCCAGCGTGCAACCCTTTTCGTGAATATTGCAACGAGGAGGTAATGTGAAGAGCGAAGTTTGGATATGCCTACATGAATCGGGAGGTATGACATTGATTTTGGAGATATGTCATTCGGAGATCGGTACTCGATGAGGTTTGGGGACATAATAATTAATTCGGTTTGTTTAGAAATCGGAACTCAAATATGAAAACATATTCTTCAGGAAAACCATTAAGCCCTCGACGATATTCCTTACGAAAATGACAATGACGAATGGACTCAAAATCATTGGTGTGAACAAATTAAAACCGGCGTACGGTAATGTTTGGGCTTCCCGCAGCCCTTTGAGTATGAATGTGACGAGGCGGCATTGAGAGAGGCGGGAAGACGAGTTCCTATGGACCTCGAATAATGATTTAGAAAACGCAATTGCCTTGGCAGATGATCTCGGATTCGGCGATTGGGTCGAGAATCAAATACGGAAAAATTGACGCGTTAACTAAAGAGAAAATCGGAATGGATGTATGAGTAAAGATCAACCTAACAATGAAATTCCAAATGGAAAATCGAGATGATGACACGAGGACTCATCAAATAAAAAAGAATGCAAGCAAATACTCGTGAAAATTCACCTAACGATGACCAACTTAAAGATACCGATTCCGAGCGAGGATGATTTCGATTACCTCGAGTTACAAGGATGAAGTTCACGAGAAAAGAAGATGCAAACTTCTTGGCATCCCATTTAAGAGACCGCCACCAATTATAGCCGAAAAATATGAGTTCACTCGATACCATTTAGGACCGAGAGGAAAAATTTTGCAAAGTTCGGAAGATTGAAACTAAAGAATACCTCCGCACCGCCACAAATGTCGGTTGGGTCGGTGTGAACTTAATAGTGATGTGAAGGAAGTCGGGCAAGTCCAAAGGCCCCATAGAGCCCAGCGACTCGAGTCTAACTTAAAGACTCGTAAATAAAGAAAAGTGCTCTTTTGGGAGACAACCCGAATTATCCCTTTCTTTTGTTTTATTTCCATTTACAGTAGGGTTTTGTGTTTCTAACCATTTTTGCGGAAGCGAGGAAGTAATTCTGCTGCGGTTTTTGATCGATCATAGTTACGGTTGTAACTCATCTATTTGATTCGCCGTAACCAACCTTTTGCTGCGAGAATCTTAGGCGCATTACCAATTACAGTAATACCATCTGCGTGGTTCGCCGTAACCACTCGCTTTCGACTTATGTCAAGTTTTTGCGATTCTGGCGTAACTCCCTTAAAGAATTACTGACGTAACCTTCCTCTGCTTTAATTCTTTCATTTTAAAACACAATAACCTTGTATTAGTTTTTTAAATGAACTTTGTGGAGTGTGTTCCTGTAAACCCTCACGAGACTTCACTCGTCCACTGGGACACCAAGTGGTTTAAAACTTGTTGCATATGCTAAATGCAACCGTTATTCCTAAAAAGTGAGTTAGGTTTGTTTTTCATTTTTATTTTTTCTTTTTAGAATTATGCTTGTCGGTAGTGTGATTTCACGGATTGAAGTTTGTTCATGGCGCTTATACGAAGGCACGTCTCTTTTCGTGGGCCTTCTTTCTTTATGGAGCAAATTTCGGGAAGTTCTCGCCTAATTCTACTTTCTCTTCACCTTTATTTAATTCTTAGTGCAAAAGGGACTTTGTACAATTCAAGTGAGAATGCGGAGTAGAATTATCTCTTGAACATTATTTTGCCCTCGTTTTCTAGTTTATTTTGAAAAATTATGCCATTTGTTAAAGGGAAAATTGGTCAAATAGACCAGGCATACGATGCATATCACTTTATGGACCACGCCCTTTTAAAATTCGAAAATAGACATGTTGCCCACAGCGCTTTTCTTGGACCCAACCGAGGGTGCCATGTGTCAGGCAACTTATGACACAAGTACGTATTTTGAAGGTATATGTCATGTATTGTAACATATTGTTTTTGGGCAACTTGTATTGTTTTTGGACATCTTTATGTTTTTTGGGCAACTTGTATTTATACACGAGGATAGTTTTGTCATTTCATATTTTTTAAAAAAACAAAAACAAACGCCCACAAAACACGTAGTACATGTCCTTTAATGTCTTGTGTTCCCAATCACTTTCTTCTTTCTTCAATACAATTTGTTTAACAAAATCTTTCTTTCTTCTTTTGGTCTATTGACTTCATATCTTTATCTCAATCTTTACGGTTTTGTTTAGAAAATATGTCCGACAATATCCCAATTGGATGTTCAACTAGATATCATCCGTAGGCTACCTCCTAAGTCTATACTCCGACAACGAAGTGTGTAGAAAACTAGAAGGGGGTTGAATAGTTTACCGATTAAAAACTTTGTTTTGAAACTTATTGAAAGATCAATTGATATTGATCTTAAGTATATTAATGAAATATGCAAGCAATATGTAATAAGTAAATAAGGAAAGAAATGATCAAACCACAACAAGTTGTTTATAGTGGTTCGCCTACAAGGACTCTTTTTCCTTGCCCTACTCCACTCCCCCGAGTCTCACACTCGAGAGTTTAACTTCACTAGTCAACAAGCTCCTTTCACCGCGGAGAAAACCTTTACACTTAACACACTATTTCCGACACTAAGCTAGATGTCGAGTTCTTTCCAAGGGTACAACTACTCCCACACACAATGTATTTTGAGGACTAAAATACTAACCACTCACACTCACAAGATTATGATGGTTTGATACAACAATGAAGTATGGATCAACACTAGATCATACAACACTAAACAAACAAGACTTCCAACTTCTCGTTGAAGCTTGGATATGACTTGATCTTCTTTGCTACAAAGAGATCACTAATATGATATGAAACCGAATTAGAAAGGTTAGAGAGAAGATATGTATGAGAGTATGTTAGAAAGGGATAAGAAACTACTTGGCTTGGCATTGCTATTTATAGCCAAATTGGACAGAGCGTCCCACGGACGGCAGACCCCTTAAAAGGGTTCCGCCTGTACCATTTTGGTATTACCGCTTGTCCGGCCGAGTCAAGATATCAAATCTTGCCTAAAGTCAACTCTATCTAAGTGAGATTGTGCAAGATATGAAGAGTACAAATCTTCACAAAATATCTAATGGAATCTTCTAATGATTTCCATGATGTAATACATGATGTCAAATGTTGTATTACTATTTATAGAAATATGCAATGCTTAAGTAGTGTTTGGTTTTAAGAACCTAACACATTCTACAAACTACTATCATACATAATGATTAGAGTCATATCAAGATGTTACTAATCATAAATGTAAATGTTGAATGATGAATATATTATTTGAGAAAGCTTGTTTTAATATCTAATAAACTTGACAAGCTTTAAGCTTTTATAAATTAAATTTACTTTTGTCGTTAACAAAACTTAGGCAAAGATCAAAAATATAAATAACGCTTAATGACGATATTTGTATTAACAATCTCCCCTTTTGTTGAGGACAAAATATAAATTTTATTTTATAAAAGGAACAAAGTTTGTACAAGAGTTATAAAATATTAGTTTTAGAACTTGAAAAGGAAATGATAATACAGTGTATGAAATTTGACTTTTATGAAAGTCAAAGAATTCACTAGTTGATGCATGATGTTTGACTTTTTCGTAAAGTCAGTATGCGCTTGACTTTTTCGTAAAAGTCAACTATAAGTAATTTCAAAGTTCTATATTTTCTCCCCTTTTGTCTCAACAAAAGAAGAGGCTATCTGGAATGTAATGAGCTCGAGTTATTATCTCCCTTGTTCAAAGCTCCCCTAAATTGGGTGCTTTAATGGGAAGATACATGGATTGTGAAAATAAAGCTACAAAAATTGTTAGTAATAATGATCATTCACAAGCATTTCCAAACACTATGTAATGACACCAACAATATAATAAACAACATTCATTAGTTAAAATTTTTCATGAGTAAAGATCATGAAAAGAGAACACAATGATGTGTTTCTAGTACAAGAAAATAAAAATTATCCTAAGAAAGCAAATAAAGAAAGAATATTCTAAAACCATCCTAAAGTGATGGTGGATGGGAAAGAGCGTTGAGACGCTCAAGAATGTGGTTGAGGATGAACCTCATTTCTTCGTGGAAGTCATGGACCATAATCCGGTCCGTTCCACTGTTTGACCCGCTTGCTCACAAGTTGAGCAACCATGCCTTGGAGGTAGAAAGTTTGGGAGGTTGTGGTGGTGGAATGGTGGATGTGTTGGTGGTGTTGGGATGTTTGGAGTGGTCATGATGGATGCAAGCAAAGCACTTTGCATTTGCATTGTCTCACTTAAGTGAGAATCCACCATGCCTTTGAATTGGTGGAGGTTGTGGAGTTTGGCTTGAATCTCTCTCTAGTGGGATTGTCATCCCACATGCTTTCGGAATGTCCTCAATATGAGGGACATTGATGATGGAAGTGGATGATCCCGTGATAAAGGACCATGAATGTCCTTGTGAATGGGGTGGAAAAGGAGAGGTCTTGGCCCTAATGGGACGTTTGGGTCAATGGATGACCGAGGTGACTCATGAGCGATTCGCTCAATGGTGCCAAAGGATGGCAATGGTGGTGGATGACTTGGCCTAGAGGCAAGTCTTCCAAGTCCTCTAGGAAAGGATTTGGTGATGTTGGTGGAGTTGAAAATAACTCCATGGGGTGAGTGAGAGACCTTGGTGAAGGTGGTGAGGTGTTTTGGATGTTTGGATGGGTGCCGTGGAGGTGAAGTAGGTGTTTTGTTGGTGGTGGAGTGGTGATCACAATGTGTGATGAAGTGGGTGTAGCTAAGGTAAGATGTGTATCATCTCTAATGGGAGATGAGATGGTGAGGGTGAAGATTCGGATGATGAGCTAAGATGAACAAAACAACAAGGCCTTACGCTCATTCTAGCGGTTTTCTTGCAAGGTTTTGGTGATGATTTAGTCATTTTTAACTTGGATTTTGATTTGCTAGATAGTAGTGAGAATGAAGAAGGTGTGAGGATGATCATGATAAAGCCTTTCAATTTATAGAGGTAAGAAATTGTTGAGAAATGGTTTGATTTGATGTTGAACCATTGAAGAGATGAGGTTCCTAATGATTTGGAAGTGGGTTGAATGCTAGTCATATCACCCAAGTCAATCCATACAAAGAAGATGGAGTGAAGAAGAAAAGATATGCAATAAATGTGTTCTAGTGAGTTTATTTTCCTAATATTCGATTACCCACGGATTTGAAGGTACCAAAATTTGGTTCCTTCCTTTATGCAAAAGGGCTCCTTGGGTGGATTTTTCAAATTTTGAATTTTGGTGGGAAATGGATTTCTTATATACCTTAGTGAATAATACTAGTTCTAATAACAGATATAAACTAGTTAAGATTGATTTATAAGTGATGGAAGATAATTTGGAATCACGAAGAGTCGAAATTGTAAAATTACCCGGAGGATCCACGGCACCAAAATCATACACGGACGGTACCCTAAAAAGGGTGCCGCCCGTCCGCTAACTGCATGGTATGGCGGTACCAACTATATAAAGGACGGTACCAAAATTATGGTGCCGTTCGATCCGAGTAGTTGAAATATGGACGGAGAAATTTCGAAACCCGAAATTCTTCTCAAAAGTCATATACTAAACATTTCTAGTTAGGAAAAGTAAATAACACATATGTAAACATAGTGGAGCCTAGATTTTGAGCAAGGCTTATTGATTTTCACAATATAGTGAAAATGGGTAAAATTTGATAGCATACTTGTGCTATCCCCCGCATGAGATTGTTAGCATACACCATTGTTTCGTGTTATATTATCATCCTACATAATAAAAGCAACTAAATAGTATCAAACATTAACGATAATGCATTGTTCCAAACACTCCTTAAAGTACCCTTATTTGTCCAACTTCTTGTAAATCTTGTTCATCATCCTACCAAGGCACTTGAACATTCCCTTAGTTTGTTTGAATTACGTGATTCATTCTCAATCTCGGGAAGAGATGCGTAATACTCTTGAGGTGGAAGATAAGAGCTTGAAGACCATCCTGAGCTATTTGATGATGATGATGAAGGAGTTGGAGGTTTAGCTCTCTTGCCTTTAGTCTTAGCAACTCGAGCATCACTCAAAGGTACAAAGATGTGAGGATGAGTTCATAGTGAAGGTGCATCCTTTTGGGGTTGGTGGAATTGGAGCGAAGTTTCTATAGAGACGGGTGAGAAGCATCCCGTATGGAAGAGCAACGGATCCTTGAGTTGGAATATCAATCATTCTCCTAGCTATGTAGTAGGCTAAGTTGAATGGTTGTCGGGTGGACAAGTTGTAGAGCATGTGGCAAAGACAAGCGCTTATGTGATCCCTATTCCCTATGGTGCTAATGACGTTGGCTCTAAGTAGTTCCTCCCATTTCTTGAATTCGGCTTAAGTTCATTTAGCTCCATTCCATATGGATCTCGGTTTACCTCTTTCCCTTCGTGTAACTCGGGTTGTATCACCTTTGGGTTAAAAAGGTGTTCACGGATGACATCCTTATCGGCCAAACGGGTTATGTAGGGAAGAGAGCGGTCATTGATTGTATCAAGAGCCATGAGTGACCACTTATCCGTAGACACAAGTTCCTCGGTTGGGAATTCCTAACACTTGAGCAAAGTTGCTTAAGGTGATGGTGTAGTCATTTTGGTTGATTCTAAACCTAAGACAAAATTCATCATCGCCTTCATCACTAAAGCCGGTCACACTAGCATAGAATTCTAACACAAACCTAGGACAAATTGGTTCATCGATGTCAAGAAGACAATCGAATTGAATGGCGGCTAGTTCTTCACCTAAGATTGGTATTTTCAAGGAAGGATGAGTGAATGGTTCTACCTCATGGAAATACCTTGATTCTAGACTCTTAAATATTTCTACTTGTTCCTTGGTAAGTCCTTTGGTTTTGTGGTGTTTGGGAATGTAGTTAAGGGTGTCTTTGTGATCATAGAATCTTGGGCTACCATGGTTATTCCTAAGGACAAGAATTAACATGTTAAGAAAAATTGAAAATAAATTTTAACGTTTTTGATTCTAGTGTGTGCCTATATGAAAACAATTTGAGTTGCAGGTTATCTCGACTCATTTTATGCAAAAATGGTTTTAGTGGGGTGTTTATAAATACCATGAGATAACCCAAATGCTCCTAATTTAATCGCGCTACATTTGAATATACCCGGAGTGCATATTAGTTATGCAATACCTTTAGTATTCAAGAGCATGCAGTGATGAAAATTTAACGTTCTATTTGTATTAGCAATGAAAATGTTTTCCTACAAGTGAGAAGCTTTTCAAAACTTTTGACATGGGGTGTTTGGTTGTTTGAATAAGGCCTTATATTTATTATCTATCAATTAGTGGGAAACATGATTTGTTTATGCAATATGATAATGTAGTACCTAATTTCAATGACTAGTTATGCAATTTGCCAATTGAATTCATATTTGGTATAAAAGCATACATAAAACCCCATGTAATGATTTGTGATAGTTTTGTGCATAAATAAGAATCCTAGACTCGAATTAAGAGATGAAATGTAGTTAGGATACTTACAATGATGTTATCTTCGTGATTAGTGAGTGGGAAGATGACAATAATGAGCTTGGTTTAAGTTTTACACGCTGGTAAAGTGGGTTGTGAGGAAGAGGATGTTATGTATAAAGTCGTTTTTGTACATGAGACACCACGGACCGTACGGCACCAAATATTTGGTTCCGTCCGTGTTGTCGCTTGGTGTCGTGGCTACAGAGCGTATATAAGGTAAAATTGTTTTGGTTTGACTATTCTAATGTTTTAGGCTATGTTTATCCTACATGTTTGGTTCCATTAACCCTAAACCAAGTCTAAGAAGATTAAAAGGTTCTCGTTTAAGAGGTTTAGTAAAGATCTCGGCAATGTTGTCTTGGAGGATACTTTCTCGATTGAAATGTTTCCTTTTGAACATTGTCGCTAAGAAAGTGATGACGATTTCAATGTGCTTTGTACGCGAGCATGTTGAACGGATTCTTCTTCGAGATCGATGGCTCCTTTGTTGTCAAAGTATCACAATGTCGTTGAGATGAATTTCGAGTCTCGAGAGCTTGCTTCATCCAAAGAGCTTGTTGACATGCTTTCCCAATGAGACGATTCGGCTTCATGAGTAGAAATGGCTAAAGCCGTTTTTTCTTTGCAAACCATGAGGTGAGACAATGTCCAACAAAAGTGCAAATACCACTTGTACTTTTCTATCGACATAATCACCGGCATGATCCGAGTCGGCATACACTATGGTTTCTATACCCGCTCCTTTGGGATACCATAATCCTAAACACGTTGTTCCTTAATATATCTAAAATCCTTTTAATGCTTCTAAGTGTGATGCCTTTGGGTTTTCTTGAAAGCGAAGACATAGACAAACACTAAACATAATGTCGGGTCTACTAGCCGTAAGATAGAGTAGGCTACCAATCATTCCTCTATATTTAGTGTTATCTCACGGATTCACCTTCTTCAGTCTTGGTGAGTTTAGTGTCCGAGGACATGGGTGTTTTAGTTGGTTTGGAATCTTCAAGACCAAATTTCTTAAGCATGTCTTTTATATATTTAGATTGGTTAAAGAAAATACCATCATCTAATTGTTTGATTTGAAGTCCTAGAAAGAAGTTTAACTCACCCATCATACTCATTTCAAACTCGTCATGCATGATTTTAGAGAAATCATCACATAGCTCTTGACAAGTTGATCCGAATATGATGTCATCAACGTATATTTGAACAATAATAATTTGCGATTCCTTTTTCTTAGTAAAAAGAGTATTATCTACTAATCCCATAGTATATTTGTTATCAATAAGAAAAGTCTTAAGACGGTCGTATCAAGCTTTAGGTGCTTGTTTAAGGTCAGATAATGCTTTCTTGAGTTTGAAGACATGATGTGGTTTCTCAAAGTCGGTAAAACCGGAGGTTGAGCAACATACACTTCTTCGTTAATAAACCCATTAAGGAAAGCACTTTTAACATCCATTTGAAATAATTTAAAATCATAAGCACATGCATAAGCAAGTAATATTCTAATAGATTCAAGTCTAGCTACCGTGCATAAGTTTCATCATAGTCAATTCCTTCTTGTTGATTATAACCTTGTGCAACAAGCCTAGCTTTGTTTCTAGATACTACACCATTTTCGTCCATTTTGTTTCGAAGACCCATTTTGTTCCAATTATAGTTTGATCTTTGGGTTTTGGAACTAGTTTCCAAACATCATTTCTAACTAATTGGTTTAATTCTTCTTGCATGGCAATTACCCATGATTCATCTTTTATTGCTTCATTTATGGTTTTTGGTTCAATGGTGGATACAAAACAAAAATGATTACTTTGATTTTGAGCTTGTGATCTTAAGGTTCTTTGATTAAGTTTTCCTATGACCTTTCTAATGGATGACTTTTAGATTCTTTTATGTTGACAATTTCCTTATTTAATGGTTCATCTTCCTTGTTATTATTAATTTAACTTTCAATTATTTGACTTTCAACTAAGTCATCATCTACCAAAGGTGATGTCTTAGAGGGAGGTGGACTTTCGTCAAATGTTATGTTTAACGATTCCTCGACTATCATTGTTTCTTTATTTAGGACAATGTAAGCTTTACTAGTTTGAGAGTAACCAAGAAATACACCTTCATAAGACTTTGGGTCAAACTTGGTGAGATAATCCTTAGTATTAAGAATAAAACATTTACAACCAAAGACTTTAAAATATCCTAATGTTGGCTTTTACCTTTATAAAGTTCATATGGTGTTTTGTTTAGAAAGGACGTATTAGGACT
This sequence comes from Chrysanthemum lavandulifolium, assembly GCA_022545495.1. Taxonomy (NCBI): domain Eukaryota; kingdom Viridiplantae; phylum Streptophyta; class Magnoliopsida; order Asterales; family Asteraceae; genus Chrysanthemum; species Chrysanthemum lavandulifolium. Next base: position 315,612,311 of record CM040238.1, read on the forward strand.
CTATTTAAAATATATGTAGAAGTGTCAATACATGTTACACCAAAACTTTTGAGGAATGTTTTGTTCATTAAGCATTGTTCTACTCATTTCTTGAATTGTTCTATTTTTACGTTCTACTACTCCATTTGATTGAGGTGTTCGTGGAGCGGAAAAGTTATGTGTTATACCATTTGTATCACAAAAGTTTCCAAATTGAGTTTCGTTCTCAAATTCACGACCATGATCCGTTCGGATCGACACAATTTTGACACCTAGAAGATTTTGAATTTTCTTGCTAAGTATTTCAAATTTATCAAAAGCTTCATTTTGGTTTTCAAAATAACGTCCAAGTAAACCTTGAGTAATCATCTACTATGACCAAAGTGTATAAGTTGCCTCCATAGCTTCTTATAGCGGATGGTCCAAACAAGTCCATATGTAATAATTCTAGACACTTAGATGTGGACACCATATTTTTAGATTTGTGACTACTATGCGTTTGTTTACCAATTTTGCAAGCGTCGCAAAAGTGTTGGTCATATTTTAGTTTTGGTAAATTCCTAACCAACTCTTTTGAAGATAGGTTTTGTATAAGTCTCATATTAGCGTGACCTAAGCGCCTATGCCAAAGAGATGAGCTATCGTCTAATGTTGTTAAGCAAAGTTTGTCATTATATGTTTTATCTATTTTCATGACGATATGTTATTTTTCCTAACTCCTTTAGCTATGGTGATACCATCTTTTAGTATTTTACTACCATTTTCATCAAATAGTACTTTATACTTTTTATCACATAGTTGGCTAATACTAAGTAGATTAAATCCTAACCTATCCACATGAGCAACATTTTCAATAGTTAGAGAGTTATGAGCAATCGTACCTTTGCCAATGATTTTGCTTTTGAGATTGCTACCGAAGTGACATTACCTCCGTCATACTCTTGGTATGATGAGAAGAGACTTTGTTGCCGTCATGTGTCGTGAGCATCCACTATCTTTTATCCATTCATCGTGTTCCAATCCAACTTTCAAGCACACCTAAGAAGCAAATAACTCAAACATTTGGTCCCCAATATCTCATGGGTCCGTTTGGGTTAAATATACCATTTATTTGATTCATGTATGGAAATGATGGGTAAGGGTTCCATGGCATGTAATCTGGAGTTTGATATGGTCTAGGAAAGTTTTGATTCCAACCGTTGTGTTGGTAGTTAGGTTGAACGTTGTGGTTACTCTTAGGAAAGGGCGTTTGGCAAAGAAGTTTTATATCGTTGTTGAGTAGTTTTTTATCTAAATTCATTTTAACAAGTCCTACTCCCGATATAATGGCCGGTTTTAGTTTAACATTATCATTGGTTTTCTTTGTTACTTTGACAAATTCAAGACGGTCAGTATTATGAACATTCTGTTCACTGAAGTACCATGTACCATTTGTAGAACAACCGACGGAACCCTTATTTTGGTTCCGTCGGTCCGTGGCTGCATCTTCAACAATTTTGATGTAATGTTCGTCCTTTTCGCCGCTTTTGTTTTGACTCTTTGGAATTAATACTTCATTAAAACCTAGCCCATTCATGTCTCCCGGTGTTTTATGGATTTTAACTATTTCATCGGCAAGAGCGATGTTTTTGTTAAACCTTTTAAACTTAGAATTATTTTCTATTAAAACTTCTTGTGTGAGCTTTAGTTTTCTATTTCAAGATTAAGCTCTTGACATGATTTACAATCATCGTCATTTGCTTTTCCTTTTCAAGACGCTTTTGCTTTTTCTTTTAACTCATATACCTCATTTTCCAAAAACTCCTTTTTGGTTTTTAGAAATTTATTTTTAGTTATGATTTTTAGACTTAGCTCACACAATTGATTATATTGTTTTTGCAAGGTGTCATCATCTATATAAGAATAAGAAGAGTCGGAAAGTACCTCATTTGACTCATGTGCCATTAGAGCGATCTCTTCCTTGCTTGATTCTTCATCGCCTCACTATCACTCCAAGCACCACTTACAAAAGCTCGCTGAGTTTTGCTTTTAGGTGGCTTGGGACATTCTCCTATGAGATGACTTGCATCACCACATCTAAAACACTTTCTTTCACCTTTAATCTTCTTATCATCCCGATCTTTTCGAATGGCTTCTTTTCTTCTCGAGGTTGTCTTACAAACTTTCCTCTTCTTCTAAAGAACTTCTTGAAATCTCTAACGCCATGGCATACCCCTCATCTTCACTATCGGAACAAGATTCACCATCATCGCTTGATTCCGCCTTTGCTTTAAGAGCAACGAATTTGATCTTCTCCTTTCTTCCTTTGATGATCTCCGAATCTTTCTCCATTACCATTTCGTGAACTTTGAGGTTGCCAATTAGCTCGCCTAGTGACATTATTGAGAGATCTTTTGATTCTTCAATAGCGGTCACTTTAGCTCCATTTGGGATGGAGTGCTCTAAGAAATTTCCGACAAAGTTCTTACTACGAAAAGATTCATCAAGTGCTTTAAGTGATGTAATGATAGTGTTAAACGAGCAAAGCCACAATCAATGGTTTCATCTTCGTGGATAACAAATTGTTCATATTGTTGAACAAGAAGATCAATTTTGTTATCCTTGACTTGTGAATTACCTTGATGTGTAACAATTAAAGATTCCCAAATATCTTTGGCGGTTTCACACATAAAAATTCTTTCATATTCTTTTCTAGGTAAAGCATTATAAAGCATCATTTTAGCTTCATTATTTTTAGCAACTAATTTCTTTTTTTCATCAACGGAAATATCCTTTGTTGTAGAACTAAAATCTCCTTTAACAATAATAAACCAAAGATCTATATCTTTTGATTTTACATATGTTTCAAAACGGTTTTCCAATAGATAAATCCATTGGTTTCAAAGAGTGGTGGTCTTTGCATAGATTGCCCTTCTTTAAAGTTTTCGAATCCATGGATCGTTTCAAGTTTATAAAATACAAGTTATTTTAGAAATTCTTGAGCAACGAGGCTCGTACCAATTGTAGAAAACTAGAAGGGGGTTGAATAGTTTACCGATTAAAACTTTGTTTTGAAACTTATTGAAAGATCAATTGATATTGATCTTAAGTATGTTAATGAAATATGCAAGCAATATGTAATAAGTAAATAAGGAAAGAAATGATCAAACCACAACAAGTTGTTTATAGTGGTTCGCCTACAAGGACTCTTTTTCCTTGCCCTACTCCACTCCCGAGTCTCACACTCGAGTTTAACTTCACTAGTCAACAAGCTCCTTTCACCGGCGGAGAAAACCTTTACACTTCGCCACACTATTTCCGACACTAAGCTAGATGTCGAGTTCTTTCCAAGGGTACAACTACTCCCACACACAATGTATTTTGAGGACTAAAATACTAACCACTCACACTCACAAGATTATGATGGTTTGATACAACAATGAAGTATGGATCAACACTAGATCATACAACACTAAACAAACAAGACTTCCAACTTCGTTGAAGCTTGAATATGACTTGATCTTCTTTGCTACAAAAGAGATCACTAATATGATATGAAACCGAATTAGAAAGGTTAGAGAGAAGATATGTATGAGAGTATGTTAGAAAGGGATAAGAAACTACTTGGCTTGGCATTGCTATTTATAGCCAATTGGACAGAGGCGTCCACGACGGCGGACCTCTTAAAGGGTTCCGCCTGTACCATTTTGGTATCACGGCCCGATAATCAAGATATCAAATCTTGCCTAAAGTCAACTCTATCTAAGTGAGATTGTGCAAGATATGAAGAGTACAAATCTTCACAAAATATCTAATGGAATCTTCTAATGATTTCCATGATGTAATACATGATGTCAAATGTTGTATTACTATTTATAGAAATATGCAAATGCTTAAGTAGTGTTTGGTTTTAAGAACCTAACACATTCTACAAACTACTATCATACATAATGATTAGAGTCATATCAAGATGTTACTAATCATAAATGTAAATGCTTGAATGATGAATATATTATTTGAGAAAGCTTGTTTTAATATCTAATAAACTTGACAAGCTTTAAGCTTTTATAAATTAAATTTACTTTTGTCGTTAACAAAACTTAGGCAAAGATCAAAAATATAAATAACGTTTAATGACGATATTTGTATTAACATAGTGTTTGCAAGTTATGGAAGGCTAGTATAGATTGTGGAAGCTTCATATTTAATTACGGTGTTCGTCGTAATGATCAGTGTTTATTTACGCTAACATTCGATATGGGTGACCAAGGTTTTGTGTTAGCTTTAGATGAACAGCTAATCGCTACGCCACTTAATACAGATTTAATGCTTTCATCTATGATTACAGTTGGCAATTCTAATGGTCTTTGGTTTTTTGTCTATGGTCCTAATCTAATGACTGTTATTTGGAACCCGGCAATCAAAAACTCACTTGCAGTATTTGTCCCGGTTTACACGCATCAAATCGAACGTCAAAAGATTTGTTTTGGTTTTGCCGTCCGTCCGGACACTCTTGACCCGACGATCGTGAAGGTCTCCTATCCTGTTTTAGAAAGTGGTTTCTGGTATGTCTCTGTCTTTTCTTTGAACTCGTTAAGGTGGACAATCCTTGAAAATTTCCACCCCCTCGTGAAACTATCAAATTGAAACGTAAAAGTCATGCGGTTGTAGGTCGTTTTCTATTGGACCGGGAGTGAAAAGTTAATTAATGAGGACGGTGTTATTTATAAGATTTATATGTTGATTTCTTTTGATTTGGTAACCAACCAATTTAAAGTTATAGACCTACCACATTTTAAAAATGAACTCCCGCCCATTCAATGTTTTCGATCTTGGAACCTCTCTAGTGATTTCGGGACGATATTGGTGAAGACATTCCATTGTTTTATGGATGGTTTTGGACGCCAATGGTTCTTCCATAACATCATTTAGAAGCCTATTGGCCATCCCTACCCTATATTCGGTTCGTTTGCTTGGGTTTACAAAGGATCAAGCTCCAATAGTGGAAGCGTCACAGCGCCAATCATTTGGGTCACTCGGTATTTGTGTACAACAAAGAACTTGAATTATTTTTCTCGCATGGGAATGTTAGGAGATGCGGATCTTTCTACATCGCCCATACAAAGAATCATTATTTTGTTAAATCACCGACCACCATCTTTGTTTATAGTATGTTTTATTTTTATTTTTAACTTACCATTCTATTAATGTTTTATTTTTAACTTACACCATTATATTCACGCTCAATGTGTTTGTTCGCAGGTTAGGATCATGCTTAATGGGAATGAAGCTTTGTGGTTTTAGTACGATGTCTCAGATGTGAAGGAAGCATTGAGTGGTTAGCTTTTTCTACGCATTTCATTTAATTTTATAAATCAAGTGGTTATATATTATGTAACCATTAAACTCATAATTATGTAGTAATCGTAATATGTAGTAGGTTGTTCGTATGAAACGTTGTATGTCAACGTATTTACTATTTCTTATGTTCTTTAATCCCATTATACATCTTTGTTTAATCTGGGGAACTAGCAGTTGTTTCCAATAAACAATGTGGCAACTAACTGTTCTACGTAGGTCAACTTCTTTTCCTTATTGACTAATTTTATAAACCAAGGAGTCCTTCTAGTTGTTACAATTCGTATTCTACAATCAACTAATAACTACCAAGTAGTGACTATGCACACTTGAACTTAACAGATTTACCATTCAACACTAGTACAATTTAACTAGCGCTTGTAAGTTTAATACTAGCAAGACTAAACCAATATGTCTCTATTCGGGCCCGAATAGTAAGACCAACACCTACACAAGGGCACCGTAATGGTATCGCAAGACCTACACACGGAAACACAAACACGACCATACACAACAAGATTAACGACGGTGGCATCATTTCGTTGATGTGTTCTATCACAAGCAAATGGTTAAAATAGCTAGCGAGAGTAACTCAGATATCGCGTTGTAAGTATACAACCAATTCGCTTTTACTAGCGGTAGTAAAAATAACTATAGCGGTAGTAAAATGACTAGCAGCTTGTAAGTCTACGACCACTCAGCTTTTACTAGCGGTAGTAAAATTAACTATAGCGGTAGTAAAATAACTAGCAGTTGTAAGTATACAACCAATTCATTTTCAATGTTTGGCGTTGCTTTCATGATTCAATGTTTTCAATTTTTACGTAGTTATTTCATTTGTTGTATCATTAAAATACATACCTAACTTTGAACTTAGTTTGCAGACTCATTAAACTGAAATATTGAATAAGCCAAACATGTATCACAGAAAAAACGTAATAAGAGCCATCTCTTCATCTTGATTAGTAGGTTCTCTTGTATGTTGCAAGATCTTGTAGTGCTTTTTTACTACTTCTATACCAAGAGCCATCTCTTCATCTTGATTGGGATCAAGAGTCTATGTCATTGCATCAAGTTCATGTTCACTATTTTCTTCAAAATCATCTTCATCTACGCCATGTTCCTCGTACCCTCCATCGTCATTATCATTCATGCTTGCATGCCCGCATAATGGTAAACCAATATAATACATCAATAAATAATGTCGCTTGACGTAATAACAATTTATCCTCACTTTACAATCATTAACAATGGCCCTAATAAACCATAACATGTAATCGTTGGTATTAATGTAGTTGGATATAATTAAAAGCAAACAACAACAATAGAGAATAAATAATCTACTAAAACTCACCTTTCACAAATTTTTCACAACAAAATCTAAAAATATTCTATTTAAAGTATCACAGGATCAACATTAAAGGAGGCAACGTTTTGTTTTGTTAGGAATTAGAAATTCCCGGTATTAAAGAGTCGGTCACCTCAAGTATATGTAATCGTTAGAAAGCTCGTAGTCGTAGTTCTTTTATGTTAAGTAGTAATTTAGTTAAGTAACACCGTGGAGGACGGACGGGTCTTTACCCACTGTATGCCTGATCCACAGCCCAAAGTGTGGCGAGTTATGTAAGACTATAAATACTCTATACCTTCCAAGGTAGAGTTGGAGCTCATAATAATATCTTTCACTTTCTCTCACTAAGTTCCCTAAACCTCTAACTTTCTCTCTAGAATTCCATCTATATGCTACTTTGTGTTATGGTTTGATGTGTATGTGAAAAGTTATATCTTACAATTGGTATCAAGAGCCATGGTTAGATCATATCTTGCACATCTTTGGATTTATAGTGGTTTTAGGTGGTTTTGAGTTTGAAAAGTTTAGTGGTTTTGCATCATTTGGGTGATTTCTTGTGTTAAAGTTTGAATTTTGTTGGTACTTTTATGTTTAGAATCATCACAAGTGTTTAGGTTTTCATTTGGTAAGCTTGAATCATCTTGGTTGGGTTGTTTTGGATTGAAAAGTGATGTTTATATGGTTTTTCAAGCTAGCGACTTAGCTCACGGAGTATTTTCTTGGTAGCGACTTGCTTCACATTTTGTAGCGACTTACAAAGTGTTGGAGCTAGCGAGTTAGAACTAGCGAGTTAAAGTACAAGTAGTGGACCTCCACCACGAGTAGCGACTTAGTGGTAGCGACTTGGTCCAGAGCTAGTTGCTTTTTAGCGACTTGTATCTCTAGCGACTTGTGTAGCTAATTGTCGCCAAAATTTGTCTAGCGACTTGGTCCAGAGCGAGTTACTACTTAGCGACTTGCTTTCCGCTCCAGCGACTTGGGATTCTAGCGACTTAGCCGCTCTAGCGATTAAGTGTTAGCGACTTAGTGCATTAATTCTTAGCGACTTAGTGCATTAATTTCTAGCGACTTAGTGTATTATCTTCTAGCGACTTGAGTGTTTGTTTACGGTTTTCTCTTGATTTAGTAAAATCCCGTGAAAGAATCTATTTCCGGTTTAATCATAGAGTTATAAAATCCGTATAATCTGTTAACATGTCTACCAACGCTCCTACCGCCATCTCCATCATTGTCGAGGATGTACAAGCAACTGGCTCGTGATACTCGCCCACCCATGCTTGACAGAATCGACTACGATTCTTGGGCTCAACGAATCGATTGTATTGCCTTGGAAAGGAAAATGGTGTCAACATTCTCAAATCCATTGATGAAGGACCATATCGAGTTGAGACAACTAGAGACATACTAGATACTAATGAAGATGGTACTCCTGCTACGGAATGGATGTACCTAAAATGTATGATGAGCTTGATGATAAGGAGAAAAGAGATTCGATGCGATATCGTGGCTTCAAACATTGTTCTTCAAGGTCTCCCTAAAGACATCTACAAGTCGATCAATCATAACACCGATGCAAAGGCTGTTTGGGATAACGTTAAGATGCTTCTCTCGTGTTCGTAATTAACTATGGAAGATGAGAATCCCAACTCTATGACGAATTTGAGCACTTCAAGATGAAACCGATGAGAATGTCTATGAGTACTATGTGAGATTTCATAAGTTAGTTAATGACATGAGGAACATCGAATGACTATGCCTAACATTCAGTTGAACTCAAAATTTGTGAACAACATGAATCCCGAATGGCACAAGTTTGTTACCACTGTGAAGCTTACTAAAGGATCAAGAATACAAACTATGAGCAACTTTATGCCTTCCTCCTTCGTAATGAGAGACATGCTATGTTTGAAAATTTGATTCTCAATCGCTTCAAAACCAACCCGGAGAGACAAGCTCGTCTAATGATTCAACCGCCTTCTACTCAAACATCGGAATCACAACCAAAGCTTCACAAGTCATACCCTTGGGTAATGGAAATCACAAACTCATTCCCGATCCTATGTACAAACAAGTTGATGCCGATGCACACGTGGAAGCTTCATTAATCAACTAGCTCTTCGATTAGCCAAAACATGAATTCTCTCCCACAAACCAACAACAACCTCGTAACAAGATCTAACCCACACAATCAAGCTATTGTTAAAGATGGAAGGATCGTGGTGCAACCAACTCAGAAAGACAAGATGATCGGGGAAGAGGTGGTCTGGTAGAGGTTATGTGGGCAATCGAATCGAGGAAGGAATGGTAACCAAGGTCAAGCTAAGCCGATCAAATGCTATAACCGTGGTGGTGAAGGACACATTGCAAGGAACCGCACATCTCCAAAGCGCCCATAGAATGCCGATTACTTGAGATAAGATGTTACCGGCACAAGCTCGTGACAATGGTGCCGCTGGATGAAGAGGAATTGTTTTCTTTCTTGCCGAGGGCAATGCCAAGACCTATGATGCGATGTGGATGAGCAAATTTATTCGTGAGATAGGTCACAATCATCGAATGCCTTTCAAGTCACCGATCGTGATGCATACGACTGATGTAGATGATGGACCCATCGCACACACAATTTTCATGGCTAGCATTTCTCCAATGGTTTCTCCCAAGGTCTCTTCTTCACCACAAGTCGGCACATCCAAGGACAAACTCATCTCGTAGGTATTAAAACTATACGATGATGCTGATGTGCAATGATGCATGACAAAGTACAATCAATCAAACTATTGAATCAAATGTTGAAAATATGGGTAATAACAATATTGTCCCATACGATCAATACGTGAAACAAAGTGAAAGTGAATTTGTACCAAGTGATGCATCTTCTGCATCAACAATGACTATGTCTTTGATGAATACACCGCATGTGCTCCCGATGATTCCGTAATTTCGAGCTAAATGCCTATAAGGAACGTGTTGCTATTTATGAACAACGTGCAAAATTTGAGTTGACCACTCGTGAGCGTGAAATGGATGTCCAAGTGAGTACAAGAATTAGAAAAAGTAAGTTTAGAGAAGAAGTATTGAAACAAGAATTAAATTCCTTGCAAGAAAAACTTTCTAAAACAAATAAACAAAACAAGAACTTCAAGAAAATGTGAAAATGCTTAAGCAAGAATTTAATGCAAAGGAATCAAAACTCTTGAGAGATTTTTCTAATCTAACAACTTTGAAAACAAACTTGAAAACAAGTTGTACTTACAAGGAAACACCATTCAGATCGCTCACATGGTCACCAAACATCGAGTCTTAAGCGATAAGCATAGCATTCCCTTGTTGAGGAACCAAATCCGAGGTAATTAAAAGGCTAGAAATGCTCATAAGGTGCTTTATGATGGTGATGAAATCCTTAAGCCTAGACAGAAACCTAGTTGCGTTGAGTGCACCGAGGAAGATAAGAAATCAAATGAAATCACTAGGAAAAGATGAATAAGAAACAAAATGATCCCAAATGCAAAGAGAAAACATAATTATCACTCCTCATGATTACAAGAAGGAAAACCGGATTTCCTTGAACAAGTTTAAGCCTCGACTTTGTTGACTCCCGAACAAGCCTTCCGGAAAAAGGATTTAGATAAGCGTAAAGCGGAAAATATTGTTGAAACAAACCCTCCCTTAGAAAAATGCCTAGAGCGATCGTGTATCCTCCTAATACACCAATGCATCTTGTACCTAGAACAATTGCCACTAAAAGCAAGACATTAATTAGCCAATACGTTATATTTCAACTATTTGTTGATTTTGAGAAAACTTGCAAGAAAAGGATCACACCCACAGGTATAATCAAGGAGAAAGGGTTTTGAACAAATGAAAGAATGTTATTTAACTGAGGTCATGCCCTTCTTTAAACTTCTAAAAGATCACTTTGAGAGTCTTAAAAGGGGTGGAAACCGATATTAAGGAATGGAAAAGGAATTTGATGCAATGGTTGTTGAAGTTAGTGACTATGAGCGCAATCGAAATATAATGAGATTGAGAGAAAGAACTTGCATACATTAAATGAGAATCTAATTATTGAATGTGTTGCTCAAGATGTGTTTTCATCGCTTCAAATTGCTCTATTAATGCTTCCAAATTTCATGAACTATCTCGCCCCTCGAAGTCTCCCATGATCGTGTCATTGAGCTTGAAAAACTAATTCTAAACTAAATGAGAAAATTGAATCGGATGATCACGACAATTTCGTTAAACATTTTTCTAAACTAGAAGTTGAGCATTTTAATTTACAACTAAAATATCAACATCTTAAAGAAAATGTCAAAACTTCAAATGTCAAGACATCTTCGATGCTCCGAGTTTGATGCGCTTTTCAAATTAACAAACGTGATGAACAGATTCAAGCTCGGCAACACGATCGAAAGTTGAAAGCCCAAATCTCTCAATTAAAGGGTCAAACAAACAATATGACAGCTCCCAAATGCCTCCTCCTTTAGATTCTCGAAACTCTCAAACGTTTCATCTTCAAAACCTAGTAAATGCTTTACAAAAGGAAAACGAAAGTTTTCTAGAAGAAAATGAAAAGGTTAAACGTCATTTCAATGAGTTGTTTGAATCAATTAAAGTCACTCGTAACAAAAATAACGATCAAATAGCGTCATTGCAAAAGGAAATTGAGAATCAAGAGTCGTAAAAGGGAAAATGCCAATGACCAATGGGGAGAATGTTGTATCAAAGGTTCACTCTTGTAATAAACATGCTTTATCTCGTGACATATGTCCCTCCTCATCTAAGGAACAACAAACTAGCTATTCGTACATATTTCTCATCTCTTAAGGATTGTTTAGAATGCCTGCGTGAGATTGTTGAAGAAGATAAGCTAGAGAAACCTCATGATAATGCAATTGGACATGCATGCTTATATGCCAAACGATCTCAAGAAATCTTAGAATGCTTGATCACAATATGCCCAAAGACATTAGGTGAGAGAGTTAACCCTTTGATTCCATGTTCGATGCCTAATGCCAAGTATGATGTGCACTCGATTCCCAATGTTTTGAATGTGAACCGTAGTGTGCCCATGAGTAGTTCAGATTCTAGATCTGTTAATGCTAAGAAAGAGAACTCAAGTGTGCCTTCTAGGAGTACTAATCTCAAGACTCTAGTCTTAAGAAAGTGAACCTTAGTGCACCCGCATGTAGTTCGGATCCCAAAGACTTCTAAACAGTGATGCAAAGAGTTGTAAAACCAACTAATGTTCCCATTCCTCTACAGAGTAATCATGACATTAAAGGGAGCAGTCAAAGTCTCAAGACAATACAAGGAATGATAGGACCTCGCAAGCTAAGAATGTGCAATCGAAAAGAGTAGAAGAACAATCTAGGAACTTTAAGCTTGAATTGAATAAAACGAATCGTGTTGATTCTAGTATTAGCCATAGGCGCATCGTAATTAATTCAATTCGATACTATTTGCAAACCCCGATCGATGACCGCTTGAATTTCGTGGTCTAATCATGAATGTGGTGTCAATGTTTTGCCTAATGATGTTAATTGTCCGCTTAATATTGTTAATGCTAAAATTCATGCTAAAAAGGCTAAAAGGCAAAAGCGAAAGAAAGTTAGAAAACAATGGAAACCCACAGAAGAACATTCAATGAGAATAGGCTTTTATTGGATACCGTTGGTCATAAGACTAATCGATAATGCCCACTAGAAAATGGATGCCTCACGGTAGAACTATTCCCTTAAGAAGTGGTCACACTGTAAATGTGGCTAATACGCACACTAGTATTGCATCTATTCACAATGATTCCATTACCTCACTTTCTCGATATGAATGCTTCTATTTCGATGTGGGTGTTCCAACTGTTGTTACTAACCAAATGGAACCCATTCTTGCATGGGGATCCCAATTATCCGCTTATCCATTCTTGTCTGTGTTCAACCGCAGATCGCTCAAATCGCTCGTGGTACCGGACTCAGTCGCTCCAAGCATATGACCGGAGACCGGTCACGGCTCATGAACTTCGTGAGCAAATTCATCGGGACCGTTAGATTTGGTAATGATCATTTCGGTGCTATTATGGGTTATGGAGATTATGTAGTTGGTGATAGTGTCATCTCTAGAGTGTATTATGTGGAAGGTTTAGGTCACAACTGCTCTCTCGTTGGTCAATTCGTGATTCTCGATCTAGAAGTAGCCTTCGAAAACATACCGCTTTGTTAGAGATCTTAATGGTAAGGAACTCTAAAAGGAACTCGTGGCTCAAATCTTTACACCATCTCTATCGATGACATGATGAGGGCCTCCAATCGCTTGTTATCAAAGGCTTCAAAACAAAGTCATGGTTATGGCATCGTCGTCTCAATCACTTGAACTTTGGCACCATCAACGATCTTTCCGTAAAAGACTTAGTTGTAGGTTTACCTAGACTAAAGTATGAAAAGGACCATCTTTGTTCAAGATGTCAATTGGGAAAAGCAAGAAGTATGCCCATAAACCCAAACCTACTAACTCGTCACGTAAGTTCTTCATATGATTCATATGGATTTATGTGGACCTATGAGGTGCAAAACATCTTTGGGAAGAAATATGTGTTAGTTGTGGTTGATGATTACTCTAGATTCACCGGGTCAAGTTCTTAGGACAAAGGATGAAACTCCCGATATCATCATCAAACTCATCAAACAATTGCAGAGTTCGACTAAACAAAACCGCCGTAATTATCGTAATGCATAATGGAACCGAGTTTGTCAACAAACAACTTAGTGAATTCTATGAAAGCGTTGAATCACCATCAAAGAAGTGTTCCACGAACCCCTCAATGTAACGGTGTAGTTGAAAGACGAAATCGTTCTCTTGTTGAAGCCGCTAGAACAATGCCGATCTACTCAAAGGTTCCAATGTTTCTCCGGGTCAAGCAATTGCCACCGCATGCTACACACAAAATCGTTCCCGATTCACACTATTCATGGAAAAACTCCATATGAACTTGTCCACAACAAAAACCTAATCTATCTTTCCTTCGTGTTTGGTGCATTGTGCTATCCAACTAATGAGGTCAAGACTTAGGCAAACTTAGGGCCAAAGTCGACATTGGAGTATTTGTAGGATATGCATCAAACAAAAGGGATACCGAATCTACAACCAAAGAACCCGAAATATCATGGAAACAATTCACGCTACGCTTGATGAGTGACCGTCAAATGGCTCTCGGACACTCCACCAGACCCGCACTTCAAAACAATCCCATTGGTTCATCCCTTGTTCCAAACTCCTCTCAAGAAACTCCATATGTACCTCCATCCAAGATGATGTAAAGAAATTGTTTGATCCTATGTTTGATGAACTGTATGATTCAATTACTAATGAGGTGTCGATCCTACAATGAGGTTGCTCACATTCCGATGAATGAAGTCAATCCTTCGTCTCAATATCTTTAAGTCAAGAAGCACCGCCGATCCTTCGCCTCATCAACAAATCATCATTCTTCAAATGTACATCATGGAAATGTTTCGCATCAATGATGAAGTTAATCCCTTTGCTACTCCTCAAGATGCTCCGCTTGAAAACATTTTTGCTACTCCCGAATCATCATCGAACCATCTTCTTCAGAGACATCGACTCGCCTACCTCGGCCTCAACAAATGCCGCATGAACACCTCGAAAATGGACTCACGATCATCCATTAGACAACATCATTGGTAATCCTCTCGTCTCAGATCAACCCGAAGCAACTCGCAACCGATGCCTTATGGTGCTTCTTCAACTCCGTACTATCTAAGATCGAACCAAAAGATGTTAAACCGCCATGAATGAAGACAAATGGTTCAATGCCATGCAAGATGAAATTCATGAGTTTGATCGCCTTGATGTATGGGAGTTAGTACCGCCCAGATCGTGCTATGATTATAGCTCTAAAATGGATCTTCAAAGTAAAACTTGATGAGCATGGTGATGTGTTGAAGAACAAGGCTCGATTAGTTGCTAAAGGATATCGTCAAGAGGAGGTATAGACTTTGAAGAATCTTTTGCTCCAGCTTGCTCGAATCGAGGCAATCGTAATCTTTATGGCTAATGCCGCTAGTAAGAACATGGTAGTTTATCGATGGATGTGAAGACGGCATTTCGAACGGAGATCTTAAAGAAGTTGTCGCCGCCAACCTCAAGGATTTGTGAATCAAGAGCATCCTACTCACGCTTATCGTTTGAAGAAGGCTCTTTACGGTTTAAAGCAAGCTCCAAGGGCATGGTATGATACATCACAAAGTTTCTTCTATCAACCGGATTCATCAAAGGAGCATTGATCCTACATTGTTCACCGTGAAGTCGCAAACATTTGATTCATGTTCAAATTTATGTTGATGATATTATCTTTGCCTCGACCGACCCAATGGAATGTGATCGTTTTCTAATGAAATGAGTTCAAAGTTTCAAATGTCAATGATGGGTCAAATGTCATTTTTCTTGGGATTACAAATTTCACAAAGTCCCGGAGGCATTTTCATAAATCAATCTAAATATGCAATGTAGATTTTAAAGAAATTTGGATTTGATTCAAGTGACCGTTGACACCCCCATGATTGACCGAACCAAACTAGATGAGGACCTCTCGTGGATTATGATTGACCAAACGAAATATCGTAGTATGATTGGATCCCCGATGTATCTCATCGCTAGTAGACCGTACATCTTGTTCATTGTTTGCATGTGTGCTAGATACCGTGCTAAGCCTACTAAAAGCACCTTGAAGCGCTTAAACGGGTCTTCGGTATTCCAAGGAACCATCAATATGGGTCTTTGGTACCAAGGACACCGGTATGTCACTAACGGCCTATGCAGATGCCGATCATGCAGTTGTCAAGATACACGTCAAGCACGTCCGAGGTGCTCGCTTTTGGGTGATAAGCTTGTGAGTGGTCTTCAAAGAAGCAAATGAGTACTTCTATTTCTCTACAGAGGTCGAATACATAGCCATGTCATCTTGTTGTGCTCAAATCTTATGGATGAGATCTCAATTATCCGACTATGGCTTTGAATTCAACAAAATCCTCCAGATCGTGATAATAAAGTGCTATTGCTCTCTCATGCAACAACGCTCAACACTCAAGAGCAAAGCATATCGACATTCGACATCATTTCATCGGGGAACAAGTGGAAAAAGGTGTGGTGGAACTATATTTTGTGAGGTCTCGAATATCGCTAGCGTACATCTTCACCAAAGCTCTTCCAAGAGAACGCTTTGAGTTTATTCTTCCACGACTTGGTTTGAAAAGCCTTCAACCGAAACTCTCAAACGCTTTTCGTGAGGAAGACGAGGAGTAAAGGTCTATCTTCATCTATTTCTTGTAAATATTTATTCGAAAAAAAAAAAAAAAAAAAAAAAAAAAAAAATTATAAAACTTTCAAAATCCATAAAATCAAAAATTCAAAAATCTTCAAAAATATTGTCAATTTGTCATGTTTTCTCGGTTCGATAATATCTACGGTCTTTGTGATGTCATTCAAAGAATGACACGGGTCTTTAGATGTTGTTCAATTCTAAAAAAAAAAAAAAAAAAAAAAAAAAAATCAAAAAATATTTTTGGGAGAAAGAGAAAAATGGTTTATTGTCATTTTCGTGCAATAACCCGGTTTTAAAAGAAAGAACAGAGCCATGTTTTATCATGTTTTCAAATTCCATGCTCGATTCTATAAACATTTATCTCATTGAAAACTAAATGCTTTGAAAAATAACTCGATCTCTATTTTTGATAATCATCGACTTATTTGTCAAAATCTCTATCTCTCAATCAACAACCTATGTCATTGATTGAGGGGAGAATGATTTCAATTAAATTAAAAGTTATTTGGCATTAAATTGTTTTCAAAAGATGTACATGCATGTTTTATCAATGGAGTTTAAAGTCTTAAAATCCGATCCTTATCGGCTCAAACGCTTTCACAATCAAGTCACAATTCTCCTTAAAAGCTTTCAAAATCAATTTAAATCTATACGAGATCACAAATCTCAAATGTTTTGATAATTGTGATCGGGGAGAATGTGTGATTTAAATTGATTTAAACCGATAATTCGGTAAATGGTCTCATAAGAATGTACATGCTTGTCCTTCCCACATGTGACAAACGATTTCAAATTTTCCATGCACATGTTGAGGGGAGCATCTATCTTAAACCTTTGATTTGAAACGTGATCATTTATCCCATGTGCGGTTCCTCTAGTATGTGCAAAACTCTTTTCAAACCTCGAGGCACATATTGAGGGGAGCAAATTTATGGAAACCTCATCCTTCCCGAAATGCTATATCTACTTGATTTGATGAAGTGATGTTGATATCTTTAGAAAATGGTAATCAAAGAAGTTAATTCTTTCTCTTGCCTCCGTGTGCAAAACATTTTCAAATACTTGATGCACATGTTGAGGGGAGTTCTCGTTCTAAAATATCAAAAACAATTCGGTACAAAATGTTTTGATAATATATCACAAGTATCTCGAATTGATTTTCAAATGGTTTTCAATTGGATCCAATGGCGTATGAACAATACCAAATAGACCGACCAACTTTACTTTATGTACGGTGATATAAGGATGATAAGGTTAGGTATTGGTTCCCATGATCCGCCGTAACCGGAGGGATCTACCTGTGGACAATCCACTAGTTAGTGTAGAAGTCCTTAGGTATGATGATAAAAGGAGAAAATGAGATATGGGAAGAGTGCGGACTAAGACCGAGCTAGTATCGAATAAACCCAACAAGGTAATAGCTATGAAGTCTCGGTAAGCAAGGGGTTGAAGAATTAAAAGAATTGAATGAGAAAGGGTGAAAACAAATAGCCCTCCATTTATTCAACCTTAGGGCGTAAACGGGTTCACTTCATATGCTACGATGGTAACATCGGTATTGAAGACAAGACGTCATGGACCCAAAGGACGCACCGCACTTCAACTTTCCAAACCACTCAAGTTCCTCTTAAAAGGACTTGTTTCATTCTCACGGGAACCGACATTATCTATCGACTTTCTCTTAGAGATTGTTGATATCAAGAAGGAGACCTCTCCCTAGTCTCCCACACAGGATCCAAATATGCACAAATTGAGTCTAGAGCCACGAGATCATCAATAAATCTCATTAGGACACTTTCAATGAAGACTCTCTGCTTCACACAATGTGGAAAGAGAGATTATATCTTGAGTCCCACGATTATCCTTGTGGTATTGCGGAACATCCGAGTGATGTGTTTACATATTCACAATGAAGATGGAAAGCCTTCGAGCCAACATCAAACAAGCTCATGGTAGGTGGCATGTGAGATCTATTATATAGATCAACCATGTGACAACCGAATGAAACAATGGGCGATTCAATCTCTTGAATCAATCCTCGTTCAGTTATGGATTGACGGATACCTTTGAAAACCGGTCTTTGTGCTTAACAACTCTTTTCTTTAGCACATCGACCGTGTACTCATTTTTCAAACCAAAAGGTATTTTTATGATTGATAATTGATTTTCAATAAAACCTCCGTTGTATTGCAAAAACAATTTCTATTGAGCAATACACGATTGTTGTTCAAATCTCTTTTCATCAATCGGTGGACTTAAAATTACCGTTCACTCACTCCGTGTTGTCTTCTTTGAGATGTTCCGGTTTGAGAACAAATAGAACAACAAGCGAAACCCGTCAAGGAGATTCTTAGGAATCCCACCGATCACAGTAAGATTTGTACCGATCAACGGGAACCGTGGGCGTGTACCTCAATTCAACGAAGTGATCAAAGACACTTTCGTGTGATTTATTGCTAATCGTTGTATGCAGTACACCCGACGCTTGCGTACCGATCGTAATGAAGCGGTCAATCCATAGCCGCATGCTCACTTAACACATTCAACTCAAAGAAATCATGATTAGTGCATCAATGACTCGATATTTTCACACCAAGCTTCGCTACTACCGCCAATATCATGATTCAACAAAGCTTCCGCTACTGATGAGAAGATATCATGATCCGTAATGTGAGCATGTCGGTCCTAAAGTCACAACACCACAAAGGATGTCTTAGAGATATTTTGATAGTCGATGATCTCAAATGATGGCTCAAATTTAGTATCACATGGATCAAGAAAGACCTCCACTTGAATATCCAAACATGCAATGTGAAGAATCAATGACTACGAGCTTAGGAGCAAAGGACTACATCAAGAATGCAAGATCAATTGTTAATGTAATATCTATTTGTAGTCTATGTAATTTTGGTACATATTGAGGTGACCTCCGCAGGGATTGAGGTGACCTCCTTGGGGAGATTGTTAGGAATTAGAAATTCCCAAGATTAAAGAGTCGGTCACCTCAAGTATATGTAATAGTTAGAAAGCTCGTAGTCGTAGTTCTTTTATGTTAAGTAGTAATTTAGTTAAGTAACACCGTGGAGGACGGACGGGTCTTTACCCACCGTATGCCCGATCCATGCCCCAAAGTGTGGCGATTTATGTAAGACTATAAATACTCTCTACCTTCCAAGGTAGAGTTGGAGCTCATAATAATATCTTTCACTTTCTCTCACTAAGTTCCCTAAACCTCTAACTTTCTCTCTCTAGAATTCCATCTATATGCTACTTTGTGTTATGGTTTGATGTGTATGTGAAAAGTTATATCTTACATGTTTTCTCTGGATATTTGACTTTTAATGTAGAAGACTAATAGGTTTTATTGGGCCCATCAAATATTTAACGGCACATGACTCAGGGTACTATCCCGCGCCCTTAAAAGTTCAGGGTAGCAGGAATTCCAGTTAGCCAAGTTGGAGGCGAGAAAATGGGTTTTGGCCATATTTTACGGACCAAATTTGAAAAGCTTGTATCTTGGGCGCAATTAATGAACCAACCCAACAACCACATATAATGATCATAACACACCCTCGTTCTGACCATCAATTGCAAATCAACAACCCTCATCCAAAGCCTCCTGTCGACAATTAAAAGAACCAAAAAAATTTCCTTGAAAACCATGTCATTTCGAGCTAATGTTATCACCATTATGAGAGATTATATTAGCAACATGCCAGATACAGTGATCGGTAACATTTTGAATCGGTTGCCAATAACAGAAGCGGTGAGCACCTCTATTTTATCTACAAATTGGAGGTTTAAGTGAACCTTGCTCACCAAGTCATAATTGATGAGGATTTCTTTTATTATTTAACATATAAGTTTGATGGGAGCCATGTTACTAGACTTTTAAATCACCACGGGTCCTATAAAAAGTTTTCTTCTCAGTAGATCCTAAACCGTTGTCCGGAATGGAAGACTTGAATTATGAAGAGATTCGTGATTGGCTTATGTTTTTGCACCGCAAGGAATTCAGGGAGTTGACAGTTAGAACCGGTATGGACAACCGCCACATTGCCAACCGAACTTTACGGCGTATTGAATTGAAACATCTTGAAATTCATTGTTGTGATTTTCCTAGTTTGGTGTTTTTCACTAGTTTTCCAAATTTATTGAGCTTATAAGTTTGGGATTTAATTGCTGGTTGTCCCTTACTTGAGTCTCTTATATTGGATGTTGAGAGTACAAACGGGATGAAACTATGGAATCTTGCAAGTCTTAGGAATTTGAAGAAGTTACATTTGTCATTCGGTATTTCGAATGTTGTCACGACAATCATAGCATCCAATATCTTTCACCTGACAAGACTTCCATCTCTTGAGACCCTTACATTGGATTTTGACTATTGCACGGTAAGACCGTTTTGAGATTTACACTTCTAATTTCACAATGTTAAATATATGTGTAATCAGAACGACATTTAATCTTTGAAACTAACCCAAAACTCGACTGTTGTAGTTGATGCGTGATGGTAATTCCGGGATGAATGTCCCTTTGCCGCTTGTATCCCCGTTAATCAATCTAAAAGGAGTTGATTTTGGCGAGACTATTATCGTGTCACCATCGTCCAAATGATTCGCATATCTCCAAACTTGAAAAAGCCGGAAACCAGAGTAAGTGTAATACTTTATTACTCTATTTCATACATATCAAATAAACATCCAGAAGCGCCATGTTTTTCTATCTCAATACTATCCAGGCTGCACACACGCTTAGTGTTTTACCTTTGGAACAACCTTCATTTGATTTAGACACAACCACATTCGGTCATGGGCGATTCGAGACAATGATTTTTGATCCTTTCCTAGATCACGAATGAATTACACATAATAAAGTTTATACTTGCTTGTTCCACGTCGTTAAAGAAAATGTATATCGTACGCCGATTTGATGGACGATGGTTATGATAATATCAAGACGAATTGGGAGTTCGCTAGGAAGTCGTTGAAACTCCCCGATCATCCGTCACACCCGTTGTAAAATTGTTCTAGTGGTTGTAGTTTTATGTATGGTTTCAATACCTGCGTCAATTAAATTTGTGTACACAAAGTTTGGTGTGTCTGCTTATCAAGGGTTTATGTAGTAATCGTAATATGTTGTAGGTTGTCGTCAGATGAAACGTTGTATGTCAACGTATTTAGTATTTCCTCTGTTGCCATTATCCATTTTTATTTCATCTCGCTAACTAGCGCTTGTTTCCAAATATCAATTTGGCAACTAACTGTTGAACGTAGGGCAACTTCTATCACTAGCGCTTGTTATAATAACTAGCGCCAGCGATAATACTAGCGATTGTGCGTATAATACTAGCGCTTCTAAGTATACAACCTATTCGGTTTACTAGCGAGAGTCGAGTTGTTTCCAAATATCAATTTGGCAACTAACTGTTGAACGTAGGGCAACTTCTATCACTAGCGCTTGTTATAATAACTAGCGCCATGCGTATAATATTAGCGATTGTAAGTATACAACCTATTCGATTAACTAGCGATGTCAAGATAATTAGCGTAGTAAAAATTAACTAGCGCTTGTAATTTGGCAACCAATTCATTTTATAATTACGATATTTAATTTAAGTAATCAAGCATAAAAGCATTGTACCATTTTTGACGCTTAGAAAAGTCGCATAAACCTCAAAATAATCAACTCACTCTACACATCTAATAACATGAAGCGTTATGTGCTTACGCCAAACCGATGATAAACTCACTCTACACATATAATCAATCAATTAGAGCAACCAATTGTGTTGCTCTTTATAACAATTTTATGGTATTTTTAAAATCCGTGACCTAACAAAAATAATGTAACATTTTTTAATCTAACTAGTTACAATACATCGACATTTCCGCTTCATCGGTGTTCACTTAAATAGTATGTTTGAAAACAAATATTAATGTTAACAAATTAAATTACACCAATAAGTTACGATCTATAAAAGACCTACAAATATTATTAATACGAATACATCAATAGTATTAGCGAGTAGAACCTTGAGTGTATCGACTCTAGCTCGGACCTCCTTTATAGTCTAAAGAGTCCTTTACAATATACAGGATAATTATACTTAGCAAACTTATCTAATACAAAACATCCTACCCAAGAAATTCAAGAATGTTACATATTAAACCGACACAATCATACTAGCGTTGAAAAACTACATTAGAAGTGGTTTGCTCTTTATTTTATCCCGCCGCCGCAAGCTCGCTATTTTTACCTTGACCTCGCCTATCCAACCCGACCGGCCGAGATTGGTAGACGACACTTGCTTCGAGAAACGGCACCAATCAATGAGGACTGCAGACCATAATTTTAAGCCTCTTTGCATATTCTATCACTCCTTCGACCCAATACCCATGATATACTTCCTTCTTCCGCTCGGCAGAAGCGAGGTTAAATAATCGGTTGAATTTGAACATCCCAAATGGCTAATGAGAGTCTAATCGGTTTAAACTCCCACATTTTGTACGCCATATGGTGCGGGCATGCTTCGACAAACTTCAAAGGACACGGGTTTTGGGTGAAGGAATGTTGTGAATTGTCGCGGGGATGTGTTATTAGTCGTCATTCTCGACATTTTAGAAACGACTAATTGTTTTTAGTAGTCATTTAAGAACATGTTTCAGTTGTCGCAGCAACTGATGTGCGCTTATGTTTTTTTTTTGGGCGGTAAAGGTTTAGGCTATGTATGGGCTTTTTGGAACCGACGGTGCATGGGCAACGGGTTAACATCTTCAACTTCTCTTTGGTGTTTTTTGTTGGTGGAGGAATGGTTATTTTTTTTATGTGATTTCCCTTTATTTACCGCGCGTATTAAAAAGCGAGGATTTTACCGTTTTGCACGCGGTATAATTAATTTCCAATTAATGTTTTGTGGGTAGGCACGCTCCTAGGCTCCTACCCTTCTATTTTTCCCGCCGGATTTGTCCCAAAATTTCTAGGAAGGAACGTGAATATTTACTTGCATTTGTTCACCTTTTTGGTATTTGGATAAGCCTTATCCGTAATTACAAACCGCTTGAATTTATCGGTTTATTATCCTTTTTGTCTTGAAAGTTTGCTATGTCTCTATATACTTTTTTTGGAAAATGTAGCTTCCACAATTGTTGTTGGTTTTGGAAATGTTGCTTATGCATGTTTGACAAGCCAAGTAAATCATTCATATCGGCGCTTTAAATTTCACTTTTAAAATTTGAACTTCAACTAGTCAACCTTTTAATTCGAAAAAACCATATGCAGGGAGGGACTTTTTTTTATTATAACCGATTTGGAAAACAGAAACAAAGTTGGTATTTGCGTCGACACTAGCGGTGGTTTGAGCGAACCTAGCGGTGGTTTGTTAAGCTAGCGATGGTTGCGTATTAACATATACATATAATTGAGAATTTGTTCAAACCATGTAGCCTACTTTGGTTTTTCCAAAACGCAACCATGTTGTGAGTTGCATAGAAGAGTTGGGCACCATTGATGTTTATTTCAAATTGATTGCAGCAGTTGTTAGGTGTTGCGAATTATGATGTGTGTGGGTCTAAACTATGTTTTCCCTAGCGCTTGTAACTCTATTTTTTATCCCCAATTGAATCCAAATTAATTTGTACTTTCAAAACAACTGTTTACTCTTGTAGCGAGTTGTTAGTATTTTTGGACGATTTATCCCCAAATGTGCTATTCTAATCAAGAACGCAACTGCTATCGTCATCTACTATCTAGACACGACACCATTTTATGACGCTTAGAAAAGTCGCATAAACCTCAAAATAATCAACTCACTCTACACATGTAATAACCTCAAGCGTTATGTGCTTACGCCAAAGTGAAGATGTTGACGTTTTACAATAACTTATGGTCTATAAAACACCGGAAATAATATTAATACGGATACTACGAATAGTATTAGCGATTACAACCTTGAAGTGTATCGACTCTAAATATGCCGAAAAGTTATATCAAACTCTAGCCCGAACCTCCTTTTATAAGCTAAGGAGTCCTTTACAATATACAAGATAATTATACTTAGCATACTTATCCGTACAAAACATCCTACCCAAGAAATTCTAGAATGTTACATATTAAACCGACACAATGATACTAGCAAAGTGAAAAACTACATTAGCAAAGGGTACGCGACTTAATTGTGAGTGTGGATTCCTTCTTGTTTGCTATCATTTTCTTGAAGGATTTCCGTCGTTTGGTTCTCCGGGGCGGCCGATTTTCATATGGGATTCCTCGAAGTTCGATAGGCTTCAACGGGTTTCCGTGTAAATCCGCCCTATCTTGCAGATCGGAAGAGCTTTTAGTGGGTTGCTTTTCCAATCATGCACTTTTTATTTTAGAGCAATGGTAGAACCACAAATAATTCGAAAAATACATCCACACCGACGTGATAGGTTTGAATTGGAGTGAGGAGAGAGCGCCATAAAATACACCAATCATCCCCTACACGATAGCATGGGATTTGTTTTACTAATTATTTACGTGGTTTGCTCTAAAATTAATCCCAAAGGCTTCAAGCAAGCTCGTCATTTTTACCTTTAACCCGCCTATCCAACCCGATATGCCGGGATTAGTAGACGACACTTGCTTGGGGTCGCTGCAATCAACAGAGGACCGAGACCGTAAATTCCAGCCGTGTTGTTTGCCTCTCTTTGCACATTCTACCACTCCTTCGACCCAATACCCATGATATACATCCTTCTTCCGCTCGGGAAGAGCGAGGTTAAGAAAGAACTGCCTGAACTTTGAACATCCCAAATGGCTAATGAGAGTCTAATCGGTTTAAACTCCAACCTTTGGTACGCCATATGGTCAGGGCAGGCTTCCACAAACCTCAAAGGACACGGGTTTTGGTTGAAGGAATGTTGTGAATGGTCATGGAGATAGGTCAATTTTGTCGTCTTAGAAACGACAAATTGTTTTAGTAGTCATTTAAGAACATGTTTCGGTTGTCGCAACAATCGCTGCGCTTATGTTTTTGTTTTGGGGTAAAGGTTTAGGCTATGTATGGGCTTTTGGAACCAACGGTGCGTGGGCAACGGGTTAACATTTTCAACTTCTCTTTGTTGTTTTTGTTTGTGGAGGAATGGTTGTTTTTATGTGCTTTCCGTTATTTACCTCGCGTATTTAAATGTAGGATTTTATTGTTCTTGCACGCGGTATAATTAATTTCCACCATTGCTTTGTGGGTAGGCATGTGCCTAGGCTCCCGGGCATCTATTTTTCCTTTGGATTTGTCATAAAATTTCTAGGAAGGAACGTGAATATTTACTTGCATTTTCTCTCCTTTTTGGTATTTGGATAAGACTTATCCATAATTACAAACCGTTTGAATTTATCGGTTTATTATCATCCTTTTTGTCTTGAAAGTTTGCTATGTCTATACATCTCGTTGTTGGTTTTGAAAATGTTGCTTAAGCACGTTTGACAAACCTGAAGTAAATCATTCATATCCGCGCTTTAAATTTCACTTTTAAAATTTGAACTTCAACTAGTCATTTGGAAAATGAAACAAAGTTGATATTTGCGTCGACACTAGCTATTGGTTTGAGCGACACTAGCGGTGGTTTGAGCGACCCTAGCGGTGGTTGTTTAAAGCATAGCGATGGTTGCGTATTCACATATGCATATAATTGATAATTTGTTCAAACCATGTAGTCTCCTTTGGTTTTTCCAAAACGCAACCATGTTGTGGTTTTTATCCCAATTTAATCAAAATTAATTTGTACTTTCAAAACAAATGTTTTAACTCTTGTAGCAGTTGTTAGTATTTTTAGGCGTATTTATCCCCAATTGTGCTATTCTAATGAGCAAACGCAACCGTTATCGTCATCTAGTATCTACACACGAAAATTCTAACAATCAAGTTAAAGTTATTGGGCAATTTCGTTGGAACCTCGTGCCACCTTCCAATTTGCAATCGGGCAACTAAATGCCATCATTGGGCAATACTTGTTGTAACGATCGGGCAACCATAATTCTTAACCATATGATCATAAAGGATACACTTAACAAATAAACCTAACAAAGACTAAGTTTGGCATAGAAGCACTATCGCATGGTTGGCGAGATAAACTCATAATTATTTTTACAAGAACAAACATTCATAACGGTGGAACCATTCCTTGTGCACTAGCCCTTTTTCTATGATCTCGAACCCTCTTTAGTTTTCGTGATAGCAACACGCTTTGTTAACTTCCTTCTTTTGAAAGGTGTTGCACTACCGCACCGCATGCCGTCCTCTTCCGCCATACAATGTTTTTGAAATAAAATTGTGACAAAGCACATAGCTCATGCACAATGTAGACGTCCATGGATCCATTCTCATCGGCAAGGTCATACATTCGTCGAACGTCATTGTGCAGTACAACAATGTTAAACCATCTTCTAGTGCCTTATTTGGTGCAACATAAAATAAAGCCCATTTTCCCTCCAATACCATTCAAAACATGATCAAGCACCACGGTAAATGCAACCTGGTGGAGCTAAAACACCAGACATCGACAAGGAGACCGCCTACATAGCGGAGTGGTGAAATTCAAATTTCCGTTGTGGTGCACTTTAAATATGACTTCTTTGGTTTCCGCCATGTCCCATAAAACATAAACCCTAATAGCAATTTCAATAACTTTTAATTAAATAAATATTTAATAATAGAATATAAAATATAAAGTTTACGATTATTTATATTCATGTACTCTATAAATATATGAGCGAATAAGGTAACAAAGTACATACGGGAGTACAACAAACTGGATTTGTTTATAAAAAGAAGAAAAGGACAACGATTTTTTATTTGGATTCTTCGATGAAAGTGTAAGCATCCATAATGCAACTTGGTGAAAGACTTTAACTTGGTGAAAGACTTTTTACTATTCTAATAAGATATTCAAATGACTTGTTCCATTGTGGCAATAACTTTGAAGAAGACTTTTACAAAAACACTAGTAAAGACTTCAAGTGTTTGAAGCTATTGTCAAAAAGCTTTTGTATTTATAAAATTTCATTTTCACCCAACATTAAATATGCAAATGCTTTTGCGATGGAGAATTAGGTTCAATGCATCAAGTCTTTATGACTTGATGCATTGGTAATCTTCGAGAATGTGTGGATGTTGATAGTTGAAGATTATTAATTTGATTTAAAAATACAAAACCATTTCCCAAAAGCGGTGACATACTTACCAAGAAACAGTGAAAAGTGAAAACAAAATAGCCAAATGCTAAAGTTCACAAAAAGTCAAAAAGTAAAATGCAGAGGCCATCGATACTCTAACTCTTTGTGACCACAAAAACCCATTTGCAAACACCAATTATTACAGTTAGTTTAGATTATTCACACTATACACCAATTCAAATTGTCAATAAATAATACAAATTGTCTACACAAAACACCTTTTCATTTGTGAAATTTACCTTTCACTTCTATTGTGATATTTTAGTCAATTGACATTTAGATCAATTAGATTATCAATCATTTACGAAATGGCGTGTTCTTTGTGTCAAGATGGTACATGCACTCAATTGTACTAATTTGCGATTCTTTATTTAAAGACATGATAGACCGTTTCAAGAGAATTGTAATTGCTTGTGAGCCGGAAAGACTTTCCCAATAGAAGGAAATTTTAGAGAGAAACAAGAGCGATTGATAAGAGGAAGAGAATGATTGAACAACTTCCGAGTATGAATGTGAGTATGAAGATATGAAAGCGTTTCAAGAGGATCGAAGATGATAATGCTAATTTGGAAGCAACGTGTGAAGAGGCGATAGGCGATTTTAAGATTTACAAAGATTATAATGCTGATGCTGAAGCGAAGTATGAAGAGATGCAAACTAGTTTTAAGATTTTGAAAGATCATAATGCTGTTGTCAAAGCTAAGTATCAAGAGATGGTTGAATGTGTTTTGTAAATGTTTAAGAATGTGCTATTTTGGACTGATTAGGTATGTAAGGTAATAAGTATTTATCTAATTAACAAGGTACTAGATTACTGCATCAAATTTTATGTTATGATTTTATGATATCATTTGTGAAAACATAAATAATCAAAATAGTAGCCAATCTCGATATTCTTCACATGTGAATATACTCTAACTAGACTTAATTCCAATACTAAACTCAAAATTCCATTAGTTATTGATATTATTAAATAGGAAACATAAATTTTCCAAACCTCAAGAGTCAAGATGATTCTTTAAAGGTTGCGAGTTGAAGAAAAGGAGAATGAAGGGTGCGAGCAACCACTTCGAGATTCTCGCATCCACCTCTAGTATTGGAGTAACCACTCATTATTATTATACCCACCGCCGATTCGTGACGCTTTCCACCGCATAGGCAACCATTGCTACAATTACAACCACATCAATAACACCAACACCAAAACCAAAAAGGTCGACAATGAGATTGCCATACAATTGGTTAACCAAAAGCAATCTCACCCTATCCCTCGCACCTAGAGCTATTGCTAAGACTCTAAACATTGGTGAACCTGCGAGAAAGATGTAGTTACTCAAACGATATTGGAAAGGGTAAAGGGATTGCAGATCCAACTTTGGTGTTTCAAAGTACAGAGGATCGAGATAGCTAAAGCGCCACTAAATTTTTAATGAACCAAGTAATGTTACATACTTAACTAACGACATCTAAGGTATCATACCCTACATAATTACGAATCGAGATACACATAAAAAGAGCAACGGATTATAAAATGGAATTAACACCTATCTAACATAGCTATTCATCGAATAACAAAAACGATTTATTATAACACGAACCAATTGGAAATAATCATATGTAATAAACAACGAGAACAATATTTACGTACCATATTTGGGAACATTTTTTAAGACTTGATCAATCGAATGTGGTTTGCAATCAACACCGTAGCTTTAAAGATGGTGACATAGCGGCGTTACAAGGAAGACGGTGGCGAAGAAGGCGGTTTGATTTGTGAAAATAATCTCATGAGAAGCAAGAGAAAACCGATAACTATGGATGCTTTGTTGGTCGATGACTTTTGGATTTTGAACTCTCTTAATTAATGGATACTTGTACTTTTACTATTCAAATGTGTACTTTTTGTCTAACGTAAAATGACGATAGAACCCTTTTTAAAATTATACGGTTGCCCACCGCTTTTAGTTGCCCAAAACAATACCTTACACATACGGGACACTTGTCGCAATGTCGATGAGTTGCCCAATGACAAGTTACCCTCGGTCTATTTTCAAATTAAAAATAAAAGTGGTCTAGAAAGTGATATGCATCGGTAGCGGTCTATTTGGCCATTTTCCTTTTTAAAATCTTGACATGTTTTTCTTAACTTAACTAGATTAGACCTTAGCGAGCACATACAACCCTTGATATATTATGGTGAGATTAGCCTTATCCGTTTCCAATATTTTACCCCAAATCCACCAAATTATGAGTGTCTTGGGTAGCTTGTAAACTTTAGAACTTGGCCTTTGCATCATTTCGACACCATAGACGAGGTATGTTGAGTTAGCTCGATGTATTTGGACTTTTCGGTTTAGAAGGCAATATTATAGGATTATCACCAAAATAGCCTACCATTATGTGTCTATCGATTAGTCACCTCGACTTCTCGACCCCATATGAAACCCTTTTGTTGCACTCACCTTTAGTGCAACATACCCTAGATACACCCATCCGAGCCATTCCTTTCATTTTGTTAACCCAATATATTGTTTCGATACACCTATACACCTTAGCCTACCATGTAGTCTTTATTTGTGATTGGGAAGTCATCATTTGCCTAAGTTCAAGGTTCAAGAGGAAAGGTTCTAAATCACACTTTCATCGACAACATATTCACGAAGATCATTGAAGACCCCAAATTCCCATTGTTCATCTCAGTGGGGGTTATTATGTTTAGTTATGATTGTTATCTTAAAAAAAAAAAAAAAAAAAAAAAAAAAAAAAAAAAAAAAATTTATGTGATTGTAAAGTGTGATGTTATAAGCACTATGTTATGAGCTTTATTGATTTAGTATCGAGGAGGCCACCTCGGTCACATTTGAAGATTGGAGTTGGTAATTATGCCAGCAGTTGGAGAAAAGGTAGTGTGCCCATCACGACGTCCTCTAATGACACATCTACCTAGTATTTCATGATCGGTTTCTTAACTTGAGCTTGAACTTTGGGCGGATGATGAAGTGGTGATGACTTGGTTATAGATTTAGACTACCTACTTGTTTTTATTTTATACCATTTATATATCCATGTCTTATCCTACCCTTTAGTCATGAAGCGTGTCTAGGTGATCAAATGAGCAATCTTTGGTGTCTTGGCCATGGATTTGGTCATGTATCATTGATTTTGTCCACTTTGCCGTGACATGTTAGTAATGACGAGTCACCCCTTAACCTTTGTCGTGTCTACCCATATTGCCTTCGAGAATTGTTTAGCCCTTAACTCTAGTGGTGGAGATTTGTGTAACCGCCAAGCTTATGATAGAATACATGCTATGACTGTGCGATTGAGTGATCACCCCGAAATTAACACTTAGAATAGTTGAGAGATTTGAGTATTTCATTCCCATTTTGTGAGGTGTTCGGCTTTGTTTTATTTTAGCATAAGGGATTTGTAAACTTATATTTTCCAGGTTTTGGGAGTATCTTTTTAGGAATCTTTCTAATAAGGTCTACTTGAGGGCAAGTAGAGTTCAAGTGGGGGGATATTTGATAACATCAAATAGTCCTGAATACTAAGTGTCAATTTCCCTCGATAATTGATAACATCAAATAATCCTGATTATTAAGTGTCAATATCCCCCGATAATGCTTGTAATTTATATCATTTATATGGATTTACGCTTGTTTTCCATTGTTTTCCACTTTCAGGTAAATTACGAGCCGGAATTGGAGAAATATCTAAAGATTTATCACAGTATGCTACTTTGAAGAAGTTACGGCGTAACTCGTCTCTCACATTATGCCGTAACTATTGCGTGACTCAGAAAACCAACTTATCATAAGGTTACGGCGTAACTCTTCCCAAAGGTTACGACGTAACTATATTAGGTCAAATGAGGTTACACGCCGCTGTTACTTACGCCGTAACTCCTGCATCAACTACGACGTAACCGAGGTTATTGAAGACTACGGCGTAACCACTCATTAGGTTACTGTTGTAACTAGCGAGATCTAGTGCAACATTTGAAGAAATAGAAGGTTATGGCGTAACTCCTATATTGGTTACGCCGTAACCCGAATCCGCCTATGAATACCCACAAATTCTAGCATTTCTATTCATTCCATTCCACACACAACACTCGTGAGAACGTGGGAAAAAGCTCAAGGCGGTCTAGAGGAGCATACGGAGTGTCTCAGGAGAAATCACTCCCTACGATAAGCATTAGTGTTTTATATTTCTTTTACTTTTAATTCATGTATTTCGTACCTTTGAATATTGAATTGGTTTGCATGATTAATATGAGCGGCTAAGCACCTCTTGGTGCTATCCTCGTTATGATTCCTTAATTATTTTGTTTGTGTTTACTATTACTTCCGTACAATTATTTCTAAGTGTATGCATGCATAGTTTATTGGTAGCCACCCTTGGTTCGGTAGTTTTGAATGGCGGTAGATGCCAATTGCCTAGGAGATATGACCAACTGACCCTAGGTGAGCGGGCTGAGACGGGAAGGGTAAGATATGACCAACTGACAACCCTTTCTACTTGTGCGATTTGACCAACTGATCACCTATCGTTTGGATGAACTTAAGAATTAGGGGGTGCGTGTCAAAGTTCCTAACGGCCGGCATTCACTATTATAAATCTAGCATGTAGCGGTACTTAATGACTTGGCTTAGGGGACCAGGAACAACAGACTTATGAGGGGCGCTGACTTCTCCTGTGGTGGCATCTTTGCCGATAGGTTAGGGCAAATTGACCAAATGTTGTCCTCTCGACTTTGACCCCACCAAGTAATTGGAAGTAAGTAGACGTAGACATAACTAGCTAGGAGGATTAACTAGGTTAGCACCACTCTCATCTATTGATTTCCCTTTATCATTTATTTGCTTTTATTTGCTTTATTCTGCATTACTAGTTTAATTAATTAAATCCCTATCGAAACCATTATTAATATTTGACACCTAGACTTAGTAATAATCCAACACACATAGCTCTTGGGACGACCTCGGCTTTACCGATTACTACACTACACACGACCGGGTACACTGCCCGTTAGTGCACTAGGGTAGACCATAGGTATAACGAGACATTATAAATATTAAAACACAGTCGATAAAACTCGCATCAAGTTTTTGGCGCTACGGGAGCTATTTTAGGATTTCATATTAAGTCTGCTTTTAATTTTCTTTCTTAAATGTCGGGATACAAGACTCATGACTCGAGGCCTTTTCAGCCACCCCATTCGACGACCGGAGAAGCAATTTCGGAGAAGGAAAGTTTACTCTCCGGTTGCTATTCACAACATCTTCTCATTTCTGACTCGAATCGATCGGCGACGCAGAACGGAAGTCATCAATGAAAATAATATCGATGACCTAACTATGGAGCGATATTTGGAGCAACCAAATGAGAACGCCAACGAAGCTTCACGCAGATTCTCACACTGAAAAATACTCTATTCCAGATCATATTATTCGAGAGTTACACGAACTTAAGTTTTCTGGAGATGAATATGAGGACGTTCAGGATCACATAGAAGAAGTTCTCCACTTATCCTCTATTTTCAACGTCAGAGGTACTCCGAGCTATTCAGTCACTGCAAGGATTTTTCCTATGACTCTTACTGGGACAACGAAAAGATGGTATAAAAAACTCCCTAACGATTGTAAAGGAGCATGGGATAAACTTAGAAAATAATTAGATCACCGCAATTTGCCCTCCTTAAAAATGGCCAAGCTTCTGGGAAAATCTATCAATTCATTCGGGTTGGAGAAAGCGCTTTACCAAGCGTGGGAAAGGTTTAATGAGCTACTCTATCGGTGCCCTACCCATGATTTAAACAAACATCATATCGTCTACGCCTTCTATCGTGGGATTAATGCACTAACACAAGAACTTCTCGATTCACCGAGACCTATTCCTAGCATGACTCGACCGGGCCTGGAATGTATTCATGGATTCGAACATTGCTACAAGTGGCACATGGATACAGTACGGACCAAGAGATAATTTCGATCATAAGGTAATGAAGATGATAACAAAGAAAGAATACAATTATGGGGAAATTTTCGAAAAACGAAGGTTGGAAAGAGAAGTTGAAGCATGCAAGGTCGAGAGGGTTAAGAGCGTGTTTGGGACCAAAAGCGGGCGATCTTGAGAAAATTCTTGACCACATCAAGGAATCAAGAGAACGAGATGATAGGATTGAAAATTGATGAGAACATTCATGGATAATCGATCTCTCCTCTCAAAATTCACGATGATAGGATTAGAGGTTGGAGAAGAGTGTTAGCTCATGTTCGAAACCATCTCGATTATCTAGCACTCGGGAGGAGGAAGTTGTCCACATCAGAGAAACCATCCTTGAAGAACCTATGACCTTTTCAAAAAAGTTAAGCGACGAATCGGCATGGAAAGACAAATACTGGACCAAACTTTACCGGTAAACTTACCTATCAATAATTCAATTAATACTAATCATGATGATATTGCGCAGAAGTAAGCATTGATGAGACAATTCACCTCAACGAAAGATGTTCAGCGGTTTTGAGGAACGAGTTACCACAAAAGGAAAAAGATCCAGGATGTTTCACTCTCCCTTGCTTGATCGGGAGTCTAAACATGTGTAATGCCCTAGCTGATCTTGGAGCAAGTATTATCATAATGCCTCGTTCGATGTTTTTACGTATGGGGATTGGTAACTTAAAGCCGGCCAAGATGAAAATTGAAATGGCAGATCGATCTATGCAATCGCCGTTGGGCATCATTGAAAATGTGTTGGTAAAAATTAAGAAGTTCCTTTTCCCAGTAGATTTTGTGATTCTTGACATTCCGGAAGACAACAGAATACCAGTCATTTTAGGTAGACCTATGCTTGCCACTGCCCATACTAAGGTGGATGTCTTTGCTGGAAAGATAACTCTTGAAGCTAATGGAGAAATTGCTACTTTCGGACCTAATGAACATTTATCTACCCCGGAAAAGGTATGTGCAATAGACCCTGTAGGTAGTTTTGGTGAAGCTTTAGAAGAATTTCTTAGCGACCCCCCTCCCCCCCGGATCCTGGAGAGGTTGATTCGGGGAGAGATTTTGATGTTTTTGTCAATTTTAAGGAAGAGGATAACTTAGGATTAAGTGCTGAAGACCTCTCAAGTGACGTCGAGATGGCCCATTGGCAAGATAACTTTGTTAAGGCTTTTTCGCAACCCAATCAACCTAGATTTCATGAGGTAGGAACCCGCATACATCATAGAAACCCCTATTATCTCAAGATCTCATGCAAAATCGGGTTCATCGACTTCCACCCATTTATTGACACTACTTCCCCAGTCAATATCATGTCAAAAGAATGCTACAACCGAGTTATGAAGAAAGAATTAGAATATAAGGGGAATAAATTTCTTGGGTTTGCAACTAACATCCATGTCTTCGTTGGAACTCATTCATTTTTGGTGGACTTTATGGTTTTAGACGATGTAAGTGAATTTGTGGAAGATGGACTTACGGGAGTTATTTTAGGAAAGCCTTTTAAGAAAATGTCGGGTTTAGATAAAAATGAAAAAGAAGGGTTAGTATGGTTGAAGATTCACGATGATAAAACTATTTTCAAAATGCCGAGAACGATCAAAAACTTTAGAAATTGGACCAAGAGGCAATTGAGCCAAGCCCAACCACTACTCGATATCGATGAGGAGGACAAAGAAAAGGCATTGAACACCCTTACGGAAAATCAAGAGTTTCTACCGGGGTGTTTAGAACGGGGGACGACTACAAAGGGATGAGAATTTGGTAAGTTGGATCCGTGGAGATTGCCATATCCACGAAATGACCAACAAGCCTTTGGTAGCCCGCTGACTCGAGTCTAACTTAAAGACTCGTAAAATAAAGAAAGTGCTCTTCGAGAGATAACCGAATTATCCTCTCTTTTGTTTTATTTCCATTTCGTAGGGTTTTGTATTTTCTAACCATTTTGCGAGAAACGAGAAGTAATTGTTCTTTGCGGTTCTTGATCGACGAGTTACTACAGTAACTCATCTATGTGATTACGCCATAACCACCCTTTTAGCGTGAGAATTCTTGACGATTACCAATTACGGCGTAATACCATCTCGTGGTTACGCCAGTAACTACTCGCTTTGCGACTTATACCGGGTTTTGCGATTCTGGTAACTCCCTCAAAAGATTTACGATGTAACCTTCCTCTGCTTTAATTATTTCATTTTAAAACACAATAACCTTGTATTAGTATTTTAAATGAACTTTGTGGGTGTGTTCCTGTAAACCCTCACGAGACTTCACTCGTCCACTTGGGACACCAAGTGGTTTAAAACTTGTTGCATTCGCTAAATGCAACCGTGATTCCTGAAAGTGAGTTAGGTTTGTTTTCATTTTCATTTTCATTTTTTATTTTTAGAATTATGCTTGTTGGTAGTGTGATTTCAGGGATTGAAGTTTGTTCATGATGCTTATATGAAGGCACGTCTCTTTTTCGTGGGCCTTCCTTCTTTATGGAGCAAATTTCAAGGACGTTCTCGCTCTAATTCTACTTTTCTCTTCACCTTTATCTAATGCTTAGTACAAAAAGGACTTTGTACAATTCAAGTGGGGGGACGGGAGTAGAATTATCTCTTGAACATTATTTTGCTCTCGTATTTCTAGTTTATTTTGAAAAATTATGTCATTTTAAAAATTTTGACATGTTTTTTCTTAACCTAACTAGATTAGACTTTAGCCGAGCACATGCAACCCTTGATAGTATATGGTGAGATTAGCCTTATCCGTTTCCAATATTTTACCCCTAATCCACCAAATTATGAGTGTGCCGGTAGCTTGTAAACTTTAGAACTAGGCCTTTGCATCATTTCAAGACCATAGACGAGGTATGGTGAGTTAGCTCGATGTATTTGGACTTTTCAGTTTTAGAAGGCAATATTATAGGATTATCACCCAAACTGCCTACCATTGTGTGTCTATCGATTAGTCACCTCGACTTCTCGACCCCCATGTGAAACCCTTTTGTTGCACTCACCTTTAGTGCAAGATACCCCTAGATACACCCATCTGAGCCATTCCTTTCATTTTGTTAACCCAATATATTATTTCGATACACCTATACACCTTAGGTCTACTTGAGGGCAAGTAGAGTTCAAGTGGGGGGATA
Organism: Chrysanthemum lavandulifolium; assembly: GCA_022545495.1. Lineage (NCBI taxonomy): Eukaryota > Viridiplantae > Streptophyta > Magnoliopsida > Asterales > Asteraceae > Chrysanthemum > Chrysanthemum lavandulifolium. The sequence goes on from CM040238.1 coordinate 315,648,665, forward strand.
TTTGATAACATCAAATAATCCTGATTATTAAGTGTCAATTTTCCCCGATAATGCTTGTAATTTATATCATTTATATGGATTTACGCTTGTTTTCCATTGTTTTCCACTTCGTGTAAATTACGAGCATTGGAGCTAAAGAGACGGAACTAGAGAAATATCTAAAGATTTAACACGGTATGCTACTTTGAAGTAGTTACTGCGTAACTCGTCTCTCACACTACGCGTAACTATTGCGTGACTCGTAAAACCAACTTATCGGAAGGTTACGGCGTAACTCTTCCCAAAGGTTCTGACGTAACTATATTAGGTCAAATGAGGTTCCACGCATTGTTACTTACGCCGTAACTCATCGCATCAACTACGACGTAACCGAGTTTATTGAAGACTACGACGTAACCACTCATTAGGTTACGCCTTAACTAGCAGATCTAGTGCAAAATACGAAGAAATAGAAGGTTACAACAGAATTCCTATATTGGTTACGCCGTAACCCGGATCGCCTATAAATACCCCACGAATTCCAAGATTTGTATTCATTCCATTCCACACACAACACTCAAAGAACATGGGAAAAAGCTCAAGGCGGTCTAGAGGAGCATACGGAGTGTCTCCAGGAGAAATCACTCCGCTACGATAAGCATTAGCGTTTTATATTTCTTTACTTTCAATTCATGTATTTCGTACCTTTGAATATTGAATTGGTTTGCATGATTAATATGAGCTAAGCACCTCTTGGTCTTGGCACAGTTATGATTCCTTAATTGTTTTGTTTGTGTTTAGTATTACTTCCGTACAATTATTTTTAAGTGTATACATGCATAGTTTATTGGTAGCCACCCTTGGTTCGGTAGTTTTGAATGGCGGTGCAGCCAATTGCCTAGGAGATATGACCAACTGACCCTAGGTGAGTGGTGAGACGGAATGGTAAGATATGACCAATCGAAGACCCTTTCTACTTGTGCGATTTGACCAACCGATCACCTATCGTTTGGATGAACTTAAGAATTAGAAGTGCGTGTCTAAGTTCCTAACGACCGGGCATTCACTATTATAAATCTAGCATGTAGCGGTACTTAATGACTTGGCTTAGGGACCGAGAGCAACAGGACTTATGAGGTGACACGACTTCTCCTGTGGTGGCATCTTTCTTGATAGGTTTGGGCGAATTGACCAAATGTTGTCCTCTCGACTTTGACCCCACCTGAAGTAATTGTAAGTAAGTAGACATAGACGTAACTAGCTAGGAGGATTAACTAGGTTAGCACCACTCTCCTCTATTGATTTCCCTTTATCATTTATTTTATTTTATTTGCTTTATTCTGCATTAGTAGTTTAATTAATTAAATCCCTATCGAAACCATTATTAATCTGTGACACCTAGACTTAGTAATAATACAACACATAGCTCTTGGGACGACCTCGGCTTTACCGATTACTACACTACACACGATCGGGTACATCGCCCGTTAGTGCACTAGGGTGAACCATAGGTATAACGAGACATTATAAATATTAAAACCTAGTCAAGAAACCCGCATCAATAATGCTTGTAATTTATATCATTTATATGGATTTACGCTTGTTTTCCATTATTTTCCACTTTCGGGTAAATTACGAGCATTGGAGCTAAAGAGACGCGGGCGGAGAAATATCAAAGATTTATCATAGTATCTTGACTTTGAAGAAGTTACGGCGAACTCATCTCTCACATTACGCGTAACTAAAGCATGACTCGGAAAACCAACTCATCGAAGATTACGCGTAACTCTCCCCAAAGGCTACGACGTAACTATATTAGGTCAAATGAGGTTCCACGCACGATAACTACGCCGTAACTATTTCATCAACTATGGCGTAACCAAGTATATTGAAGACTACGGTAACCACTAATAAGGTTCTGCCGTAACTAGCGATCTAGTGCAAATTACGAAGGAATTAATGGTTACTGGCGTAACTCTTATATTAGTTACGCCGTAACCCAGATCTGGCCTATAAATACCCCACGAATTCCAGCATTTCTAATCATCCCATTCCACACACAACAACCAGAGAAAGTGGGAAAAGGCAAAAGGCAGGTCTAGAGGAGCATACGGAGCTGTCTCCAAGGGAGAAATCACTCCCCTACGATAAGCATTAGTTTTTTATTTATTTTTTTTACTTTCGATTCATGTATTTCGTACCTTTGAATATTGAATTGATTTGTATGGATAATATGAGCGGCTAAGCACATCTTGGTGCTGCCCTAGTTATGATTCCTTAATTGTTTTGTTTGCGTTTACATTACTTCCGTATAATTATTTCTAAGTGTATGCATGCATAGTTTATTGGTAGCTACCCTTGTTTCGGTAGTTTTGAATGGCGGTAAAGGCCAATTGCCTAGGAGATATGACCAACCGACCTAGGTGAGCGGATGAGACGTGAAGGTAAAATATGACCAACCTGGCGACCCTTTCTACTTGTGCGATTGACCAACCGATCACCTACCGTTTGGATGAACTTAAGAATTAGGGGTGAGTGTTTAAGTTACTAACGCCTGACACTCACTATTATAAATCTAGCATGTAGCGGTACTTAATGACTTGGCTTAGGGACCATAAACATCGGGACTTATGAGGGACACCGACTTCTCACGTGGTGGCATCTTTCTTTGATAGGTTAGGGCAAATTTACCAAATGTTGTCATTTCAACTTTGACCCCACCAAGTAATTGGAAGTAAGTAGACGTAGACATAACTAGCTAGGAGGAATAACTAGGTTAGCACCACTCTCCTCTATTGATTTATCCTTTGCCTTTATTTTCTTTTATCTGCTTTAGCAGTTTAATAATTAATTCCTTATCATAACCATTATTAATCTGTGACACTTAGAATTAGTAATAATCCAACACACATAGCTCTTGGGACGACCTAGGCTTTACCGAATACTACACTACACGCGACCGGGTACACTGCCCTTTAGTGCATTAGGTAGACCATAGGTATAACGAGACTTTATAAATATTAAAACCTGGTCAGTAAAACCTGCATCACAAACCATTTACGTATTTTATTTGTTTCGTTAAAATGATTTTACGTTTGTTATCGACAAAACATTAGAAGATCGTAAAATATAAATAAGCGTTTTACGACTTATTTATATTATGAATCAACTTTGCATGTTAAACAGTGGCCAATATCAAAGAGAAGTTAGTTGTAATTGGCCACTGTTTTACAAATGAGCATTTATTCGTTTCTAAAGCATATAGCCGAGTAAAATGAAGAACCGTGATCTTTGAGCCTGGCATCATTCCAAAAATTGGTTTTAAGGTTTTTTTAAAACCAAACCCCGCACCAAAAATTTGGTTTGATTTTTCGGTTTTTGGAGTTTAAATTCACTTTCCCAAACAGTTAGCACATGAATTTAGACAAAGTTATCTAAAAGATAAAGATTTGTCAATGAGGTAAATATGATTATAAGTCGTCTCATGGTTATTTGAGGCCTAAAGCGAAAATATGAAATGAGACTTTTAGTTTTACAATAGTTTTTTGTTGTTAATTTAAAAAATTTATGGGACTTGTCAATAACTAGTTATATTACAAATTTGGATATCCGAAATTTGCGATGATGGTTTATGTTAGACATAATATTTTATCTAAGGGTTTTTCTTTTCTTTTTTTTTTTTTTTTTTTTTTAATTGGATATCCGAAATTTCGGATAATGTTTATATATCGAATATTCGATATCTATAATTTTGGAAAACTTTTATATGAGTTCCAAAATTGTCCTTTCATAAAACCCAACTTTTTAGTAAATTATGATCAAATTTTCCAATATCCGAATATGGATATTTTTGAACACCCACAACCTAAATCAAGAAATCCTAAAAAGTTTCATGAATCGAGAAGTTAATGATAGTTAGATACGAACACTAATCCGAACTGATTTGTTGTAACTTACTTACTTGCTTTTTGAAATTCAAGAGCAAAAGTTAAATTCCTTATATTGCAATATCCAACTTCTCAATTTACTTACTTGCTCAAATAAATTCTAAGAGCAGAAGTTAAGTTCTTTATATTGCAATATCAACTTCTCAATTTACTTACTTGTTCAAAGCTCTTTATAAAACAAACCAACCAACAACCACCACCACCACTAAACCATTCTCATTTTTCATTTTTCACAAAGAAAAAAAAATCATGTCTCGTCATTTCACCACCACCACCCCCACCGACCACGATCGGTTGATCGTAGTCATCACAGCAGCATTCGTAATATGGGTGTTTGGTTTCATAGCACTAATGTGACATAATATTTTATCTAAGGTTTTTTTTTCTTTGTTTGTTTTTTTTTTTTAATTCGGATATCCGAAATTTCAGATAACAGTTTATATATCTGAATATTTAGATATCTATAATTTTTGGAAAACTTTTATATGAGTTCCAAAATTGTCCTTTCATAAAACCCAACTTTTTAGTAAATTATGATCAAATTTTCTAATATCCGAATATGGATATTTTTGAACACCCACAACCTAAATCAAGAAATCCTAAAAAGTTTCGTGAATCGAGAAGTTAATGATAGTTAGATACGAACACTAATCCGAACTGATTTGTTGTAACTTACTTGCTTTTTGAAATTCAAGAGCAAAAGTTAAATTCCTTATATTGCAATATCCAACTTCTCAATTTACTTACTTGCTCAAATAAATTCTAAGAGCAGAAGTTAAGTTCCTTATATTGCAATATCCAACTTCTCAATTTACTTACTTGCTCAAATAAATTCTAAGAGCAGAAGTTAAGTTCCTTATATTGCAATATCCAACTTCTCAATTTACTTACTTGTTCAAAGCTCTTTATAAAACCAACCAACCACCACCACCACTAAACCATTCTCATTTTTCATTTTTCATTTTTCACAAAGAAAAAAAAACCATGTCTCGTCATTTCACCACCACCACCCCCACCGACCACGATCGGTTGATCGTAGTCATCACAGCAGCATTAGTAATATGGGTGTTTGGTTTCATAGCACTAATGTGGTTTTATATCACTGCTTGGACCAACGCCCATGCACGACCAGTAGCCAAACAGGGTCTAAAGAAAAAGATCCCTAAAACCTTACCCAAGGTTAGCTACTCAGCTAGTCATGTGAGGTGACCGAGTGTACCATTTGTTTGACAGACTTTGAAGGGGGTGACGAGGTTAGAATTTTGCCCACGTGTATACATGTGTATCATGTCACATCTATTGAAACGTGTATTAGGTCACATTTAACGTGTCGTACATGTCGTCGGGGTTTGACCCAGGTGCGGATCAGAGAAGAAACATTATCGTCTTAAATAGCGTTATTTTGTGTAGAATCTATCTAAATCTTGGTGGTGGTTTTTTTTTTTTTTTCAAATGTTCTACTTGGATTATATTGTACTACACCTATTACAAAAGTGACTTAAACTCTGAGGAGCATTTGATAAATTTGGTATTTAGTTTTTAGTATGTTTGTAAATTTGAGTTGGTTTAGAATTTGGCAATTTGGTCATTGTTTTCTTATAAATATGGATCAATGTCATTAATTTTCTTTGTACCTTTTGAATAATAGTTTGATACCTATAGAATTAGAATTTGGTACCTTTGAATTTTGGTTTTGTATTTGGTTCGGTAATTTGAATAAAGCTTCCACTTCGTTTGTCAACTTTGTTTATTTGTTTCGTACTTTGATCACTAACAGTGGTATCGGATCTGGTTTAACAACGATGAAGAGGAAGAAGATTTTTTTTTTTTTTTTTTTTTAATTGAAGTTCGTTTGAAATTTGGTTTGAAGAATCGAGTTAGTGCCTGGGCTTGTCGATTCGTTTTTGGATTAGTTCATTCGTAAATTTTGCAGATTATTTGAATTAGTATTTAAATATGCTAAGTTTTGATTGGATGAAAGAATTAGTGGGTCGGTATTGAATGTTTGAGCATGGGCTTTTCATTGAACATGGGCTTTTGTTTTTATTTGGGCATGTATTGAATTTTTGAATTTTGGGTTTGCAACGTTGGTTTATGTTATGGTGTTGAGCTTTTGGTTTTGTTGATTTTAAGAAACCTGGATCTTGGATAAACAGCCGGTAATTTGGATTTGGTTTGTTTCGGGTATTTGAATTTGGACTGTAATTCTTATTACATAAGTGGGTCATTAGAATTATTATCAAATGTTATATTTGGGGCATTTTAATTATTAGAGTTCGTTCGTCAAGTTATTTATTAGCTTCAATTTGTTTGATACTTGGATAATAAGTTTGAAGTTGCATTATAATACTTATTTAATAAGATGTGCTAGCAAATGTTGTCGATCCCAGAATGAATTGCAATATTCACAAAGTGTAGATTGGCGAACACCCCGACCGGGTGTCTTTTGGCCGTAAATTCCACCACGAGGAATAGCTCAGAATCTCTCATGGCTGGTGGGGCACCAACTGGAGTGAAAGAGCCAAGACTCGGACCCACAGGCTCTTATTCCACAAAGTCTCTCCATTGTGCCCATGGGTTTTGCGAGGTGGGTACTATACGAAGCAAATGCCGAGGATGAGATTGAACATGTGTCGATCGACTGTTAGAATCTTTCCGAACCATTGGACTAATGCTCCATTGGTGGATTGCAATATTAATTGGGACACATCTCAAAATTTACAATATTTCACTAGTGGATTGATCCAGTTATTCTAATATATTAACCTAAAAGCTTGAAAACAACTAGATCACAAGGGCAAACAAGTATACAAAATTTTAAAACTGACCCTTTAAATATGAAAAAATTGGTTTCATTTTTTCCTATTTTACTTTCCCCACGCTTAAGTTAACCATTGTTCTCAATGTGAAAAATAACTTCAAAGTATGTAACATAAGGAAAAATAAAATCATCTATTCTAGACCATATCTCAGCAACCCGAACAACATTTATTCGTTTCTAAAGCATATAGCTGAGTAAAAGGAAGTTTAATTAAATGAACCGTGATCTTTGAGCCAGGCATAATTTCAAAATTTGGTTTTAAGTATTTTGTAAACCAAACCCCGTACCAAAAATTTTGTTTGGTTTTTCGGTTTTTGAGTTTAAAATCACTTTCCTAAACAGTTAGCACATGAATTTAGACAAAGTTATCTAAAAGATAAAAATTTGTCAATGAAGTAAATATGATTATGAGTCGTCTCATGGTTATTTGAAGTCTAAAGCGAAAATATGAAATGACACATTTTTGACAATATTTTTTTGTTGCTAATTTAAAAAATTTAAACGACTTGTCAATAAATAGTAAATTTAAGAAAAATGATTTGCATACCTATTAATTGCCTAAAAGTATGACTAATGATAAGATTGTAACATTTGCTAAAATAAATGATGAAAGATAATGAAAAGAAAATGCATATGATATCGCTAAATAATGAATTGATTAGGCGCGATTTTAAGCGTATGTTTTAGTCATCTACGGAGTATATCACTACTCAAAATTTTATTTTGTAATTTTTAACTCACATTATTTTACAAATGTTTCAAATGAGACACAACTATGGATGATCCGCATGTCCCACCTCAAGGACATTGTAAACGGATGATACATTGGTCCAACGAGCTTTTGGAATTATTTAGCAGACAATGATGCTAAGCGTTTTTTTTAGTATGGCACCTTAATAAGCGTTTATCGTGATCGATTGTTCGATCTTAAATCTTGCTTGAAAGCGAATGACGACAAGCGATAAAGTTCTTGTTTACATTTATAATTATAATTCTGATTATGATGCTAAACACGTTTTTAAACAAACATCTATTGTTCTTTGTTAATCGCTTCTTCTTCTTCTCTTCTTTATTATTATCTTATGTGTCGCCAAACTTAGCCGAATGTTAGATGTCTTTTATCTCTAAATTATTTGGCGGTTATCTTTGTATCTTATGTTATATGAATGATTTAGTTGGTTGTAGTTCAAACCATTATTTAAAATTTAAAAGTTCTAGTATGTTGTTATATAGACATGGATTTCGTCATGTCAAAACAATGTATCCACATAATTTTTTTTTGTCGGGTTTTTTTTTTTTTTTTTTTATTTATTATTATTTTTAATTCTTAGAAGTAGCTCCTATGTGGTTCTACTGATAGCTCCTTTTGCTATAAGAGTACAATCACACATTTTTTATAATTTTTTATTTTTAACCTTACTTGATAATATCATAAATCAATTTTCATATAAATAATGTGGCCATGTGGGAGTGGGAAAATGGCAATGTAGTACTAATAATTCAGAGTGGAATAGGGCATGGGTATGATGGACATCCCTTTTGCTCTACGTTTTGTACCATTCCACCACATGTAATAAAATAAATATTTTCTTTTTGTTTTCAAGAAACGAAATTATCAAATTTGATTACCGACTCCGTCTCAAAATAATTGTTTTGCTTTGAATTATATTTTTTTTTTCAACTTTAACCTTAATTATTTTTTGATATTATATAATATTTGATGTAAAATATATAAATAAATTACATTTTAAATTTATTTTCATTAATATAATTTTTATCAAATATTATATAATACAAACAAAAATACTTAAGTTTAAAATTGAAAGAAATATAAAATAAAAACAAGATAATTATTTTGAGACATATGGAGTATTAGTTTTGATTAAGTACATTTATTAACTTTGTTTGTTTATTGATTATTCCATTACTAGGCATGTTCCGTGCATAACGTTAGGATTTTGTAGCAGCAAATAGTTATAGTTGAGGTATTGTGGTTAAGTGTTTCGTGTAACGTTTAGCAATTGACGTTGACAAGTCTTTATCATTTTCAAAAATGACAACAACATAATACTAGTTTCATTTTCACATTGGGATTGATATATAAATCAGGATTGAGAAGGGGATTAAGATGAATTTGTAACAAAAGAAAAAGATGGTAAAGATTAGGTAATTTTGAAGTTTTTCAATGATTAAAAAAATATTTTTGCATTATATATAACAGAGATTAAGCGAATGGGTTTTTTTTTATTCAAGAGAATTAGTAGGGTATCTGTGCGATGCCGCAGCTGGTACATTGTGACTAAATTTACGGTGAACAAATATTATTTTGTTTTGGGCTGCTGGATTTCAGATTTATATTTTGGAAGCTTAATTAGATTGTACATTGTGGTTAAATAGTTTTATATTTTGATGAACGGATAAATTAAATTGTGTATTAATTGTATGTGTTGAATAATGTTTTTTTAGTTTTATTTGTGCTTCAAATACTTGTAGATTATGTTTTTTTACTTTGTATTTTGTTAAAAATATTGTATTTATATATTGTGCTTAAATAATTATATATATTTGTGAAGGGCTATTGTAAATTATGTATTAATTGTATGTAAGAAATAGTGTTTTTGTAGTTTGATTTGTGCTTTACATACTTGTAAATTATGTTTTTTTACTTATATTTGTTTAAAATCTACTTTAAAAAATCCTTAAAAATTTAATATGAGGAAAGTGTCTAAATAATTCAAATTTAGACAAAAATATGAATAATTGCATATATATTTTTATATGAGTTTTTATCGCATAGACTGATGGTTTTATGCGACTTAATAAACAATGTACCATTCAGGCAATGTTGATATCATGGTACATTGCATAACAAGAAGATACTTATGTGCAATATAACAAAAGTGACAACGGTTCTCAAGCTTGATTAATTTTTTCTTTTATTTTTAGAACGAAACCATATTTGAAATCCGACCTCCGAATTAAACCATTTAAACGGACAAGCTTCGAGACCCGAACCACTAGGAGAGACCCGCGAATGAATAAATGTATAAATGATAAATGACATAACTCGAATCGTTTATATGTCACCAATTCACATTGCAATTGTTTACATCTATTCTTTTCGCTGCTAGAAACACCTTTAAACATTTGTACTTCCTTATCATGGTTTTTTACAATTAAAAAAAGAGATAGGTTATATGTACCTCTAAAACACTAATAATATCTTCCTTTATTTTATTATTATTACTTTTTATTTTATAATTTTGTTTATATTAAAAAATCATAAAATTGAAAGTACGGAATAGAAAATATAAAGTTTAGTAAGTCAAAAATATTAAACTGGCATAAAATACGAACAAAGCGATAAAAAGCATGTTATCTTGTAAAAGAGATTAGGCTAGAGACGGTAAGAAATGTAGAAAGTGGGGTAAGAGGTATTCATAGTAACACTCTAAAAAATGGGCAGTTTATACGGACCTCTCTATAAAGGTTTTCAATCATTCACGTAAAAAGTTGAAATGGTTATATACTATGTGTTTCGCGATTTGTCGATCACGATTTCTATAACATATCCTCTAAAAAATGTGTTAGGATTCTATTTTAAAGTTGGGACATGTCAAGGTCAATGAAAACTTATTTTGATTCATAGATGGGTATGAGTTTGAAGTTCCCGGATGAATAGATATCCTCCTACAAAATGTGCTATATATTCTATTAATAGATTGGGACATAAACAAGGATGATTGGAATGAACTTCATTCCTGAATGGATACCAAACGCACCCTGGTAATGATGGATAATACCAGCATGGTATAGGAATGAAACAAAGATGTAACGTATATAATTATAAATACTAGATATATTTGGTAATATGAACCCCACCCACTATCATTAATCTCATTAGCATTTCTCAATTAAAGGGTGTTTGTCGGTTAAACTCTTATGGGGTTGTTTGGTTTATTTGAATCGATTCGGTTTGGTTAGATTAAATTTTATTTTCGGGTAAAATTGAAAACCGAATTTAATTTCAGTTCAGTTTTAGAGTTGACTCGAATAATCCAAACATGAATCACATAATTTATTCATTTTTTTTATTTAAATTATATAAAGAGTTTGTTAGCAACAATGAAGAAATTCAAGCTATATAAATGTATATTTATATATGAATAGAGTATTTATATAGTATTTTTATATAAATATAAATATATATATATAAATTGTACATATTTATATATAGATTCGATTTTCATTTTTAAAAATCATATCAAACCCAAACCGAATATTTAATTTAGTTCGAAAGTTGATGAGATGATTTTGGCTAGACCGAGATGACACTTTGTGCGACTTTTTCTTCTAGACCAACTTAACATTTTCGTACTATTAAAAAGTGAGACCCACCATTGACATTTTTTTCTTGTTTGAAAAATGCGTTGATAGACAATAAGTTGATATTTTGCCGACTACTTGCCAAAAATTTGATAATTAGGATTGTATTGACTATTGTGTAACTGGCTCACTATCCTCATATTTGCATAAGGGAAATGATTTGTACACTCTAAACATGATTGGGACACTCAAAACTGTGCATTAAACAGTTGTACTGTATATATATTGTCTTTAACGGGTTGCGCGTTAGAATGTCAAATCAAACACATAATGTCTGAATCATCACTTTTGCATAATCATGGCAGGATTAGCATATGATTAGGTGAAGAATAGTAGTAGAGTCAAACAGTAATTTGCTATTTTGTCAACTAATCATGCCAAAAATAGTTTGTCTAAATTGACTATTGTGTAACAGGCGGCTTCGTTAAATTACTAATCTCCTCATTTGAATAGGAGCCGATTCCTTAGCTCAAAAAAATCACTTCCTAAAATACGCCTAAGCAACTGGTCGACTTGGCCGATTTGTCGACTTATACTTTATTAATAAAATATATGACACATTTCAAAATTCTCAGTCGCTTACATATTTTATTAATAAAAATTGTGTCACATGTCAACATTTGAGTGCCAAGTCTATTTTGAGAGGAGTTTTTTTCTTTGCATGGGACCATGTTATAGATTTTATTTTAGTACATTTAGGAAATTGGCTCTTTGCAAGTTTGCATAATCATGGCAGGATTAGCATATGATTAGGTGAAGAATAGTAGTAGAGTCAAACAATAGTACTACAAGTGAAAAGTCAAATGTACTTTTCATACAACATGTAAAACCCAAGAAGAAAGAATTATACTACATGATTCACTCACACTTACCATACAAAATCATTAAATTCTAGACCCACCCATTATATCTCCTTCCCTCATCAATTAATTCCTGTAAATACAAACCAACTTTACTTCAAAACAACCAAACACCCCACAAGAACAAATGGAAGAAAAATGCTTCCTTTTTATACTTTCCTTAACATCTTTTTTCTTGATGACCACCACTAAAGCCAATGGTGCTACATTTAGTGTTGGTGGTGGTGTTGGAGTTGGAGTTGGAGTTGGAGTTGGAGTTGTTGGTGGTGGTGGTGGTGATGGATGGGTTGGTGGTGGTGTTAGCTACCCAAATCCTACTTCAGTTGCACCACAACCATCTAGTCTGGCAAATGCTTATGTTGCATTGCAAGCATGGAAGTCAGCTATCAAAAGTGACCCAAATGGGTTACTAAGATCATGGGTTGGGTCAAATGTATGTGCTTACAAAGGTGTGTTTTGTGCAGATCCATCTAATGAAATGGGTGATCTTTCTGGGCCAGTAGTAGCAGGTATAGATCTTAACCATGGTAACCTTAAGGGTGTTTTAGTACAAGAGCTGTCTTTGCTCACTGACATGTCTTTACTTCATCTCAATAGTAATAGATTCACAGGTACAATTCCATCTAGTTTTAAAGACCTTTATGCCCTCAGTGAGCTTGACCTCAGTAATAACCAGTTTACCGGACCATTTCCACTAGCAGCCTTGCAGATACCAAATCTTATATATTTAGACCTTAGATTCAATTCTTTTTCAGGACCCATACCTCAAGAGTTATTCAGTAAGAATCTTGATGCAATTTTCCTTAATAATAACTTCTTTGAAGGTGATATTCCACAAAATTTAGCTAATTCGCCTGCTTCGGTTATCAACTTAGCTAACAATAAGCTTACTGGTAGCATACCGTTAAACGTAGGCTATGCAAGTCCGAAACTGAAAGAGATCCTGTTTTTGAACAATCATTTAACTGGTTGTATACCTCAAGGGATTGGTTTGTGGTCTGATATGCAAGTTTTTGATGCAAGTTTTAATTCATTGATGGGTCATTTGCCTGATACGCTATCTTGTTTGGAAGAGATTGAGGTTCTAAATGTGGCGCATAATAAGTTATCGGGTGAGTTGCCGGATTTGGTTTGTGAGCTAAGGAGCTTGTTGAAGTTTAGTGTTGCTTATAATTTTATATCAGGGTTTAGTCAAGAATGTACAAAGCTATATGATAAGAATGTTGGATTTGATATTGCGTTAAATTGTATACCGGGGTTAGAAATGCAAAGACCACAACCCGAGTGTTCTTTGATTCCTGGCGATGGGTTGAGTTGTCTTAGACTACCGTCAATAAGGCCTCTTGCTTGTGGAACATTGCTTCAATCTTTAAACTCATCGGCTCCATGAGCCGGGTGCGCCAATGAGTTACAGATTGAAGATGTTCCAAGCCCGAGACGATCAAATTGGCTCGGAATTTTGGTTTGGAGGACAGTGTTTTGATGGATGTTTCTCACTAAGTGAGAAGGGGCAGAGGATTTGTCAAGGGTAATATGGTAAAAAATACTAATTTGTGTAATTATTATTTGTTTTTGTATGGATATTACATGTTTCAGAAAGATTTAGCAATCCTGGTATAGTATTTGACTAGCATTAATAAAGGATGTTGACTATTGCTTTATTCATAATAAGTGTTCCTGTTTTAATATTGCAAAGTTTATGGTTATAAATTGAATGCATAACATCACTATGCCAGTTCACAACTAGCTAAAGTAAATTCTGAGTTGCATTTACAATTCCATAACTTAGCTAAAGTAGAACATGTATATAGATAGGTAAAGTAGGTAGGAAATCATTCAAAGTGTCTTAAAACCTTTGATAGCGAAATACAACATTGAACACCGGAGGGGAAAAAAAATGTTTGACGGGTAAGGTTAGAGGTTTTCCAGCCTAACCCGGGACCAAATTTTTTTATCTGCCCATTTTGTAAACTCTGTTAAGCACACTAGAATATGCACAACACAGAAAACAATCTGGTTTTAATTTTACCTAAAAACAAGTTCGGTGAAATTATGAAAGACTTGAAACACAAAAGGTGTTCATGTGATTGCATATAATAAACAAACAAAGGTCTTTAATTAAAGTATATTGGTTGTTGATGAAGGAGAGTCACATGCTTATAATATATGAGAGACAAAACTATCCTTTCAAGAGAAGCTGTTTAAATTATATCCATTATTTCAGATATCAGAGTATTTAGTATGACAACCAACTTTGTCCTGTGCATGACCCATGTCACATGTGAGTGGCATATAGGTGGAGTGTCATTTTACCATTTCCAAATTGGCACATCAACTTTTTTGGCTTGGCCAACATTATTAGACTTGCTACCACGGGCGTAACTAACTCTTATCATCACGTCTGATAAACGAACTTAAGAGAAATAATGCAGATGCTTAAATTACAGGTTAATGTTTTGTTGTGATGTGTCCGGCCTCACCTAGGTTCTATGTCGGGTGTCTACCTCATGTAAACGTCGGTCACACTATAACTTCATTTTCAAGTGTAGGTCTCTTTGTGCCTCTTTTCGGATGGCAATAAAGGCCTCCTCTTCTTTTCTAATTTGGACCATTAGTCTTTATCATTGGCCATTGTTTTTCCTAGTTGAGGTTTCTCGACAGCACTATTTACTTACTAAAGCAATAGCAATAAAATCTGTTATCTAAAGTTTGGTTCAAAATAATTTAAAAAAAAAATGGAGATGCGGCTCATTTTAACAAAAAAGTGAACCTCCCGCACTCAAGAGAGGTATGGGGTTCAACCCCGCATAACTATTGATGTGGGTTATATTTTATCTCTCACAACATCACGTGTTATACAAGCCGAATGGGTTGAAATGATGTAGAGTGAAAATGCTTAAAACCTTTATAATCAATCAACTCGAGAAATTAGAGGACAAAACTGTTTGTGGTCACCAAACATGTTTCCATCCGTTACCAAACCGTCCATTTTAGCACCTCTAAGTAGGTTGTCGAGATCGGGATCCTACCCAAGATCGTTTTCGTCTTTCTGAGATCGTGATCGTAAGATCGGATCGGGATCTTGATCCTACTCCAATGTTATTCTTAATAGTTTATGTAATTTTATCAAATCTACAAATTCTAATACATTATAACCATAAAATACTATGAATGTTTCATATAAATGTTGTCCTAAATTATGATTATAAAATGTTTAAAAGATTAACGTGTTGTTTTTGAATTCTACAAACAAACAACCCATAAATTTATAGTTTTTAGTTTGTAATTCGAGAAAAGTAAGATCGGATCGATTAGATCGTAAGATCGTATGGTAAAGATCGGGATCCTATAAGATCTTAAACTTGCAAAGATCCTATGTAGGATCCGGATCGTTTTCTTTCTTGATGATCGTAAAATCGTAAGATCCCAAGATCAGGATCGGGATCCTGACAACTATGCCTCTAACTAAAAATTTCATAGTAGCCATCAAAACTGTCATTGAACTAATAGAGAATTTAGTCAAACACTCTTAAACTCTGAGAAACAACGGACTTGATAGTGATGTTTGTCGAATGAAATTGTGGCTAGTTTTACTTCTGTTTTAGTCGCTACGTCTAGCTATATAATCTAGCAACAAATGGTTCATGTTGACTATGCTTGTTCAATCGATGAGATTCAATCATCCATAGGCAATATTATTTGGAATGCGACTAGAAAGAACTTAAGTAGCTGCATAACGCATTAGGTACTTCCATAACACAAATAACAAGGAAGAGATGAGCATATGAATGCATGGATTAACCTAAGACATCAATGCATGGTGTTTCTATACTAAGACGAATAGATTACCAAATGCTGGCGGTGATGATGATGTTGAAGCTATGAAGCTATGGAGCTTGAGCCCATGGCTGCTTTTCAAAGACTGTCATTAGAAACATTTGAAACTAGATTAAGAGTAACTAATGAAGAAGAAATAGTCATCAAATACCCACAAATATGGAAACAGTGCTTACGAGATAGTAGCGCATACACAAATTTGAATTCAGCAAATGTGGCTTGCAACATGAAACCAATAAATGACAAAGAATGAAAATGACCGAAGTTCCAACAATTGTATTGGTCTAAGAATTTAAGCGATGTAATAACATGGATTTGGAAGCTTGAAGGATCTTTCTCCTGTTGCAAAACCCATTAAATCACTCCATTGGTCTCCAGAGTTGCCATGTATTCTATAACCTTCATCAATGAGTTCCTGTCTCTTCTCGGATTTGTACAATGTAGCTGTTTTACCTTGATCCGCGTCTCCCCTGTTACATCCACAAACAGATTAAAGTTGAGCGGCGCATTAGACATGAATATGTTAGAGGCGGCAAAATGAGGGTATGCACAGTTTGAAATTGTTTGTTTTTCATACGTGCAGAAACAGGCCGGGCCAGGCCAAACTGACCTGCAACTCCACAAGCATTTTTTGTCCATTCTTTATACATTTTATGATAACAAATCCAATATCATTACATTAGTCTAAATCCTTTGATTAAACCATTTAGGAGGTTCCATGCTTTAAAAACAGACTTTGAATGACTATCAACCCATTTGACCCTTTAGAACGATTTGACACGTCCTATTCTAGCTATAAGTTTTGACTCGATCCGTTAGGATAAATCACAACTTACTCAACCATTCATAAGTAAATGGGTCAAAATTGCTATTCATGTAATTTGTATGTTCTTCGCGCAAAAATATTAAGATACATCCATACATTGGTTAGGTTATGAATCTTAGATAGTTGTTGGGTTTTAGAAATAAAATACCTTAAGAAAAGCTTTTCGTAGTTGGTATATCCAGAATACGCAAGATTCTTATTAGTACAATTTCTTTGAAATTCACTTCGGCCAGTTAACAAGAAAATTTTGAATCCCAGCTGTTGAAGTTCTGTGTACAACCTCAAACTTGCAGGCAAGGCAGGGGCCTCTGCCAACTCTACCCACTCATCGAAAGATTTCTCATCAAAAATCTCTGATCTGTTAACACGAAAGCAATCTAGTTAACCACAAAGGAATTCTGTGTTGAGATTCACTCATGTAAAGAATATCAGCAAGTAATGATAGTTGTAGCATTTAGCAAGTTAGAAATGGTGAAACCAAGTAGGAAGGAAGATGAGCTGAAGTGATAGATCTTATAATCGGGTCATGAGTTAGCATAGCTTAACGATAAATGATAATCAATTTTGTAGCCGGTTAGCAATGATTCGCGAAATTCGAAAACTATTTAGCTGGAAGTCTCTGCTCAGTCGCATACTCGCATATATAACTAAAAAAGCCATTATCTTAGTGATAACTACATTCAATAAAAAGGAGATCTAGGATAACACCCAAGAATAGCCCAGATATGACCATTCACAAAAGTGGGCTAAAAGAAACTAAGTTTCTCCTGCCATGATACAAGGCTACAAGCACTTGTTTGGATGCAAGAAAAGAACCCAAATACATTTACAACTCCAGTCCAGGGAACATATGTTAATTTTCGAAAAGGTGCACTTACATTTAACAGGTATAGACCGTATAGCTTTGAAAAAGAACTAACAGCCCAACACCAACCCTTTTACTCATTTGTGAAAGGGTCCTGCATACTGTACAGCCTCAAATGTATAACATCCTATAGTATAGCACCCCACTCTAGTGCATGATGTCCATAGATATATAAATTATAAAGATATCGAGTCCTAAGCAACCAATGCACTTACAAGTACTAAATGCATTGTAGCAATCACTGACACTATGAGTGCAAGTTATAATAACGATCCAAAATGAAAAACATCGATTTGGAAGGGTCTGCTATGTTTTGATCAGTTGCATAACCAAACACGGTCAATAATTTGGTGATAACAGCACTCAACAAAAAGCAAGTAGGGAATTACCCGCCCAGATGAGACATTTTCTCAGGTAGGCTAACTACGAATATGTCAAAATAGTTTTCAACTTTGCAGTTTCATGCATTAGTTTTTAGTCACAATGGCAAAAAAGTAAAAATAAGCCCATTATTCAGCTAATGATATAGAATCCAACTGTTTAGATGCATGGAAGGAACCCAAATACATCTACTACACCAGTCCAATGAAACACATATTCATTTGTTAACAGTTGCACTTACATCCAACAGAACTAGCTTAGAAGATGCCCGCTTCTCTCTTTAAGGAGGAAGGAGAGGACTCGGCTAATTCTTTCTTATTAGGCTTACCCAGCAAGGTTTTTTAGGGCCTGGAAGGAGGGAAGAGCTTAAACCAACCCAACCCACCATAACTCAAAACATCCACTTCAGTACTCTAACACACTTGTTGTTCAGAAAAGAAAACACACTTTTCTTTGCATCTACAAACTACGGGGTGTTTGTTTAAGCTTATTTTTGGGCTTATGAGCTTATGTGATGTTTCATAAGCCCATTTTTCCGGCTTATTTGAAGCTTATAAGCAATGTGTTCCCCAACTTTGTGTTCATTCAAAACCAGTCACATAAAATTTACTCAAACTATTATCATATACATTTTGCAATAGAGTGGCATCCAAGGCGGTATTTGGGATTGCTTATTTTCTGCTTATGCTTATGCTTCTGCTTATAGAAACACTTATAAGCTGCTTAAAAATAAAAGCTCCAGGAGTTAGTTTCTGGATTTGCTTATTTTCTAATCTTATCTCAAATAAGCACATTCAAATAACCAGCTTTCTACCAACTTCCTTTACCCCAGCAGAAGCAATTTGTAACTTGTTTGACACAAAACTAGTTCTTCTTAATAATAAGAAGATAAGCAGAAAAATAAGCAACCCCAAACACCCCGAATAGGAAGCTCTACAGGTTAATTCTAGGGTCTTTGTCTTAGCTTATTTATCCAGCTTATGAGCTTATGTAAAGTTCGAAAAGCTCATAAGCACATTTTTTTGGCTTACAAGCTTATCAAGTGCGCTTATGAGTTTTTCCAATTTTACATAAGCTTATAAGCCAAAAAATAAGCTTAAAGACAGAACCTTAACGCTCCTCGAATCTAACTACTTATCAATTTTAACCAAACCACACCCCATTCCTACTTTCTACATCAACTATCTAAATCCAAATGTACAATTTTCAGCGCACAACTTACAACTTATCACAGAATCATAGACATTCGTATAGCATTATCAATTACATAAGCTCAAAAATTGCATCCAACTTACACGTAACCATAATTCACATAATATGGCCCATTTTCGACAACCATTACTCACTCCATCCCAAAATAATCATCCACCAAACAAAAAAAAACACAAGTAATCACTACCATTACAATTTAGCAGAATGACATTTGTACCCTTTGACCACTAACAAACCCGTCCTTTAACTTCAAAACACGTTAAAAACTTTAAATAGTAAGACGGACAACAACAAAACAACAACAATACCTAATCGCCAATCCCGCCATGAAAGGACTATGGGGAGGTACGATGCAGACACTCATACCTCTACCCGAGAGTAGAGAGACTCAGTACTGCTTCCATAAAGACCTAAGGCATATCTAAGGTAATCTACATCGGGTGTGTTTGGCAAAAGTTGGCTAGAGCTTATATCATAAGTTGGAAGTTGGACTGTTTATTATTATAGAGGTGTTTAACGAATTACTTGTAACTAGAACTTATTACTGTGAAATTGCGTAAAAAAACATCAAACTAAATACACATATATTCCTAGATTTTGCGTGTTCATCAATAATATTTTGAAGGGTTTTTAGTAATTTGACTAATTACAAGCTCTACTCATTTCTAAAAGCTCATTTCCATTTCCTCGAGCTTATAAAAGCTTCCAACAAAACTTATATTATAAGCTAGGCTATTTTAGAAGCTCGAGCTCTTATAAGCTCTTGCAATCTACCTCCCCGAGACAACCTTAGTAAAATGACAGTTTTACCCTTTGTCCGCTAACTAACCCTTCCTTTTAACTTCAAAACACGCTAAAACTTAAAATAGTAACATGAACACTAATAACCGCAAGTAACTAACGGTAACCATGATCCACATAATCCTCCACCAAACATAAAACACACATTAATTATCAGCATTACGATGCGGCAAATTTAGCATAATGACAGTTTACCCTTACCCCGCTAACTAACCCGTCCTTAGTCCTTACAACTTCAAACCACATTAAAAACATAGAATAGTAACACGAAAAATAATGACCACATCTAACTCACCCGTAGCCATAATAATTCACATAACACGACCCCATTTTTACCTTTGACCGCTAACTAATCCTCCCTATACCTCCTAAAACACGTTAAAAACTTTAAATAGTAATGTGAACAGTGAACACTGAAAACCGCAACAAACTCACCCGTAACCATAATAATCCCATTATCGACCCTATTTACCTTAATGACATTTTTACCTTTTACCGCTAACTAATCCTCCCTATACCTCCTAAAACACGTAAAAAACTTAAAATAGTAACGTGAACACTAACAACCGCAACAAACTCACCCATAGCCATAATAATCCCATTATCGACCCTTTTTACCTTAACGACATTTTTACCCTTGACCGCTTACTAATCCTCCCTATACAACCTAAAACACGTTAAAAACCTAAAATAGTAACGTGAACACTTAAAACCGCAACAAACTCACCCCTAGCCATAATAACCCCATTATCGACCCTATTTACATTAATGACAATTTTACCCTTTGACCGCTAACTAATACTCCCTAAACCTCCTAAAACACGTTAAAAACATAAAATAGTAACGCGAACGCTAACAACCGCAACAAACTCACCGAAACCATGATCCACATAATAAGGCAAATTCGACAAAAGCGTCTCGTCAATATCAAACACCCAAACATCCTTCCCATCATTCCCCACCTCCACACTTTTCGCAAACCCCAACGCATTACTCGCAACCACTTCCGAGTCAGACCTGTACCTCTCCCCATTCATATACTCCTCAACAAACTCCACACATTCCTCCGGGACACGTGTCCATGTTCCGGCGTCATTCGCCTCTACTGAAAACTTCCAGCTTTCACAGTAGCTGGAGTTATATTCCGGTGACTGGTGGTGGTCTTGTGGTGTGGTGCGGATAAGGCGGTGGGAGAAGGTGGTGGTGGTGAGGGATGTGAGGAGGATGAGGATGGTGGTGATGACGTGGCAGGTGGTCATGACGGTGGTTTACGGTGGTTGGAGTGATGTATGGTGGTGATTGGTTAAATGTGTGTACTGTGTTGAGTGTGTTTGATATCGTTGACTAGAAGCTGCTGAATCCCACACCAGCGATTCTATTGGGCGTAGCTTTAGAGCATTCCGGACAATAACACCATAACAACAATAACACCGTCCACGTCAGCGCCACATCAGCTTTAACATTTCACATTAACATCCTAAAAAACACTCACAACAATAACATCCCAATAACATTACCGAGTTAAACTTTAACCCTCCAACAATTTACAAAAACAACCCCTCATTTAAGGCGTAAAAAAAAAGGCAAATAGCAGGCGTTAGTGGCATAACGCGTGCATGGACTAACGCCGCAATAACGCCGGAGGTCCAATGGGTTAACGCCACTAACGGCGTTATTTAACACACCAACGACGTTATCCGTTATGATTGAACGTCTTCTTGGTTTTTTTTTCCACGACTTACAAACGACTTTTTCACACCAAAACGACATTCATTATGTTTTCAATTTTTTTTTTCTTAAACCATTTTTTTTAACAACAACATTAAAATTCATTAATAATAAAAACATTACATAAAATTCAAATAACATTAAAACATTACAATAATAATTAAAAAACTTAAACTTATAATCTAAGTTGTAGCGTGTCTTGATTAATTCCTTCATCTCCAGCACACAGCTTCTGTTGTTTTATTGGAGGCAAAGAGGGATCGATTACTGAATTATAGAATAAGATGTCGTTGTCCCTTTTTTTTGTTCAAGAAATTCAAGTTTTCAACGTTATATTTCAAGCTTCTCCCTTTTCAACTCCGCTGTTTTCTGACGCGCCGCTTCTACGATTTCCATTTTTCGATTCTTCAACTGTATATATTCGTCTGCTTGCAACTTCTTCTTTTCCCATTTTACCGACTTCAAGCTGAAGAACTTGTCGGCTATTGCATCAGTAAATGAAGACTTGGATTGATTGGAGGCGGATGATTTCTTCTTATTCTTCTCTCTTATCGAGTCTCTTCCTCAGACTCATCCGGTTCAGCGTTCAAATTGAAACTACCTTCCGAGGTGATTTCAGAAGTCTTGGATTTCTTTCAACCCTTTTGGGCTTCTAAAAACAGGCATCTCAAGTTCCTTCCAAGATGGATGATCCTTTAAAATGTTCCAACACCGCTCCAATGTAAAGGCATGATGGTACACCACTTCGTATTCTGCACACGTTTTTTGGTACACAGTGAGGTCACTCGAACGACTTTCATGATTCGCTCGATATTATTGATAGTGGCACAAAATCCACCAACTCTAAGGCTAACCTTATTTTTCCATTTGCTAAGTATCGAGTTGTACCATCTCTTTGAACCAGTTTGTTTCTAAAGTAATTAATAATCTCCCAAAATCCCTTACTCTTCATAGCGTAGCCATTCTCGCTAATTTCTTACACATCACACCAAGCTCTACACAACACGACATCTTCCTTAGTTGTCCATATCGTCGGCTCATGATCCTTATTCTTGCCATCATTCTTCTTGGCCTTTCAAGCTTGTTTCGAAGGATTTTAGCCTTTGACGGGTGACATCTCTTCGACGGGAGAGTCGTCTTCAGCTGGAACCGAATCATGAAACGAACCGTGACCCGAACCTTGACCCATAGAATAATCTTGACTCGGATAATAATCTTGACCTGAAGCACTTCCCACGTAAAAATCTTGATTATGCATTAACTGCTCAAAATCTATATCAAGATTAATACGGTTAACCGGAGAATACGGTTGATGATTTGATTAGGAAGACGTCGACGAATCCATAGTAGCACGATACGATCCAGTTGGGTAAATGGAAAAAAGATTTCCGTTGTTATTATACGGTGGGTTGAATGAACGATTTTGATAAAAACATGTTTTGATTTTTTGGTGGTTGTGGTATTTGTTAATGATATTCAAAACTGACGGGTCGAAAATGAATGGTTGGTGATACACTGGTTAACCGGAAATTCGGAACCGATGTTAAATGCGGAGCGATTTCTTGCATTTTGGATCTTAGGGTTTTTGATTTGAGAGTTTCCTTAGACATGGTGAAATGAATATAAGAAGTAGTTTGAATTGTGGATTGAGTGAGATATTTATGGTGTAAAATAAAGTGTTTAAATTTATTATATTTAATGTATGAAACGGTAAAATGTTGAAAAGTGGGAAATATTTGTTGTTTTGTGGTACCGACTTAGGTCGCTCTTATGATTGATTCCAAAAAAATTCGAACGACGCCGAAAGACACATCACACCGGTGTTGTCGATGCCAACCGAATGCCGACCTAGGTTGACTCGGGGCCATGTGCGGGCGACCTTACTCCCTCATCCCAAAAGTAATTTTATATTAATGGTTAATTAATAGATATTAATGGTTAGTAAATTACTCCGTATGTACCAAAATAGTTGTCATGTTTTGAATTTTTAATTAGTTTTTGAACTTTGATCTTAACTATTTTTTTTTTGTTATATAATACTTTATTCAAAATATATGAGCGGATTGGTTTTTAATGTAATTTCATTGGTATAATTTTATCAATTATTATACAACACAAACAAAAATATTTAAAGTCAAAGTTAAAATAGAAAACTTAAAACTCAAAACAAGACAATTATTTTGAGACGGAAAGAGTACTATTTTGCATTCTAGAGAAATTTGGTGAAAGATACTCTTCTACGTACTCTTTTAAGTTTCCATGTTTTCGAAACCAAAGTTTCCATGTTTCGAAATTAATAATAACGAGACTAATTTTTCTCTTTTGTATATCATGTATTAAGAACGTAAAAGCATCAAGCTTTTCTTCAAAGCTATCGCTAATGTTTCAACGATAGTATCCGATTTGTAAATGGAGCTATTAGATATTAAGCGATAAAAATATTAAATGATACAAGTGATAGATATTGCGACATATTGCGATGATACAATTTACAACTTACACGTAACCACAATTCACATAATACGGCTCATTCTCGACAACACAAACCTACATCATCCAACCCCAAATGTACAACTTATTACTCACTCCATCCCAAATT
Source organism: Chrysanthemum lavandulifolium (assembly GCA_022545495.1). Taxonomy (NCBI): domain Eukaryota; kingdom Viridiplantae; phylum Streptophyta; class Magnoliopsida; order Asterales; family Asteraceae; genus Chrysanthemum; species Chrysanthemum lavandulifolium. The sequence continues at coordinate 315,672,907 of CM040238.1, forward strand.
AATTAAAGTAATTACTATTGTTACAATTTAGCAGAATAATTTTACCCTTGACCGCTAACTAATCCTCCCTATACCTCCTAAAACACGTAAAAAGCTTAAAATAGTAACATGAACACTAGCAACCGAAGCAAACTCACCCGTAGCCATGATCAACATAATAGGGCAAATTCGACAAAAGCGTCTCGTCAATATCAAACACCCAAACATCCTTCCCATCACTCCCGCCTCCACACTTTTCGCAAACCTCAACGCGTTACTCATGACCACTTCCGAGTCCATCTTATACCTCTCCCCATTCATATACTCCTCAACAAACTCCACACATTTCTCGGGACACGTGTCCATGTTCCCGTCATTTACCTCTGAAAACTTCCGGCTTTCACGAGAGCGGGAGGTGTATGACGGTGGTGGTGGTGGTCTTGTGGTGTGGTCCGGATAAGCGGTGGGAGAAGGTGGTCGTGGTGAGGATGTGAGGAGGATGAGGATGGTGATGACGTGGCAGGTGGTCATGACGGTGGTTTACGGTGGTCGGAGTGATGTGGTGGTGGTGGTGATTGGTTAAGTGTGTGTGTGAGATATCGTTGACCAGATATTTAAGCTACTTGAAAAAAATTATAAATTAATTTATTTCATATGCTCACATTAGATTAGAGAGAAGTTTATTTAAAAATAATAATAATAAACTATTTAAAAATAATTTTGTTTAGCGGACATAAGTTATGAAAGATTATTAAAAAAAATTATAATCTTTAAAAATAAAGGTTAATTTATGTAGCTTATAAAAATAATCTTTTTTATAATCTTTTTCAGCAACAGCACTAGCATCATCAGCAACAGTAGAAGCACCAGCACCAACACAATCCACTTTCGCCAAACATACCAAAATTAATAAGTCAATATATTTTATAAAGCTTCTAGTACCAAATTAATTAATCACTTTTAAAAATAGATAAATACAGTTATTACTAACTTTAAAAAAATATAAATTAATTAGGTAAAAATGTCATTCTGTAAAAATTAAGATAGAGAAAGTTGTAATGATAATATTTTTTTAAACCGTGTATTTTTTTGTCGATAGACAATTATTTTATGATAAAAAGAGTAGTAAATTACCCCGTAGTATTTTACATATTAGAGAAATTTAATGAGAGATGCTCTCTTATGCACTCTTTTAAGGTTTCATGTTTCAAAATCAATAATAACTACTATTTCTCTCTCTATATTATGTATTTGAAATGTGAAAATGATGTGTTTTTTCTTAAAAAGTTATCGCTAATGTTTCAGCGATAGTATGTAAAAGATGCTATAAGATTTTAATTGATAGCAGTATAAAACGATACATGCGATAGATATTGCGACATATTGTAGTGGTATAATTAATGGTAGTTATTGCATGCATCACGTAATTTTTAGAAAAACGATATGTCGATATCATTTGTGATAGCAAATTTATCTATAAAGAAACTATTGTGCTTGAGTTTTTGTTTTTCCATTTACATTGTATTTATATATTCTTTTTATACACTGGCCAAATAATTTCATTTATGAAATCTCTATACAAACATTTTATGGTCTCATCACTTTACGTCAGATTAGACTTGTATCCAACTCCATACTATGCGGTCTTCGTCACTTTACGCAATGAGGCATCGGGTTGTTGACCCTAATAACTTTTACAGGGTGAAATTGGACACGACCATTGTTTAATATGTTGTAATCACTGTCTTTTATCCCGTTGTTTACAACATCTCCAAAATGAAAAACTTAAAACTATAGTCAATTACTAAACAAAAAAATTGAGAATTTGTACAAGTTACTTATCACGAGAGCACATATGATTATTAACTTAATCAAGTGTGGCACTCATGACAACTAACATAACACTTATCTTAAGTTATAAAGGTCATTACATAAACAATATATAAATAACAAAAGTTCTTATTCCTATCCCGATGTGGGATTGAAAATATACTCCATAGTAACATAGGTTAGAATGCGTTGGTTTACCCCTTTCTAATTGACCAAGAACATTTACTTCTTCTTAATTATTATCACACTATTCAATTCTGTTCAATCATGAACCCTCAGATTTTTTGCGGATGGTGGTGGATACGGTCGATGATAATGGTGTTGTTTATGCGGACGGTGGGATTGGATGGCGGTAGTATTTACATGGCGCGACAAATAATGGTCTCTTTCTATTGCACGGAAGAAGAATATATAAAGGTTCTCTATCAAAATGGCAGTATCTATAATCAATCAAAAGCGGCCTCTGCATCTTATATACCTGTAATAATAAGTGAAAACGCCAATAAGGTACAATAGAACGAACATATACTCTAGGTTTGTCATTTTAGAACTATTAGTGAATGACACTTATGTGGCGTCCTCTTATTGGCTAAAGTGTGGTTAACATTTTACTGTTCACAGGTTTATACAAATGAAAGTGCGGCGTACATACAAAACATTCACCCACCTTGGTTAATGGCTAGAAGTTTCTGCCTTTCTTCATCTCATTTAAAGAAGAATCCAGACACACAGGGTTAAATATTTGTAGTTAGAGGTTTGAACCTCCAAGAAAATTCAGGACCTCTCGGAATCTTCTCCATCTAAAATAGCTTCACCAAAAAAACGCACATTGATTTCATTATCAAAACCAAAAACGTTCCGACGACAAGACGAATAAACATCCGTGAATCAATTGAAATTTTGAGCGAGATAGAAGGTATGGGCTGTTTTATATTAGTTTGCGACTATTGTTTTTCAAGTCGTGGGTTAGGGTTTTGTTGAAGTGGTGGTGTGTGGCGGTTGTAAAGAAGCGGAGATGGTGACAATATAAATTTTCATATTTCCTCAAGTGGGTATGCTGCAAGATCCATTAAAATTTCCGTTTTTAGCAAGTTTAAGTACTTTTACCAAGTGGGTAGTTTAGATTTTGTGATAATGTCTTTGAATTGTAAGTTAAATGGTGGAATGTTGACTAATAATAATAAGCCAAACATGAGGAAAGTTGGTTGGAGAAGGAAAAGATTGGTTTTTTTTTTTTTTTTTTGGGGGCTTTTGTTACTGGGTTTGGTTTGTTTTTGTTAAATGGTGTTTTGAGGAAGAATATTGAGGCTGTAAGAAGATGTGAAGAAGAAGATAAAGGTTTGGTCTTGGTTGAGCATTTTAATAATGTTAGTAATGAGGTTCTTCATGAGCTTGCTTTTTCATTCTTTCAATCAGATCAGGTTTTGCTTTTTCCTATCTTTTTTTCTGTTTCAATTTTTGTATTTTAAGTATTGTTAGTTATTGTGTTAGATACCTGCTCAAAATTGTCTTTCGAAAAAAAGTAGAAGCCATACATAATAATGTTTTTGTTTATGGGTATTGATTAATAGTGCATTTTGTATATTGGGTATGTTTTATTTTGTGCTAATTTGTTATTTATGGTCTCATTTTCTACCGTAGGTTATTGCAAAAGTAGACTATCACCTTCTATTTTGAGCATACAAAGTTTCATAAATAGAGCTTTTAAGTGGTAGGGATATAGCTTTAGTTCATAGTCTTGATTGATGAAACCAAATTTAATGTCAAAAACTGGAATCGACTTATAAACAAACCGTTAAAGAACAGTTATATATCTACACTTCTTTTCTTTATGTTTAAAGTTTATTAAATTATGCTTTTGGTATTTCAATGTATTCGTTGCACGAGGTGGGACAATGAAAACTTCTGTCGAATACATTCTTGCTGATCTGCCATGAAACATTTGCTACCAGAGGTTGTGTCTTTTTATTTCGCAAGCATAGCTAATTTGGAAAGCTCACGAGCTCATTTTTACTGGGCATATGAGCTTATGCTCATAAATAAGCGATATGTTGGTATTTAAGAATGGTCACTTTTGGTGATGAGTTGAAATAAAAGTCGTTTTAGGTTGTGTATAAGTTGTGTTTATGCTAACGCACCCATGGAAGCTTTTTTGAATTTGTGAATCGATTATTGATGTGTTATATAGGCAACGAGGTTGCTTGGTTCTAAGTTATGTGACTGAGATAGGTTTTAAGTTTGGTGAAACGAGTTATAATCTTTTTATGTTATGTTTATTTTGATCTCAATTAAAACACACGGGCAAATCTTCTGTTGGAATCTATATACCAGGAGGCAATGCAGTTCGATGTTTCTGCCAAACAAGTGGCTGAAATGCAAGCCATGGCCGGGCCAACATTGTGCCCTGTGGTGCTGCTAGAGCAGAAATCTTGGTCAGGTAATGGCTCCCAACTAGAATGTTAAGGGTGTTTGGGTAAAGGTTATATTAGGCCCACTTGATGGCAGATATTAAGCATGATGAACCTCTGAATTAAGAGGGTTTAGCACTGATAGACCCATGTGGAACTAAACTAGAAAAAGCAGGCCAAAAGTGTTGTACTGTTATGGCAACTTGAAATTTCTATTACCAGGAATCAAAATATTTGATTTCTAATGGACGACACTAACACACAAGAATGAATATGTGCACATGCAATATTCTCTGTAATGATAGCCTTTAAAGTAATACTATATATGCAGTTACGTTAAAAGACTTGCAGAGATGATATAAGGCAACTGAAGTAACTGTGATATCTGTTATCCCTACCTGAAAATAACACGTAAAGCCAGTCCCTGGTGAGACAGTATATACATTTTTTACAAATCATCCCTTAAAACTTCCTAAAACCACTTTACTGTGACTATATGATGTTTAATAGCCCCAGGTCTCAGAATATGATGTTTAATAAAAAGCAAACCATAAGGATAAACCACTTAACTTTTAGCATTAATTAAGAATTCAATTATAACATCAAGAATTTTATTAAACATAAGATAAAGTAGCTCAAACAGCAAATGGTTTGATAGCCCCTCGAATGTGATAAAACATAATACATAAAACTACTCGTAATAATTTAGCCAGCTAGAACCAAGTGGGTTCAATCCACGCATGAGGGTTGAAAGGATAATGCTTGGTTCCGATAAAATCCTCAAAACTTTCTTCAATGTTTTTGGCATTTAAAGTGTGATACATGCCAGTTTCGAGTGAATAAAACACCACCTTCCCATTCTTATTATACAATCGTGCAAAGAATATTTTGTTTTCCATTTCTGGCATTTTGGCTACACTGCAGAAGCATGCACTATCGGAGATATAAATCACGAGCTTATCTAAACTATTTATTTTCTCCCATTTGCTCGTTAAATGTTTCAGCATGAAAACCTCAATGGATTCTCCAAAATGGGCCACAATGACAAGTAAAAGATCTCGATGACCACATTTAGTTAGGAAAAATTCATTTGAAGATCTGCAACAACTTCTTGGGGCTTTGGCTACATCTTTCTTCCAAGAGAAATCTTCTTGAGCCAAATTTTTGAAGACATGAAGTTCTCCGTCGTCGCCCAAAGCATAAAGATCTCGGCCACACAATGTTGGAAAATAAAAGTGAAGATCATCATCATCATCATCGTCGTCGTCATAATCCAGACTAATCAAACGCCAAGATTGTTCTCCATGTACAAAGTGGATGTTAATACCTTCTGTGCTAAATCCAACAACCATACAATCGGGGGAAAAAGGTGGTGCTGAGAAGCATAAGCTATAGAAAAAAATTTCCAGCACTGGAAGATCATGGACCTCATTTGTGAAGGGGTTACAAAACTCCAATCCATACTCAGTGTAAAACAACAACCAACCGTACGCAGAATAACATATTTCACCATCACCGATTGAAGCAGGTAGTTTTTTCATAAAGTACTTGTAACTGGACGAAGGATCTTCAAAAGTGACAACGCCTCGTTTTTTGTCTACCACCATTAGCCACGGCGAAAGTAAAGAATAATTCTCCAATCTATTAATTGCTGCTTCACTTCTCCATTGTAACACAGGGGCTGCTAAATGGCAACGTTTGCATGTAGCACGGAAGTTTAAGTATTCCAAGCCAATACAAAACTCCATAATCATCTCCAAAACACCAAGTGGCAGATCAAGTAGTTGCAATTCATTATGTTCAACATCATCATCATCATCACTAACTTGTTTCACTACAATCTCACGGTCCTTGTCCTCTACTTCTTGTTTAGCTTTAGCATAATCAGCTGCTAACCTGCAAAAGATAAGTTTTTCTAAGATGGCAGAACGAGTGGCATATGAAAAGTTAAAGAAGAAATACACAAATCACTGTACCTGCATTCCCACACCGAAACATGGCTAGTTGGTAGCACTGGAGAAGGAAACATAGAAGACAGCAAGATTGTTCCATCACTCAAATTGTAAGAGTATATTATTTTCCCCGTTTTGCTACGGATGTGTATCTTACCCCCAAACTCAGAGGCAACTGCAGGACTATAAGCCACCAAGTTATCACGAGCAAGATCGACAAAAAAGTTACCATCTTTTAGGTCTTCCATTTTTCCCATATTTCACTACTCAAATCCATCTCGTTAAACTCTTCCTCCTCCATTTCTTCAAGCTGCTTACCAGTTAAGTCCAGCCTTTTGAGGCCTTCCAATTTTGCCCAGTCTATACTCGTCATATCTACTTTATTTAAAGACATAGTAGAAAATGTTGTATCTGTTTCCACATCAAAATTAAGACCTATTATAATACAGAACAACTCTGTATTAGATCCTGTCAGAAAATACTTTATTTTACTACCCCGGTAGAAGGGAGGATCAGGGCGTCTCGCAAACAGCATGAGTTTGATTACAACTTCTCCATCCTTAACCATAATGCCAATCTCAATTACCAAATAAAAAAAAGTATTGTCCGTACTCAAAGCATACACTTTATCGTTGCAACAACTTAGGCTATGTACAAAACAACCATCCCCGGTTATTCTCTTGAGTTGCTTAGCATAAGACATCTCAGTCCATTTTAACTTCCTTCTTTTACGGTCTAACAGGCAAAAAACAAAAGTAGGTTTATCTGATCTCGCTAGCAGTAGAATTGATTTGGGATCATCAGGCGGTAACGACAAACAACATTCTTTGATGGATGTGGAACCCCCGTCTTTCAGATTCAAGGGAGGGAGACGCATGATCTTAGAAGTAACGGGGTTCCAAAGAGACCACATGTTGTAGTTGGAAAGAATCAACCAACCATGAAAACTCCCTCGAATACGTTTTCCGAGCAACTCAGGGATTCGACAATGATAACATGACAACGGGTCTTGTATGTTGTAGAAAAACTGGTCTCGGCCGGTGCCTTCTGGATCATCTTCGGGGCTCTGAGCAACAAACCATTGATATTTTGCCGATAGGGGGGGTAAGTCGATCATACACTGGACCACAAGTAATCTGGCATTGGGTAATCAACAAAGTCAGCAGTTGTTAACCTTAAAAAATACAGTACTAAATTTGATTTTAACAAATATATACAATACAAATTGACACATATGACATTGCATGATAGCATAATTAGGACGAGTCGAGTACTTAGAAGCTAAGAAAGACCAAACTTCCATTAAAAAGTGGTTTCATATAGATGCAAGATCAACGCGGCACAGCTAAAAAAACAGTAGTTGTTGACCGCAACTGAGTTGAAGTAACTACTAAAAAGCTAAGAAAGACAGACACATATTAGATTCATAGAAAGGTAACACAGACCCAAATATTATTAAGCAAACTAAATCAAGATCAACACATATGAGATCGTACAATGGCAAAAAAAACAATGAAAACGCCTAAAAAAGACTAGACATGTATCCATAGAAAAATCAGTATATGTTAGAACCTAGAGTGATAATTATCATATATTCTTTCGATTTACACAAAGGTGCAAGGTAAACGAGCAACAAAAACCGTAACTGAGTCGAAGTCGGTGTAACTAGTAAAAAGAGTCCCAAACATTGCCTCGTTCTTTCCCAAACTCTCTATGATCAGAAGGAGTTGTAGTCGTTTCTTGAGATTTTCTTATTATTATTGAACAAATAAGATAACAAGGCAGCTGGATCGTTATTATATAGACGAATTTCAAATCCTAGATCGACTTAGATTTTTTTTAAACGGCATAAAAAAAACAAAAAGAAAAAAACAAAACTAGCAAAGAGCTAGGGATAATTACAAAGGAAAGAAAAGATTACATAGGAAATTTTAACACATAGTCACACGGAACGCGGTTTGCTCCGGTACGGAAACGAGAAATAGAAACGCGGTTCGTTAGATCCTTAAAATTTAGTACAAAAAGGGTAGGCTCATTTTGGTACACTCCGTTTCGATGATATAATTTGGTACGATGTACCAAATTTGATACAATGTACCTTATTATGCTAATACATATATAAGTCTTAATAGGCTTAAATATATTTTATATACATATCTAAAACTTTTATTAATTTTATTAAAATATTTAATATTTTTAATTATATATTTAATGCAAATATTGCAAAAATTACATTGTGTAATAAGATAACCTATTATCCTTTTATAAAAGTTTCATCAATAGCAGTTATATTTAATAGTTGGTTCATTTGTCAACCTTATTAGCAAGCCAATAACAAACCCTAAATAAAATCCTCCTCACTTCTCTTTACTTCTTTAACACACAACAACCACAATTATAATTCATTCTTTTCTTGATAACACACAACTAACATTATCTCTTTCTCATTGAGCCATTAATCTTCTTTCTTTTCTCTTTCTGCTTTAATCCGAACTGTCGTATCAGTTCACTTTGGTACGCTGTACCGATTCATTTTGGTATGCCGATGGATGTTGTTAGGGAACGCCGAATGTAGCAATTCAGATCGCGATCCGAGTCGCGATCGTACCGCATTTGGGTACGAACGATCCGAAACGCGAAACGCGGCTGAGTCAGCATTTTCTGTGACTATGTTTTAACCACTCTAGCCAACTGCTAAGCTTACAACCTCTAAACTTAAACCAAGAAAAGATCGACTCAGATTGGTTAGTGTGTGTGGTATATACAGTTGTATATTATCGTTATGTGTAAACAAGAAGAGATAACTCGTGAGCTATTCAAGATCAACTCTTAAACTACTCGAAATCGACTTGATATAAACGAGGCCAACTCGAGATCGAGCTACTCAAGTACACTTTCAATTAAATTACACTTTTACCTTTTATATATATGTAGTTACTTGATTGTCATATAATCGAGTCGAGTCGTACTTGATAGTCGAGTCGAGTTTCGAGCTCGAGTTTTAGTAATCGAGTTCGAGCTTGGCAGTATGGCTCGACTCGGCTCGTACACCCCTATCCATACGGTTGATTTTCATGTTATTTTTCTTTATTTTCATTGATATATTCAATATTTGTTTGTAACATTGAATACGATGGTCTATTAGTAAAGTATCTCCAAGATATTGAAGTTCAAACATCCTTTGATAAACATTTTGGATTGGTTCACTACAACAAAATATTGGACGAGCGACCGACTTTTGGCGAGCACATATTTGTCTTTTTAGTCATTAAATGATAGATATTTTGCTGACTTAGAAGACTAAAAGCGAAAAAATTCAATGTAAACTTTTGGCGATGACATGTTCTCGCCAAAAGTTTAACCAATTATTCTATTTTCACTCAATGGCTAATTACTCGCGCGTTTTTCCCACCAACCCTTTTGCCGAGGACATATCTTCGCCAAAAGGTGTTGACCAAAGTTTGACCAGAACAATACTTTTGACGAGAACATGTCCTCGCCATAGTGTTTACCCAAAAAAAAATAATAATAAAATAAATAGTTAAATAAATTAAAAACAGATTAAAAATATTTAAGACGTTTGACAAAGACATATCCTACCAAAAAGTATCAACAAAATAATTTTCAAATTAATTAAAAACTAAATTAATTAAAAATATTTTAAACTAATTATAAATGATTTTAAAATAATTTTAATAAATTATTAATGATTTAAATTACATGTACTAGACGACGAAACAAAAGACGAATACGAGCATATACCATTTTTTAATCAACAATATAGTCACTCAGATTAATGATTTTAAATAACCGAACTCATTCAACATAACTAACATATTCAAAGCTACTCATATAATTGAAGCATATTAATTACATTGCAAATTGATAAACGTTTAGAAGTTAAGAGATTAAAATAACACATTAGAATAAACATTTGGATAAACGCATTAAATTAAACATACGGATTACTACTTCATACGAAGATTTTTCATGTCATTTAGAAGCTCATGAAGTATTGCATCCGACTGACATGCGTCCTAGGGATATCTTACCAATTCCATTCTTGCTTCTAACATCTTTATTGTTGTTTCCAGCATGTTATTTATTGACTCCAACATGTTTATCTCATGATCGTTGACCTTGCAGTTTAAGCACTATGTACGTTTAGATCTAAAAGGTCTCGGACAATAACTTTTTTTTTTTTTTTGAACGGCAAATTTTATAAACTAGCAAGAAGCTACAAAAAACATTACAAGGTAATTAAATAAGGGTTTTTCAACCAATACTCCCAAGAAAAAGAGCTACGACATCTATTAATGCACTAAAAGAAGGAACGCAAGACAATATCATCAAAAAGCACCGAACGTCTTGGAGGAGCCTCATCAAATAACTAATTAATATAGTTAGTTAATTAATTGTGTACACTTTTGGCGAGGACATTTGGCTGCCACGCTGGACTTTCTTTGACCAAGAAAAGTGTGTGGGAGCCAATGTCCTCATCAAAAGCGTAAAAGTGTACTCGACAAGATAATGGCGAGGATATGTCCTTGCCAAAAGCTTTTGGCTAAGACTTGTCCTTGCCAAAAAGCATAAAATGTCATCTCCAACAGTGTCAAATATTATAGTGTAATTTTAAAGAAAGGTGGAGAACAATCACAAAATTATCGATAGCAATGTACATTTGTATCAGAAAATCATGATTTTTCTAAGTAACGTGAAAAGCATGACTTCCCCAAGTTAGGAAAGTATGACTTCTCTAAGTAAGTTTATCAATTATGCATCTCAACATTCATATTTATAAACCAACATGGATCGTTCATGTACATAAAGCATATTGCGTAGAAGCAAGGAAATGAAGGAGCTGAGTTACTATTGAAAATAACATAACAAATATCATATGTAAATTGGTCCCCGCGTAACGCGTGGTAACTAAATTCCTAGTTATTGTTACATTTTTGTTATAATTCTAAATTTTTTATATTTTATTTTTTTCATTTTATTATTATTATTATTATAAACAACCCTTTTATTAAAAGCTCATAGGGTTCTGAAAAATTAGTGGGAATAGAAAGCCATTGGTACATGCACTCTAAAGAATAGAAACCAATCCTATTAAAAATATGAATCTGCTGCACGCGCCGATGTCTTGAGTCATGGAGAATCGTCGAATCTGCTTAAGTAGCGTAACTACATCCTTCTCAAGTTCTCCAAAGAAGAAAAGAAAAGAGGAGAAACCCATATCCAATATCTGCACATTTCGCATCGTCTTGACACGTTTACGATTGTGCGGCATCAATGATCGCATGCCCGGCATAAAATCGGTCATCCCATATTGCGTCGAGGCGGCGATCCGTAAGATCAACACATACATCACGCCCATTATCCCACGAGTAAAGTAATATATCGGTAGGTCGCGAGGATCGTCCCCATCTCCGAAAGCCCAATATCCACCTCCTTACGTGCGAAATTTCGGACCGGGAGCATATATCAACAAGAACATCACGCACAAGGTTATGCCGATGTTTAATGCCAACAATACCGCATTACGAAACAAAGATGATCCCCATAAATATCTCCGAAAATACCTTAGAACAAGTGAACACGGTGCACGAGCGAAGGAAAAGCGGAACACCGAACCGATAGCATAGCACACAACGATAAGCCACGACATTCATAGTTTGTCCCGGTCAGGATATCGGAGCCACTCTAAGCCAATCCAAGTATGATCCTCCTTTAGTGAACTCCATAACGCCATCATCGGGAGAAAGATGGAATGTAGACTCAACAGTTTGGGTAACCCGATCGAAATATATATCTGCCAATTTCTTCATAAGTTTCGTATTATTTTATTTTTATATTTATACTTTTAAATTTTTAGATTTTTATATTTATTTATTATTATTATAACTTTTTATACTTATTATTATTATTATTGTTATTATTATAAAACATCACTTCATTAGAAAATCATAGGAGTTACAAGAAATTAAAGAGGAGCTGAGATAATAACTAGGCTCCCACTCCTCTAGCTATAGCAAAGCTAATCCCACTAAAAATATGATCAGCAACACGTGCTCTAATATTTTGAGTCAACGAGATTTTGCGGTACGCTTTAGTAAGGTTACAACATCCTTCTCAAGTTCACCAAACGAAGAGAATGAGAAGGGGATAAACATGTATCCAATGTCTGCACATTTGGCCTCGTACTTGACACGCTTTCGTTGGGTTGCGTCAATCACCGCACGACCTGGTACAAATTCAACCATGTTAGTTTGCGTCAAGGGGGACGACCCTGTCAAATCAACACATGCATCCTGACCACTGTCCAAGGAATAAAGCAACATACCAGCCGGACGTAAGGGTTGGTCCAATGTCAACCTTTTACGAGCAGGAAGGGTATCACGCACCACGTTATGCCGATGTTTATTATTATTATTATTATTATTATTATTATTATTATTATTATTATTATTATTATTATTATTGTTATTTGTTATAACATCACTTTTTTAGAAATTTATATTCATATTGTTATTGTTGTTGCAGTTGTTAAAACTTACTTTTCACCTATTTTAACTTAAACCCTTTATTTATTTGATTCAAACGAAAACATACACACAAATCTTTTGTAACAAATCATCTTTGTTGATGAATTGTGTGGGATAAAGATAATGTTGTTATCACTATTTTCTTGAAAATGATGTTGTTAATAATTTAAATATTTTATTATCATTTTTCTTAACTAATTAATTCTTATTGAATTTAACTATTTATAACTATTATTATTATTATTATTTACAATTACAATCCATACGCATTACATTTAATTCATGTTATAATTACAATTTTTTTTTGACATATTACAATTCTTTCACATTACAATCAATTCATATTATAATTATAATTCTTTTAATATATTACAAGTTATTCACATTAAATAACAAAGGGTGCGTTATATGCAGTACCATTCTTAGATACAGTACTTTACATTACCATTTTAAAAGAATCTAGACCATAGGATCATTTGATCAATGGTTAATATTACATAGTGGCATTTCTATAAATAAATAGAACCTTTTTTTTGGCTGGAAAACGTTTTAGAAGGGTATTTTGCTTTTTACATAAACACAACCGCTTCCAAAAGCACTCCCATTTTTTGCAAAAAAACGGCAAGTTGCACCATGATAAGACGGAAATTTAATTTCCCTGGATTTTCTCACCATTTTCAACAAATCTTATCATCTTCAGTTAAATTAAAAGCTACAAACAAACCGACTCACCTAATCATTCATCACACCGAAAAAAACGCACACAAAACATTCATCATCGGTTGAAATTTGAATAAAACATGTCAGGTATCATAAAAATTATATGTTTAATCTTTAAATTATGAATTTGTTTTGCTTATTTTGATATTATTAACATAAAAATGCATCAATATTTTATCATTAATTGAACGGGAAAAAAAATTAAGATGCATGTGTGTTAAATACGGTTGATCAGGAAAAAAAGAGTAATTTATTCTTGAAAATTAACATTTAAAAATTATTGGATTGATTGGTTTATAGATATGAAACAAAATTATTTGACATTGTATTATTATGTATTTTTAATTTTTCAATTGATATGTTTTATAAATTTTCTTTGCTGTTTAGTAAAGTAAATGGTTGATAAGAAAATATGTAAAGTTATGCAAAATGGAAAAAAAAAATATCAGGGTTTACTGATTAATGAACATATATGTTTGTATAATGTTAAAAGATGTGTGAGGGGAATTTGGTAATGGTAAAAAATTGGTCACTTTCCTATATTTTTCTGAACATGATGGTAAATGAGTTAGTAACATAGGTGCTAAATTTGTTGATATTTGGTATGTGAGTTAGATGTAAAATGGTGATAAATGAGTTAGTAACATAGGTGCTACTTGACCATGATGTTTATGAACATATATGTTTGTTATGAAAATGGAAAAAAAATAAAAAATAATAACAGGGTTTACTGATTAATGAACATATGTGTTTGTATAAGGTTAGAAGATGTGTTAGGGGCATTTGGTAATGGTAAAAACTGGGTCACTTTCCTATATTTTTCTGAACAAAGATGCTACTTGACATTTGGTAATGGTAAAAAATGGTAACTGATGTTATTGGGTATGGGAGTTAGATGGAAAACTCATGGTAAATGAGTTAGTAACATAGGTGTTACATTTGTTGTTGTTGGGTGTGGGAGTTAGATGTAAAACTGATGTTAGTAACATAGGTGCTACATTTGTTGTTGTCGCCTATGTGAGTTAGATGTAAAAGGATGTTAAATGTGTTAGTAACATAAGTGCTAAAGTTGTTGATATTGGGTATGGGAGTTAGATGTAAAATGGTGTTAAATGAGATAGTAACATAGGTGCTAATTGACATTTGAGGTTAAAGTATCATTTTTTTTTATAAATGTATTAACGTTGGTTTTAATTTGCATGTGTCAAATATAGGGAAAACCAGCAAGGGAAAGGGAAAGGAACTTGTTGAAGAAAAGGATGACACAATCAATGCAGAGGAAGAGGAGACGGACGACGATTTTGTTGAGACAACGTGGGACAATCCAGGTTAGTAGTTTATATGTGTTGTAGGAAAGAGTATACTATATAATTATAATTTGAAAACAAACGTGAGAGTTAATAATCTGTTAATGTATACATATTAGCATTAAGGAGGAGTCAAAGGAACAAAGTAAAGGAACAATTAGATGAAGGAGAGAATGAGAATCTGGATGCCGATAACAATGGTAAGATGTTCTGTGTGAACATACTTGTATAAATTAGTTTGTGTTTGAGAACCAAAAATAATGGTTGAAGTTGATGATTAAATACGTGGGTGTTTAGTTTATAGAATTAATTGTATATGCAGCATAGCAATGGTTGTTTATATTCGGATCAAGTAACATGTATTGGAAATGGGTGTTTGTATGTACATAAAAGGCTAAAACATGTTTTTTGTAGATTAAAAGTAGTAATTTTGGAATAGAAATGTATATATGGGTGTCGAACAGGGGCGTGTGGGTATATAGTATAAAGAAATGAACAGAAATTTACGTGTGATATGTGGTCAACATACATGTTATTTGAATGGCAATTTAGTACATTCGTGTTTCCATTTTTAATTTTATCAACATGTTGCAGGGGATAAACGAAAGAATACAAAAAAAGAGAAAGAGGAAAGGGTGTGGTTGATACTAACACTAGAAAAGATAAGAAACGCAAGGTGGAAATACAGGACAGTAAGGCAGGACCTAGTAACACAACATCAAAAAAAAGAAGCTCACCTAGTAAAACTGGTGCGAAACCATTAGCAGCAACTACTTTTCAGAATAGGTGTAGCCCAAAAAGTTTGTACCTAGCTTGTGGGAATATTATGCCGCACCAACTAGCGTGTTTAGAAAGAATGGGATTGGGGAGGTGGTTGGTATAAAAATGGACGGTATTCCAGCTAGGATAGGATTGTATGTTGTAGATAAGCTGGATGTGAAAAAGATGGAGATTAGATTAGCATTAGGGTCAATCAAAATTACTAAGGACTTGATTGCAGAGATGTTAGGAGTGAAAAACGAAGGAAGAGATATTGAAGCGGGTGAGGAAATAAGAGATGTAGAAATGATAGCGAGCTGGAGAAGTCAATATGAGGGTGTTGCGGAAATTAAGCCGGCAGATGTTAAGTTTAGGATAAGATAATCAAAGGAAGCAGATATGAATCTCAAACTAAACTTCGTTGTGCTATTTTCTTCTATAATTGGTAGGCTTAAGAATAAAGGCCTGTGTGATTTAAAGATACTAGATTACATTAGCCTTGACACGGACCTTTCAGAAATAAACTGGTGCGAGTATATTTGGAAGAGTATTCAGACATGAAAAATAGGATGGACGAAAGGAAAAAAGGATAACTTCTTTCTTGGTCCACTAACGTTTCTCACTGTAAGTAAATTTGTTCAAGTTTGTTGGTACAAATTTATGTTATCATTCGGTATTGGAAAAAAAATACATATTACCTGAATTATTATAATGTGTATGAATCAGTTGTGTTACGTTGATGGTACAAAGTGCAACACTTTTAAAGTTGCACGAAAGAGACCACCAACCAGGGTATGGACACATGAGTTGCTGAGTGAACGGGAAGATGCAGAAGTTCTTGCAGGAGGAATTGGGAAGGGAGATCTTGAAGATCCGTTTGTTGAGGAAGATCAGGAACCGCCACCGGTGAATATGGAGGTAATATGTTAGAAGATTGATAATACAATGTATTTTTTGTGCATGAATGTTGGATAAAGACATAATGAACTTCTGAATTAATTTGTGTAACAGGGATGTTTGTGGCTGTTAAACAAGTATGTTAAAGACATGGACAAATCAGGGATAGATTTTGAAAGGACTTTGGATGCTGCAGTGAAGATGTCCTCGGGGAACAGTGAGATGCAAGGGTTAGTTGAACGATATGGAGCCGTTTGGAATAAAGCATCCGTTAGTACCCCAACTAGCATTTCTAACATAAATGTTACGATGGGAAGGACAGAAGAAAGGGGAAAAGATGTTGAAAAAGAAAAAGGCCATGTAAGCATTAAAGATTTTGTTGAGGAAGGATCGCATAGTAAAGGAAAAAACACAGTGGACGATGCTAGAGCACCAATGGAAACAATGGTAGAGTGGGGACCAGAAACACAAAAGTTGGCTGTGGAGAGTATTGACAGAGCATCGGAACCTGGGTTTGACTCTCCTGGAGCGATGATTGGACCATTGACGCAAGAGGCGAAGTTGATCGTACAATTGAAAAAGCAAAAGCCAAGGATGATCTGGATTATGGTCCAAGTTTTAGTCTTGGTTTGAATCCAGACTTTGCAACAGCGAGGGAAACTTTGGTAACACCAAATGCTTCGAAGGACAGTTCAGTGATATCAAGTCCGGTGCCTATAAGTTTTGCCCACCGAGCGGAGTAAAGTGTCTGAATCGGGGTAAAGAAAAGCGGAAAACATCATTGACTCAAGCAATGAGGTCACCATTTGAAAAAGAATTTTGGAAGTCGAACCTAACTACACGGCGGATGAAATTAAACTCGGAAGTACCTATTTCTCATGATTGCATATGATATCACGGTAAGTAAATTATTAAATGAAGTTTAATATTATGCATATATGTTCTTTGAAATACAGTAAATTAATATCTTATCAACATTGTTTATTTTCGGTTTTAATAGTGAGGTCCTGTTTACATCAAGATGTGGTCGAAAGTTATCAAGAGACCAGTTGCACGACCTGGGTGAAGAATATGTTGAAAATCATATGTTGGACGCTTGGGCGGTGGTTATGAATTCAAGGGAGGAATATAGAAGCCAAGACTTGTCACACCCCCAAATTACCTGTTTTACAGCGGAATGAAATACCTCGGGGAGGACTATCATAGCATCAAAGTTACAGTTATATCGAACGAACTAAAGTGTCATTTTGAAAATATCGTTTGATTCATTAAAATAATCAGAGTTTACAAAGATTAGGTCCCAAAAGATTTCCAATATATCAAAACGAGTTTGTTACAATCAAACGATAGTTAAGTGCATAAAATATAGGTGAGACGCGTCGACACCGCGACTCTATGATAAGTCCACATGCATGCCATGAAGTGAATGCCTTAGATACCTGAGATAAAACATGCTAAAAGTGTCAACACAATGGTTGAGTGAGTTCATAAAGTTTGGTTAACAAGTAAAGCTTTTAAAGAGCGATCATGCAACAAAGGCAAAGTTTTTGGTCATTTAGAATAGTCCACAAAGCAAAGGCATTGTAAATCCACTCGGTTCCAAGTTCCGCCCATACAAAACTTGCAACCTGTGTGTTCACAATCCACTGCCAAAAGTAGTATGTCTAGTTTATGTTCAAGCACACGAGGTCAAATGAGTTCTCAAAGCAAAGGCATTGTAAATCCAATCGGTTCAAGTTCCGCCCATACAAAACTTGCAACTGTGTGTTCACAACCCATTGCACAAAATATAGTGTGTCTAATAGTCCAAAGTGTGCGATGTCATAATAGTTCACAATATAGCACCACGTATATAATAATGTATGCCGGCAAAGCCCTAGGATAAATAATATCGTCCGTAACATAGTGGACGAGAGGTTGGCCGACCTCTAATAGCGCTATCCATACTACCTCGATAGGAGACTAACAATGCGAATATCTGAACAAGACATCATACAACTATTATATACAATTAAGAACACTCCGAACATGGGAGAATTTGCCTTTGCTCGAGCAGGGGAGACTTTAGGTCAAGAACGCTCCGTAACATAGTGAGACGTTCTGCTCCGTAACATGGGGAGACTTTGCACACTCCAACGATAAGGCGAGAATTATTGAGAACGCTCCACCAATAAGGCGAGACTTTATAGTGATGCTCCAAACATGGGAGACTTTATAGTGATGCTCCGATCATATGAGACTTTATAGTGATGCTCCGATCATAGGAGACTTTAGGTCAAGGTCATAACACGTCCGGTTCAATAAGTTCAAACAAGTCATAAGTTTGTATTTAAGTTCAAGAGTTTCGTTCAAAAGTTCATAATTAAGTTCAAAGATTTAAGTCGAGTTCAAAAGTTCAAAACAGTCAAAGAGCTCGAATAATATCAAAAGATTCAAGATAGTCGAGCGTTCAAAATCACGTCAAACAAGTTTATAATATATCAAAAGGGTCCTTTACGAGGATAAAAGAGTTCAACTATATGTCAAAAGTTCAAATCAAGTCCAAAGTGTTCACTTATATGTTAAAGGGTCCAATTCAATTTAAAAGAGCTCAAATATACATGTCGAAGGGTTCACAATCAAGGAAAGTGTTTCAACTAATAGCGTTCATAACATCTTGATCAATTTAGTTCGAGCATAATCTACTTACAGCACATAGAGTGAAACAAAAGATATTTAAGTTCATATAGATGCAAAGTAAAAGCAAGTAGTTGAGCATGTATCTCCCAGAAGAGTTTATAAAACAGTTAAACGAGTAAAAGTGGGGCTACGAACTCACCTGTTGCAATAGTTATGATGACAAAGTGGATGCACAAAAATGAGACGCAACAGTCTAACTGCGACCTATAATGAATGATATGCTCTAATGTAAGTCATGAAACAATGTCGTGCATGCAAACTCATATGATATCCATACCACTTGTACCTTTTTGGAAAATAAAGTTTATCGTCGAAATATATGTTTATGACCTCTAGTCAAGTTACAAAACACTTTATCAGTATTTACGTCGAAATGATATCCTACGATAATCATTTAGTGGTTTATTATGAATCTATAACTTTCGTTGTAAAATAATGTCATTTGACAATTTCATGAAAGCGATTAAACGGCCTTGAAAAGCTAGTCGTAAAATGGTGCACATCGAGTGTTAGGAAACAAACTCAACTGTTTTGAGAAGCTTGTATCATCATCTCAAAGTTTTAGCATTTAAGTTTTTATCGTAGATGTCTCAATCATGGAGAAAACATAGGTAAAGTATGGTACTTGTGTCCAAAATATTGTTTAAGGGTGATTTCGGCAAAGTTTGAGTGACTATGTTTTATTCGTTACAACTCCGCTTGACAAGCGGATGGTCATTTGGAAAATATGTTTGGCGAACTTACTTTTACTAGAAGACATCACTTTATAAAAGTCCTACATTTATGTTAAAACGTCCTCCAACATGGTGACTAGTTTTGCCGTAACACTTGTCTATTAGAAATAATATAGTTTTCTTATATAATAAAGTTACTGACAATTTTGTGAAAACGTATAATTTAATTGTTACAAGTCCGTTTTCTCGTTTTATATGTCCTTAGCTTCGTATCAAAGTATACTAATATATATTTGATAAGTCGACACATTTAATAACGCTTAAGCCTCATTTTGACTCGTAAAGGTGACATTTTCATCTTGAAATTTCGGAATTATTAGTTTTCGTAGTCAAACTTCAAAATTCATAACTTCTTCGTTATAACTCCGTTTAATCCGTTCAAGCGGCCAAGTTTTCGTTTTAAAGTATATTTTCCAAATATCTAGCCCAAAATATTTTACCAACTGTCGAATTTTCCAGATTTTTAAAATAAGGACAGACCCTTTTGCAAACTTGTCGAAATGAGTTTTTCTCGCGCCAAACCTATTCTAACCCATTCAAAACAACTCCGAAGCTATTCTAATCCTACCATACACCTTCTTAGGGTGTCATGGGTTCCTAGTCATTACCAAAAATAATATATAACAAGGAGTAATTATAGGATGAAATATATATATATATAACACTTAAAATCATTAAAAAGTGGTATAAACATACATAGGACTTGCATGTTTTTCTTGAATATGATGAAATGAATATGAAATGAATATGAAATATGATCATGAAAATGAAAAGCTTACAAGTAACTTGATGAGGTTATTAGAACAAAGGGTTTTTCCTAATCACCCAAGGTTTATATTACAAAACCTTAACAAGAGTGATACTAGTATATGTATAACTTGATTAGAAAAATATTTGATGATCACCTCCTTGGTCCATATGGTTGGCCGGTTTAGTGAAGAAGAAGAGAAGAAGAGAGAAACTTGATCTTGCACTAGATATTATTGTGTTGTATGTGTGAGTCATGAGTAGTATAATATGAGTAATAATGAAAGATATTTAGCAAAGTTAAGTATGAGTCACCTCTTGGTCGACATATATAAAACGAAAGAGACTTGATGCATTTAGTGATAATTAATTGTATTAATGTAGAGTAAATGTGTAGATAATTAAGGATAATTAATAACTTGTATACATATTTAAGCTTTTAGGGTAACGTTAGCTAAAAATAAATTTTAACAGATCAAAATAAAATATATTGAAGTCATAAAAATTATAAAAATACATTCCTTACAAAAATTGAGTGAAATAATAATTATCGTGTTGAATTTACGAAAACCGTCGTAAATATTTATACATAACAATTTATATACAAAATAAATTGAAAACATCGGGTAAACTAATAATATAATTTTTATAGTCTTAAAATGAGTACAAAAATATATTAAGAATATTTTTGGAAGTGTCGGATCAATATTCAAAATAATCTTTCTGCGATAGCGTTTATTTAATAAGAAAATAAACGTTTAATGTAAAATGCAAAACCATGCACGAACCGATATGAAATGATGAATATTGAGTTTGAGAAATGACCGGAAATTGAGAATTGTGACATTCTTCCCATGTCAGCGGAATCACGTCCTCGTGATTCGATTAATGATACTATGGTCCGAACCTCGACAAGGGTTCTAAAAGTTTATGCTCGTGTATGGTCTATATGATTATGTCAATGCTCATGCATATGGGTTCCTTGTTCAAATAAAATACGTTCTCGTGCTATCGTGAGCATTTCCCGTCCTAAATACATGCTCTCTTATGACTAGGCTCGATGAGGCAGGCTTTCCCATTCTCGAGCGAAATCCTCAAAAGATTTTTAGGTAACCGATTTTTACTTAATCCCACAACTCATCAAACAAGAACTGTCATACGATTAGGCTAAATCGGTTTAGGTAACAACTTGTTTCTAGCTCGATCTTTGCAACTCATCAAACAAGAACTGTCACTCGGATCAAACTGAAACAAGTGGTTTGAAGAAAATCTTTTGAAAATTTGGCTCAATTACGGAATTGCTTACTCATATGAGACTACTACTCCTTCATTGCATGATTCTTCCCGAATTAGACATAGGTGATCGTGCTATGTATAATTTAGGAGTAACTATGCAATGCTTGGACTAATCGTCTCATATGGTGTTTGGTGTTGAGTCATAAGTTCGCATGTATAAGGAGTATGCACTTATAATGATATGATGAGATGCTATGATGATGTAGTTATAGTCTAGGGTCAATGATGCAACCTAGTTCTCTATAACCGATGCTCGATACCAATCATCACACCCCAAATTACTGCTTTCTGGAGGAATGAAATACCTTGGAGAGGACTATCATAGCATCAAAGTTACGGTTATATCGAACGACCTAAAGTGTCGTTTGAAAATATCGTTTGATTCATTAAAATAATCGAGTTTACAAAGATTAGGTCCCAAAAGATTTCCAATATATCAAAACGAGTTTGTTACAATCAAACGATAGTTAAGTGCATAAAATATAGGTGAGACGCGTCGACACCGCGACTCTATGATAAGTCCACATGCATGCCATGAAGTGAATGCCTTAGATACCTGAGATAAAACATGCTAAAAGTGTCAACACAATGGTTGAGTGAGTTCATAGAGTTTGGTTAACAAGTAAATCTTTTAAAGAGCGATCATGCAACAAAGGCAAAGTTTTTGGTCATTTAGAATAGTCCACAAAGCAAAGGCATTGTAAATCCACTCAGTTCCAAGTTTCGCCCATACAAAACTTGCAACCTGTGTGTTCACAATCCACTGCCAAAAGTAGTATGTCTAGTTTATGTTCAAGCACACGAGGTCAAATGAGTTCTCAAAGCAAAGGCATTGTAAATCCACTCGGTTCCAAGTTCACCCATACAAAACTTGCAACTTTGTGTGTTCACAACCCATTGCACAAAATATAGTGTGTCTAATAGTCCGATGTACGATGTCATAATAGTTCACAATATAGCACCACGTATATAATAATGTATGCCGTGCAAAGCCCTAGGATAAATAATATCGTCCCATAACATAGTGGACGAGAGGTTGGCCGACCTCTAATAGCGCTATCCATACTACCCACGATAGGAGACTAACAATGCGAATATCTGAACAAGACATCATACAACTATTATATACAATTAAGAACACTCCAAACATGGGAGAATTTGCCTTTGCTCCGAGCAGGGAGACTTTGGGTCAAGAACGCTCCGTAACATAGTGAGGCGTTACGCTCCGTAACATGGGAGACTTTGCACACTCCACCGATAAGGCGAGAATTATTGAGAACGCTCCACCAATAAGGCGAGACTTTATAGTGATGCTCCAAACATGGGAGACTTTATAGTGATGCTCGATCATATGAGACTTTATAGTGATGCTCGATCATAGGAGTCTTTAGGTCAAGGTCATAACACGTCCGGTTCAATAAGTTCAAACAAGTCATAAGTTTGTATTTAAGTTCAAGAGTTCCGTTCAAAAGTTCATAATTAAGTTCAAAGATTTAAGTCGAGTTCAAAAGTTCAAAACACCAAAGAGCTCGAATAATATCAAAAGATTCAAGATAGTCGAGCGCTCAAAATCACGTCAAACAAGTTTATAATATATCAAAAGGGTCCTTTACAGGATAAAAGAGTTCAACTATATGTCAAAAAGTTCAAATCAAGTCCAAAGTGTTCACTTATATGTTAAAGGGTCCAATTCAATTTAAAAGAGCTCAAATATACATGTCGAAGGGTTCACAATCAAGGAAAGTGTTTCAACTAATAGCGTTCATAACATACTGATCAATTTAGTTCGAGCATAATCTACTTACGCGCACATAGAGTGAAACAAAAGATATTTAAGTTCATATAGATGCAAAGTAAAAGCAAGTAGTTGAGCATGTATCTCCCCCGAAGAGTTTATAAAACATTTAAACGAGTAAAAGTGGGGCTACGAACTCACCTGTTGCAATAGTTATGATGACAAAGTGGATGCACAGAAATGAGACGCAACAGTCTAGCCGCGACCTATAATGAATGATATGCTTTAATGTAAGTCATGAAACAATGTCGTGCATGCAAACTCATATGATATCCATACCACTTGTACCTTTTTGGAAAATAAAGTTTATCGTCGAAATATATGTTTATGACCTCTAGTCAAGTTACAAAACACTTTATCATTATTTACGTCGAAATGATATCCTACGATAATCATTTAGTGGTTTATTATGAATCTATAACTTTCGTTGTAAAATAATGTCATTTGACAATTTCATAAAAGCGATTAAACGGCCTTGAAAAGCTAGTCGTAAAATGGTGCACATCGAGTGTTAGGAAACAAACTCAACTGTTTTGAGAAGCTTGTATCATCATCTCAAAGTTTTAGCATTTAAGTTTTTATCGTAGATGTCTCAATCATGGAGAAAAACATAGGTAAAGTATGGTACTTGTGTCCAAAATATTGTTTAAGGGTGATTTCCGGCAAAGTTTGAGTGACTATGTTTTATTCGTTACAACTCCGCTTGACAAACGGATGGTCATTTTGGAAAATATGTTTGGCGAACTTACTTTTACTAGAAGACATCACTTTATAAAAAGTCCTACATTGATGTTAAAAACGTCCTCCAACATGGTGACTAGTTTTGCCGTAACACTTGTCTATTAGAAATAATATAGTTTTTCTTATATAATAAAGTTACGGCAATTTTGTGAAAACGTGTATAATTTAATTGTTACAAGTCCGTTTTCTACGTTTTATATGTCCTTAGCTTCGTATCAAAGTATAATAATATATATTTGATAAGTCGACACATTTAATAACGCTTAAGCCTCATTTTGACTCGTAAAGGTGACATTTTCATCTGAAATTTCGGAATTATTAGTTTTCGTAGTCAAACTTCAAAAATTCATAACTTCTTCGTTATAACTCCGTTTAATCCGTTCAAGCGGCCAAGTTTTCGTTTTAAAGTATATTTTCCAAATATCTAGTCCAAAATATTTTACCAACTCGAATTTTCCAGATTTTTAAAATAAGGACAGACCCTTTTGCAAACTTGTCGAAATGAGTTTTCTCGCGCCAAACCTATTCTAACCCATTCAAAACAACTCCGGCTATTCTAATCCTACCATACACCTTCTTAGGGTGTCATGGGTTCCTAGTCATTACCAAAATAATATATAACAAGGAGTAATTATATGATGAAATATATATATATATATATATATATATATATATAACACTTAAAATCATTAAAAGTGGTATAAACATACATAGGACTTGCATGTTTTTCTTGAATATGATGAAATGAATATGAAATGAATATGAAATATGATCATGAAAATAAAAGCTTACAAGTAACTTGATGAGGTTATTAGAACAAAGGGTTTTCCTAATCACCCAAGGTTTATATTACAAAACCTTAACAAGAGTGATACTAGTATATGTATAACTTGATTAGAAAAATATTTGATGATCACCTCCTTGGTCCATATGGTTGGCGGTTTAGTGAAGAAGAAGAAGAAGAGAGAAACTTGATCTTGCACTAGATATTATTGTGTTGTATGTGTGAGTCATGAGTAGTATAATATGAGTAATAATGAAAGATATTTAGCAAAGTTAAGTATGAGTCACCTCTTGGTCGACATATATAAAAAGAAAGAGACTTGATGCATTTAGTGATAATTAATTGTATTAATGTAGAGTAAATGTGTAGATAATTAAGGATAATTAATAACTTGTATACATATTTAAGCTTTTTGGGTAACGTTAGCTAAAAATAAATTTTAACGGATCAAAATAAAATATATTGAAGTCATAAAAATTATAAAAATACATTCCTTACAAAAATTGAGTGAAATAATAATTATCGTGTTGAATTTACGAAAACCGTCGTAAATATTTATACATAACAATTTATATACAAAATAAATTGAAAACATCGGGTAAACTAATAATATAATTTTTATAGTCTTAAAATGAGTACAAAAATATATTAAGAATATTTTTGGAAGTGTCGGATCAATATTCAAAATAATCTTTACGCGATAGCGTTTATTTAATAAGAAAATAAACGTTTAATGTAAAATGCAAAACCATGCACGAACCGATATGAAATGATGAATATTGAGTTTGAGAAATGACCGGAAATTTCAATACAATACTCTTTCAAAAACACACCCGAAGTCAAAGCTCGGTTACAACTACATTTAATTTTCTTATATTCAAAACAACATCCTAAAATATCACACGGTTACCTGTTTCTGTTATTCATTCCTATTGCTAGCAACTCTTCGAAATTGGTAATAATGTTAGTGCTAGAGATATTTTATTTTGGGTTAAGATCTTCATATGCTAAATCTCTAAAATTTGTAAGTTTTATTTTTATAAAACTATCAATCACAAGTTTCAATATGTTATTTTTTGTATATGTATATTGTTTATTTGAAAGTTTATTTATTTATTTTTTTATGTTTTTTTTATTATTTTTTTTAAAGATCTATAGTATACAATCGATTAGTAATTTTGGATGATCTGATTACTAGATCTTAAACATAAAAATATAATTTGGGGGAAACTATTTTTTACGGATGATAATAACATATTTCAATGAATTTTCAAAAATATAATTCACCCATTAATGTCAATTCATTCAAAATAATATCCAAAAATAATCTACAATTTGACTATATATCTTTCATTCAACCATTGACAACAACCCTAATGATTGACTAATTGGGGATTTTACTAATTGGTAAGTTTTTTTTTTTTTTTTTTTTTTTTTTTTATTTTTGATTCAATTATAATACGTTTTTCAGTTGTTTGTTTGAATCTATTTTTATACAGGATTGTTCATGTTCAAGTTTGTATTGATTGACTATTTGCTCAAATTGGTTTATGGGTTACAAGAACTGAAAAAGGTTTGATGTTGTAGGAGTTTATACATTCACATTTTTTTGTTCCTTTTTGTTTCAGGATATGATATGATGATATGGAAAGGAGATTAAACATCTATCATGTCGCTCACGTAAATTAACAAGCTTTAAAGTTAAGTTAAAGTTAAAGATAAAGTGTTAAATGTTTCTAATGGAAGATTTTATATGTAACAGGTTTCTATTAGTTCATATGTGTTGCTGGAATAGTATTGGATGTTGAACTCAATTTGAAGAAAAGTTATAAGATCAAACAACCGGTGAGTAAAATATTCTATCTTTTTTCATCTTCATTTGAAGCAAGTTTTTGTATTTCCCCTTAAGTTGTTTGATTTTAACTAAGATAATTTCTTTTGGGGTTCTTTACTTCTTTTATGAGTTGATTCTAAGGAGGTTACTTTATTTTGCAAGTAATTTGGTATTTGCACATGAACTATTCGATGAAATGCTACAATAATTGATTTATATATTGAAAGTAACATGTTAATGTGTGCTTTTTGTAAAATGTGATATGTAGTAGCATTCTCAAATAATCTCAAGAAGCCACACGAATATAGCTTCCGAAAAGTAGGTTTAATAATCTCATAAGCATAAGCCCTTTGGCTTTACCCAAACACTCATTATAACTTATAGATTTACCAAGATGCAGCAAGCCCTTTGGCTTTACCCAAACACCCCTCATCTACTTAAGAATAAGTAGTTAAGCCGATAAATATAGACTATTTATACGGATATGATCAAAATAGTATTTTACAGCTACGATTATAACTATAGGTTGGTGATGACCACATGTACAAATTAATCCCCGTTATAATTTTGGCAACTTTTTGGTTCAATTTTGGTTTAATGGCAAACATTTTTTTGTCTAGATATATGAAAGGAAATAAACATTGGTTATTCAGATCGATAATGCGCTTTTGGCAATTTTTACCACGTTGACCTCCTTAAGCACTTTGACCACATTGCTCTATGTTGTGTTTTAAATTTAACCAATTATAGAAAAGAAAAGAACCAAAGTTGACCCATTTACAAATATATAGGTCAAAAGTTTCACCATTAGGCCTTATAGTTAGAATTGTATATGATGAACCCATTTGTAAATATATTGGTCTTAGTTTCACCACTAGGCCTCCGTCTGTAACATGATTTCTATAGATTTCTTGGATTAATGTATGGACGGATCTTTTTTTTTTTTTTTTTTTTTTTTTTTTTTTTGGGTGTATGAGGACATCTCTTTTCAAAGCTAATATATTATTTATTCCATGCGGTTCATATTGAACATATCATGTGCCGGAATCTTTGAGTCTTCATCTTCTTGTGGTAAAAGGCGTGGTGGGCATACACGAATATAGGTATGTTTATAAGTGATAACGTAAGAAATTATTCCTTGATATTCTTTTCAAGTATTATACCTATCTAATTTGTACAGCTTTTAATAAGCAATCACCAAACGGGTTGTATTTGTATTAAGTTTTCCATTTCAGAACGGCCACTCATTTATAATGCAATGATTTGTTTCTAGCTATTATAGTTTAGCATTGAGTTACTGAAGGTCTACTAATATATTTATATGCATGATTTCTATATTGCGCCTAACGATGAAATGATCACATGTGGTCATCATGGAACACTTTCAAGTCTATCGCAAAGGCGATGAAGGACACGCGTAATATCCCTACTGTACCCTACATGGATAAAGGGACGATAGCAATCGAACAGCAGCGATTCAAATGGCACTTTTAGTGACGAGTTTGTTCTGAAGAAATTTCTTTTCTTGGCATATGTAGTCAAGAACTACTTGCAAGAGGTTGTGTGCTCCTTAAACGCACACGTAAAGGTTCCATCTGATATATCAATCACAACTTATTTGAATTAATGTATTAAATGCTGTAATTTTCAGAATGGTTTTTAATTATTACAGGTCATCTTCACCGAAAAATAGTTTCTGATATATCAACAAAATGGATCAGGTTAGTTCTTTCCAACTTATGATGGTACTTAATTACTTATTATATCACTGTGTAAGTTACGGGTTCATAACTTGATTTTAATCAAAGGTGTCAACTTCAACTTATGAGATCTGTATATGTGATGGTAAACTTGGATCCAACCATTTGCACAGGTTAAAAAAAATAAGTCAAAACATTGGATGCTATGATTACCAAAAGAAAAAAAGTTCGAACAATTTCTTCCTTAAAATTGACACATAACATCACCATTTAGATATTTTCCAATTCCAACTGAACATTATTATTTTATCGTGAACATGTTTCCTTTCTATAGTTGTTCTTTTCTAACGTTGTGTTTACATTGCCAAGAAAAATATTGGACGACAAATAGTAGTTGTAAATATTTATGTTTCTAGAAACAAAGTTAAAAAAAATCCAAAACAATAAACAAAATATGGGTAACCTATCGACTTTTGGCGAGAATAAAACCATGAGGCGTGTGGTTACCCGCCAAGAGTTAAATCTTAAAACCTTAATTTGATGTTTGTAACAACTTAAGAGAAACAACTCTGATTTTAGTGAGTTGGAGTTTTCAAACACATAAAACACTACTCATCTTAAAATTAGGTTGTTTCAATCTTTTTTAAAATGGAGCCAAAATTACAAAATAAATTAGTGCATGGTTCTATTATTGAACAACAATCATGATGTATTTACCAACATTAGTACTTTTTAATCATCGAAAACTTTAACTATAATACCTTAAAATGTGTATATAAATCGATGATCCACGAAGATGAAGAGCGTACATGTCGATGGGACCATTACAAAAAGAAGAGTAAGTTTGTTAATCACACACTCACCGCCAATGGTTTGGTGGGCCTTTGGTGATTTTAAAGGTTTAAAGCATTAAACTAAAGTCATATTCTTATTCTATTGATACTAACTTTGTCTCTTTTAATGATATTGTGTTGGAAGTTTTGAAAGATATGTCACCTTGGCGGTCGCCACCTTGTGGAAGGTGGTCATGATCGATGTTACTTTGTGCTAAAAATCATGGATCGTGGCGTTGTTGAGTTTGAATGCAAAATCAAATGGAGTATGATACTTGGACCGGAGGTGTGTGTAGGTTGCTTGCGTTGCTACAAATACAAACAATAAGATTTGAATCTTGGTTAGCATTTTTGGGTTTGTATTAGCTATCGTTATATTTGTATATCTTTTGGCTTAGTATGGTATGATCATTGTGGTTTATTTTTTAAACAGTTTTAGTTTTTGACGTTGGTGTTATTCTTTGCTTTTGTAAATTCGTTTGTATATTACTTATCGAATGGATACTTGGTGTTTAACTTTCTAACTAAACCAAGTTAAAAGGCTTACAAATGAATGGAGAGTCGGTTAATATCTTATTTCCAACGGGTAAAAAGTAATTTTCAACTACGAAAGAAGAGGGTCCACTTTAGGCCCATAACTAATTGAAGTTCAGTTCTACAAAATAGGAACTCCTAAACCATTATGTGAACAATTTATAAATCATAGATGACCTTTAAAGCTTACTTATTAAAGATAAATCCTATTGTTATTCTATAAATGTCAAAGACCTACCTTAATTTGTTGACAACCCAACTTTTTCCATAAATGATGTCCATCGAGAGAATCGGTATATCTATCTAATAGTGCTTTATTTTCTGAGTTCTTGCAATTGGAAAATGAAATAGCGATGATTTTACTTTTTAAAGTTATTTCTAATCACTTTGATCTCGACCCCAAAGCTATCAGATATTTTTCTACATATGTAAAAGTGTGACAACTTTTTCTATGTATGTAAATATAATATTTTTAAAAGGCAATTAATTTTATAGAAAACAAAACTAAGATGAAGTTAGGAGTTACAAGCTTATACATTCATTTCGATCTCGACCCCAAAGCTACCATGACCCTTACCTAAAGCTACCACAACCCTAGAGATTACGATGACCAATACATATTATTTTAACTACGACCTGCAAGAATCTAAGACATACAAGCGTGAATCTAAACAAGCGTATAGCCACACAATGGCAATCATCTCGGTAAAAAGTATATCAACGGATCTTGCCTCATGGCTCCAACCCAAACAACAAACACAAAACCCGTTCTCTTCATATAATATCTCGAAAAGTACTACAAATATTGTCTTCAAAGAAGTAATTCAAGGTTTATGATCAATGTTTAGCATGTATGTACAACTATATAAATGACATGTTTTGTATCATGTTAAACTTTACATATACTATTATCAACAACTTCCTTTCGGTTTGATTTTTGTTTTTGTTTTTTAACTTTTAGGTGTTTAGGAATGAACATAGGCTAC
Source organism: Chrysanthemum lavandulifolium (assembly GCA_022545495.1). Lineage (NCBI taxonomy): Eukaryota > Viridiplantae > Streptophyta > Magnoliopsida > Asterales > Asteraceae > Chrysanthemum > Chrysanthemum lavandulifolium. The sequence continues at coordinate 315,703,970 of CM040238.1, forward strand.
TTGAATGTTTGGCGTTGACCGCATCTTGCCTCTTTAAGACTACTTATCGAGTTGGATAAGACGATACATGCACATTTATTATTTTAGTTGTAACCAAATTGTTTATCGTATCATTCACACATTACTTATTATTTGCTTCCATAAAATAATCGAACCTATTTGCAAACGTTGTTGTTTGTTAACTAATTCACGCACGTAACTCCTTAATGAATAATTTATTTAAAATCCCCGTGATTCCACGGGTCTATAAGCTAGTATAAAAAGAAAGAGACTTGATGCATTTAGTGATAATTAATTGTATTAATGTAGAGTAAATGTGTAGATAATTAAGGATAATTAATAACTTGTATACATATTTAAGCTTTTTGGGTAACGTTAGCTAAAAATAAATTTTAACGGATCAAAATAAAATATATTGAAGTCATAAAAATTATAAAAATACATTCCTTACAAAAATTGAGTGAAATAATAATTATCGTGTTGAATTTACGAAAACCGTCGTAAATATTTATACATAACAATTTATATACAAAATAAATTGAAAACATCGGGTAAACTAATAATATAATTTTTATAGTCTTAAAATGAGTACAAAAATATATTAAGAATATTTTTGGAAGTGTCGGATCAATATTCAAAATAATCTTTACGCGATAGCGTTTATTTAATAAGAAAATAAACGTTTAATGTAAAATGCAAAACCATGCACGAACCGATATGAAATGATGAATATTGAGTTTGAGAAATGACCGGAAATTGAGAATTGTGACAAGACTCTCCTTTGAGATTGTTTTTGCCAATATATGTAGTGGTAAGAGTATTTGTAACGTATATTACATTTATTTGAATTTAAAAAAAAATACTTATATGTAATAAACTAAAATGCAGGATAATAAGAGTTTTTCTGATGAGCCATATGACAATGATCGGTTACAAGCATTGGTGCAACATATTGAGAATGCTGCTAGAACATCGACCTCGTAAGTATATGATGAATATATTATGGTATTAGAGTAAGAAGGTCCTATATATTGAAAGTTATAGTAATAGATGAACATAATTAGAACATATTCTGCAACTTGTGCGTATACTCTTGTAAATGTAGTTGCAATGATTAATCGGTTACTTATATGTGAACTGAATTAGGAAACAGTTGCAATGATTAATCGGTTACTTATAGGTGAAATAAAACAGAACATGTATGCATTCCCTTTTGATGTAAACTAAAACATATATGTACATAAACTCAAACATGTATGCATTCCCTTTTGATCCAAAAAGAACATGTATGTATTCCCTTTTGTTGCAAACAGAACATGTATGCATTCCCTTTTGATGCAAACAGAACATGTATGCATTCCCTTTTGATGTAAACATAACATGTATGCATTCCCTTTTGATGTAAACACAAACATATATGTACATAATTTGAGTAGTAATCTTAGCTGAAATGAATTAGAACATAATTGCACTGTCATGCCTTATACAATGAACAAGAACTTTCTATGTTAGTCGAGGACGTAATATATTTGGACAGTCTAACTGACACTTTATTAAAATGCAGGCCTTTTTGACAGTCGATAATCAAAGACATCAATTTCTACTTGCATTTGATCTGAAATATGGATCTGTGATAATGTTTGACCAAAGAAAGATTGGCACGAAACCTAGAAGTAAAGTAAAAGGAAAGCTTAGCAACTTGAGAATTGCAGAGATGCTTGTAAGTAAAATTTACAACAAATGTGTTATTCAATATAGTAGTATAAAGTCATTGAATTGGTAAAGTATATTCCGATGCTAACATAAAAATGGTGTACAATGCAGCATACAGATTTTAGCCGACATCTGTTTAATCTAAGTCATGCTAAAGCCGGTAACATATTCAAAGCGGAACCGAGATTCTTGAATTTGAAGGTCAAGCGCCAAGGTCGAAATTATGTAGGTTTGTTTGTGATCGTCGATGGAAACATATATGGGCAAGGAAAAAGTCGGGAATGGGACTGGATGGAAATAAAGACAAACTTGAGAAGCAAATGGTCGTGTTAAGAAACAAGTATGCTACACGTATGCTGTTGGACAAGAGCAACTTGTTGATGGGGAAGGTTAGGACATATATTGAGAGGACTGCCGGAATAGTGATAAAAAACCCTGTTACCAAACAGGCGTCAAAAGCAAAGTGAATTTCATGGTCTCAAACATTTAAAAAGTCATTTCTGGTGACGTTTGGATTGTGTCTTTAGATTAATTTGGTTATGACTTTTGTTAGGTTTCTTATGAAATAATTAATAATTGGTAACGCGTGTGTTAGGTTAAGATGTTTTGGTTAACGACTTTATGTCGTTATTTATGACATTCGGTATGTTTCTTATGAATAAATTGTGTTAGGTTAAAATGTTTTGGTTAACGACTTTGTGTCGTTCTTTATGACATGCAGGTTGGTTGGTTATGATATGTTTTGTGTTTTTTTTATGTTAATTAGGTTCAAGAGTTAAAAAAACACACATGCGACATATACAAATTAAAACATGTATGGTTGACTTAAATAAAACTGAATAAGGAGATATAGCAAATGTCCAATTATATAGACGATAGTATAAAAAAAGAAAAACATGTATGCGATGAAAATTATGGCTGATTTAAGTCAAAATATATACGGACATATGACCATTGTAAGCTTTGGAATGTATACCATAAGAAATATACATAGATAACATAAGGAGTTGATTCCAAGCACGACTGAGAATAAAATTAGCACGTCTGACAATAGTAGATACATAACACCAATGTTCCTTAACCAAAACATGAATGCTCATTACTAACAAGTAATAAATGGATCAAAAAGACAATCAAAAGCGACTTTTCATTCAATAAAAAAACTAAAAACTTAAGTTTACCTAACCGTAAAACATAAAAATGTAATCATATCCATAAAAATCCGTAAATAAAAGAATATAAACAGATTTAACAAAGTCGTTTATTCTTCATCATCTTCATCTGTTTTTTCTTCATCATCACTTCCAACTTCTTCCTGATCTTGATCATCGTCATCTTCATCATCTTCATCATCAGAACTTGAACTTTCGCGTTCGGGACACCCACGTATGTTATGACCTTTTCCATGACAAAAACTGCATGTCCGCGGTTTGAATGGAATTTTCCTTGATGTTCTTTGTTTTTTTAATGCTTTCCCCTTTTCATCCGCACGTTTTATTCTTTTAGATCCTTTGTTGCTAGCTTTTTTAGGATTCTTGATATCAAGTCTTTTAGGTACAGTAACACCAAGCAAATCCGCATACATGGCATCCTTGTCCACTGTTGGTGTTGGCATCTCATCCTCTAATTGTTTCTTCCACTCTTGAACCTTTACAATTAACTGAGATAACTTGTCGTTGTCGCTCCTTAAGAGATCGACACGGTCATCTATTGTTGCATGAACATCAGAAGCTATCCGATCAGTTTCTTCAAGGCAAGGACCATATCTGTGTCTCTTTTCAAGCAAATGGGTAGGAAGAACATTTTTTGTCCACCGACGATTTATGTATTGATTTGGAATTCGGGGAATATCATGAATACGGAAAACAAAAAATATATGTCTACAAAGGTAACCATGTCGGTTATAATGACCGCAAGAGCATTGGACAGTGTCATCAATTTGATTAAAAGTAACTTGAAATGAATAAATAAAACCATTACTAATTCTCTATTGAAACTGGATAATATTGTTTTCCATATATGCTAAATAAATAAATAAATAAAGTACACTTAACAGAAAAATATATAAAATAAAAATACCGTTGCATCTATGACTTTATTGGATCGCTTGTCCATTTGGCGTATGTTGCACGTTACAACAGAACCTTCCAATTGGGAATTAAACCGGGAACATGAATATAAACCCTTGTATATTTCATGTTGAACCTCCTGAATATCGATTGTGTATACAACTCACGGGCATGTGCCTCAATTGCTAAATCACTCAACAAAGAAGGATTTGATCCATTTTCCTTATTGTCCAAAACACGTTGGGTGTATCTTTGTTTCTCCATGGCAGATTCGAAACACAACATAAATTGAACAAACGTGTTACCTTTGTGTGAAAAAATCTGAAAAAACGCATTAGAACTTTCTGAACGAGACATGGTCTTCATCAAACCACACATAGCCACTTCGCTAAAATAACCAGGGATCCACCTATCTCTGATTTCGTACATGTCGGACAACCATTTGTTTTCATGCAAGTTATGCCTATTAATCAAATCATTCCGTCGTTGTTCAAAAATTTGAGGACTAATGTATACATTCCAAATGAGTTTCTGAAAGTCTTTCCGAAACTCAGAATCAACCTCTAAATCACCTAATACCTGTCAAAAACAAACAATGTATGTATAAATTGATAAATAACATGCATGCACAGTATGATGTCAAAAACATATGAGCATCAAAAACAAAAATGTCAAAACAACTATATTACATTATCTTACTAACTCATGTACCAGTAATCACTATGCATTCATAGTGATCTATAACAAACATTTCAAGAACAAAACAAACATATATGTGCATTAATCATTAAACCCATGCTTTTACTGATTAAACATATATGTTCATTAACCTGATACAAAAAATTGTAACATGATGTAAACATTCTTTTCTAACCTGATTAAACATATATGTTCAGTAATCAGTATATGTTCATTAACCATGTCTTATCCTTTTGTATTAAACATATAAGTTCATTAATCAGTATACATTCATTACTGTGATACAAACATTTAGACTCAGAAGAAACAAATCTGCTCAAACAAAATCTAATGGTCTATAAACAGATATGCAAAATGGTCCAATCAGTTTAGTACGAGTCAGAAAACAAATGAACTACAAAAATATACCTTTCCGGGCAGCTTTTTCGTTATGTGCCACATATATAACCTATGATGAGATTGGGGGAAGATTTTCACAATAGCTTTCCTTAAAGCAGCATCTTGGTCTGTAAGGGCAAGTGGTGGTACACTTAATATGAACTTTAAAACGCCTCAACATCCAACAATATGATTCGATCGTCTCATCACACAACAAAGCAGCACCAAATGTTATGCATTTTTGGTGGTGGTCAATATCAGTAAATGGGACAAAAACAAAATGATACCTGTAAAAAGAAAATTTGTTAAAAATATATAATTCATCCTCGTATGTAATGGTACAATAAATATATAAATTTGAAATTTACTTGTTAGTCCTGAAAGTAGCATCGAAGGATACAACATCACCAAATGCAATATAGTTGCACTTCATCGTTTCGTCGGCCCAAAATAAACTGACCAACTCTCCTTGAGTATCAATATGATACTCAAAACTAAATTCGAGAACATGGTTTTTCCTGTTTATCATCTTGTCAACTAGCATATGTGCATCTCTGTCTCCAACAAATGAGTTGACAACACGCCTAAAATTCCTCCAATCCATTGGTGTTCCACGCACTTTATCATAACCACCCAAGAGCTACTTTTAGATGGTGTGCTTTGGTAGGACCTACATTGGAAAGAGAAGCGCGATGAATAAAGACGTAATCACCAAACTGCAACGTCTTCGAGCTCGTGATAGATCCATATTGTTCTCATTCATCAATGGGTGTTTGTGATTTTCAACAAAGTCGATAACCTTATATGCTACTGTCCCACGAATAGCTCTCAAAGAAATCTTCGCAAGACAATTACATGCCTTAGAAACGGTTTTTCTTTTCCTTTTTTTTTATTATCACCTTCCTCTTCTTCCTCACCTTCCTTCAATGTATTCACCTCAACTTTAGATCTCCGTTTACCAGCTCTGTTGCATAATATGGACCTATGGGTGATTTCAAGCTTGTTATTACGCTTTACATTTGGCTTACGTATGTTGAACCTACCCTTCTGTGAGTATTCCAAATACATATCATAAGCAAGATCAAAGGTATCAAAAAGAACACCCCGTTTAGGTTTCTCATCTTCAGGAATATCTGGGGCCCAATAAGGGGTACCTTTTGGAGTGGGGACAAATTCAGGATCAGCTTCATATATATCAATATCAGATTCATCTACAAAACAATTATACAAAAATAAGATTAATAAAAAAATGTATGCTAATAACGTTATAACAGACTGTTTTTAATATTAAACATAACCCATAAATAAGAACATGTATGATTCAGTTGTTATGGGCACTCTACTAATATCCAGATCAAATCCTATACATGAACAATCTATAAAATATAGAGTAAATTACACCGTTCGTCCTTGTGGTATACGTTGACCGACAAGTTTCGTCCTTTGACCAAAAAAGGTTTACCGTCCGTCCTTAAATGCCAAACGTTATCTACCGTTGGTCCTTTGCTTTTACGGGACACACTAACGATCGTTAAGTCTAAAAATGTAAGGGTATTTTTGTCCTTTTATCATTTCTCTCTTCACTTCATCTTCACCAACAATACATCATCTCATAACCATCTCCTTTTCTATCATATACCAGTACACCACAAACATACAAACCAATCTCATCTCATCTTCATATCATCATTCTCATCTATATTTTCATCTTCATCTCCCATCTTAGTATTCATTCATCTTCATAAACACATAAACCCACACTAGCCCACACCAACACCGAACCTCCGCTACAACCACCCACGCCACCACCTCTCTGGGACACCAACCTACACCACCACCAACCCATCACCACCGACTCACTGGACCACCAACCCATTACCACTAAACCAACACCATCGACCCATCAAACACCATCACAACATCACCATTACGCTCCTATTTTAATCATATATAAGATTTGCGTTTCTAATTTTTAGATCCGATTGTTATGGTGGTAGTGTGTCGATGGTGGTATCGATTTAGATCCGATGGTGCGAGATTGGTTGCTATGGTGATGACTAAAAGAAGTGGTATAATGTTTGATTGGGTGTTCTTCATGGTATCTAACACTCTAATAGTAACAACCTACGGTGAGTGAAGTGTGTGCGTGTTTTGGTTGTTTAATCCAAACCCCTATACCAAACCGCCCTTAAATATTTTGACTAACGCTAGTCTTGGATATATGTTTTGCTTGATGAGCCAACTATTTGACTTCTTCAATGATCTAACTTAGCATTTGATAGTCAACGAGTGGCACAAGTTTATGTACATTCATGTGACATTTTAATGTTGTAATAAGACAAAACAGATCTCTGAACTCTTTTAGATATTTGATAATCCATAACACATTTACATTACTTTAAACCGATTTTGTTTTGGGATTGATCTTTGCTTTTTGTTTTGTTTATGTTCTTGTCATTGATGGTGCAACTAATTTTGTCGAAAATTTTGTTGACAATTTTATCTAAAGAAAACAACAATGAGTCTCACTCAAACTTGAACTGATAATGATAGTTATTTTGCCGGAGATGGTGGGTGACTAATGGTGGTTGAGATTGAGATTGTGGGGATATAATGATAAAGAGAGAGGAATGGTGAAAAAGAGATGGTGGTGGGTTGGGTGGGTGGGGGTAGTTGATGCTAGTGGGTTTGGAAAAGACTAAAATACCCTCAGTGGATGGGTGCCTAACACCCGTTAGTGGAGCCCGTTAGTGCGGAGGACTAACGGTAGATAACGTTTGGCATTTAAGGACGAACGGTAAACCTTTTTTGGTCAAAGGACGAAACTTGTCGGTCAACGTAAACCACAAGGACGAACGGTGTAATTTACTCTAAAATATATAATGTCATCCTCCTAACATGTGATAACATGAATAACATACTATGAAAAAACAATATCAACAACATGTATTCTCCTAAAAACATGTATGCTAAACTTATATTATTCAAAAAACATTTATGCAACAATAACAACCAATTACAGCTACTATTACTACCTAAAAACATGTATACTACCCATATTACTAACAATTTTATACGAAACCTATATTCAAAAAAAAAAAAAAAAAAAAAAAAAGAAAGCATTTAACAGAATTACCAGAGTGTTCTTCGCGATTAGCTTGATCAATGGTAGTAGCATTTTCTACTTGCAAATCTCTAGAAGATGAACCCTCTCCTAACTGAATCGAATCTTGTTCAGTTATCTCAACCATTTTTTACTCCAATTATTAGATAACTAAATTAGGTGTTGAAGCAAATTCCCACCGTCTGATTAGGCTGGAGAGTCTTGCTTCAGTCAACGACGCCGGAGGAAAAGAGTCTTCTCTCCTGCACAATGAATAATCACGCGTTAGCCTCGCCCTGGATGATGCCCAGGACCAAGCTCCGGCGTGAGAGTAAGCTGGAGGGTAAAGACAGTAGTAAATGCAGTGATTAATGTAGGTGTGTGTATTTATGTCCCCTAAATCATTAAATGTGTTGGGGTATTTATACTACCCCAACTATGTACCTTCGTCACTGTAGAGATACTGTTCGTGCAGACCTATATTACCTGTTTGCAAGCCTATAGCCACCCTAGTTGATAGGCCACGTGGTAGGAATCCCTTAAAAACTGGATACTGTCATTTTTCATCCGGACAGCTTAGGACATGCCGTCCGGCCAGCCATAATGCCGGACAGCATACCTTCCGGACATATACGCCAACATGTCCCCCCCAGTATTGGATCACCGGGTGAAAGCCGGTGGTGTAATACTTGAGAGTTTGTAATGTCACGGAATACCTCGTGGTGGATTCTAATGATATCTGTGGTTTTTGGGCTGATGATGGGCCTGCCAGTCTATTGGGCTTTCGCCCGTGTTTTCTCGTCTTCCGAGGTTGACGTGGACGGGCCAGATGAGGCCACGTCACCTTTTACTGACTGATGGGACGTTTGACAGCCTGTTAGGGTTTCTTCCTTTGCCTATAAAAGGGCTTTTTACCACAGTTATTTTCTCACACATCTATCTGACTTTTTACATTGCTCTTGCACTCCGGAACATCTTCTTCTTCGAGTCTAAAAGGTTCGTCTCGTTCTTCCCTGTAATTATTTGTATATCCCCTCCGGCATCCTTTTAGTAATGGCCGAACACATGACCGAAGAACAGAGTTACCCTAATTCGACCGAAGTTATGCAGCTTCCGGTAGTTCCGAAGTTCGATATGCATATCCACACATCTAAGTTAACCCAAACCGAGCTGGACAATATAATCGTAGAATATGGTATTCCTCTAGACCTTCGTCCCCGTCTTCCTCCGGATGATATGACAATGGACAAACTTCCGGAGGATACGATTGGCATATATCCTCAACAGTTGGATACCGGAGGTGTTAGGATTCCCTTCTCTACCTTTCTGCTGAATGTGATTAGACATTTTAGGGTTTATTTTTCCCAACTGGTTCCCTTGGGTTTGAACAGAGTAACCCTTTTTGAGATTAGGTGTTATAGTTTGGGCATTCGTCCTAGGGTCTCCCTGTTCCGGGCGTTCTACCGTTTGTGCAAACAGGGGCATTGGTTTTCTTTTAAGAGTAGAACAGGCAAAAAGGCTTATAAATGCTTTAAGGAAGTGTTGACCGGCCTTAAGCACTGGAAGGAGAAATTTTTCTTGATTGACCGTAGGGCGATTCCGCATGCCATGGCCTGGAGGCATAAAGACTCCAAGATAACGGATCCTTATCCGGACGGTTTTTCTGAGGCAGATGCCGAGAGGTTGAGCGGTACTCTTATTTTGCTAAGGAAACCCACCGTAAGTTTGTTATGGATGTGCCATTTGTCTTCGGTCTTCAAGAATCCGGGGTTCGAGCCTCTTCTAAAGGATGCCGAGGGTCATGGTAATCATTTGTTTTGTGCCCTAGGTTTTGCAGTGTTTATTGTTTTGTGCTCTGCTTTTAATGAGTGTTTTTTTTTTTTTTTTTTTTTTTTCTTGTAGTTGTCAGTATGTCTGAGTTTCTTGAGCTTCCCGAATGGGATGACACAGTGGTGAGCAAGGGGCCAGCCGTTGACGCAACTCGGGAGGTACCAAAAAGGACAACGGATCCTCTTCCGGTTGGTGCACCCCTTCCCCCCAAGGACCTCTTAGCCCTCCGAGCAGAGGAAGCCGATCCTGATGTGGTGGCGGCTAGGGAGAAAAAAGAAAGGGAAGCCCGGGAGAAGAAGGAAAAGGAGACTGGTAAGAGAAAAGGTGGTGAGGGCACATCCAAGGCCCACAGCAAGAAGAAGAAAAGAAAGACAGGTTTTGTTGAGCAGTTTTCGTCGGGCTCTCCGGTGGTTAATGCGGATCCCATCAACCAGGCTGATCCGAACGAACATGGGGTAAATCTGAACCTTGCCGTCGAGCAGGGAACTCCTGTTGTTGCTGCTGGAGGGGGTGTGGTCGTGGCCCGAGAAGGTATGGACGAAAACGAGGCTGGGGGAGGCGGTCAATTACAACAGCCACCGCTGTCTCAAGGAGGGGGGCCGGTTCCTCCGGTGAACTCTCCTTTTCGCGACTCCGACGGTAAGCACCTGGAACACACACTTCTTATTTTATCACTTCTAATCGCTAACTTGATTTTTTGGTGTGCTCTAGGTCAGTCGGCCCCTCGTAGCCACGGTCCCGACTATGTTGAGAGGATCAACTTGATGGATTCAGGTATGCTTAGATCTTACTTTCGTCTATGTGTTACTGAAGTTATTCCCTCACTATCTCTTTTTTTTTTTTTTTTTTTTTTTTTTTTTTTTTTTTTCTGATGAAGCTACAAATGTTTTCCTCCCCGGTGGGGTCTCCGTGACGACGTCCGGATAAACACATCTGGAGTCTGTAGAGATGATTGACAACGTTGCCACCCCAGCCGAGAGGGAGGCTTTGGAACAGATAAACAATATAGATCTCATTCGGCAGGCATATGAAGATTTCGGGAAAAGTGTGATTGTCCAGGGCGAACTGTTAAGGAGGTTCCGGGATCTTTCCAACGGTTACTTCTATCTGAATGAAGCTCACAAAGGTTGCGAGGGTCTTGCGGAGAAACTCCGAGCTGCCGAAGGTGAGAACAAAAGGTTGACGGAGGGTTTGAGGAAGCTAGACTCCGATCTGAAAACCAGTGCCGGTAAAGAGAAAGATCTGGAGGAAGAGGTTGATAGGGTAACTCGGGACCGAAATGAGTGGAGAGAGACTTCCGGTGCTCAGGCTGAGAAGATAAGGAAGTTAGAAAGTGAGTTGGCCGCCAAAGACCAGGCCCTCTCCGCTCTGCAGGTGGAAAACGACAAGTTGGTAGCCGAGGTTGCTCAGAGTGAGGTGGTCAAGCAAAATGCTGTTCGGATGTTATTGCCTTCGGCTGTCCGCCGGTTGTTTGGTAGTGTCGAGTACAAAAAGAGTATGGCGAAAGTGTATAGCTTGACCTACCAAGCAGGGTTTGTAACCGGAGCTAAGGTGAACAGAACTGAGGAAGAAACCGAGGCCGCCTTGCTAAAGATTCGGAAGGTCAACAGGGATGCTCCGAGCTTGTGGAGGGCTGAATATGATAAACTTTTTGAAGCTGAGTATCCCTTTATTCAAAAGCTCGCCGACTCTTGCCGCTTGCCTCTAGGGGATCTGATGAACTTGGAACTGGAGGTTCCCGTCAGCAAGGACATGCCCGGACCATCAGGGGCTCCTCTTACCACCGAGACTCCGGCAGATGCCGCGGAGGAGAATGCTTAAGTCTAGATATTTTTGGGACTTGTATTTTTGTAAACAATTGTTCGTATGATCTTCTTGTGAATGTATTTCTTTTTTGCTTGACATGTGTTCCTTTGGCACCTTTTTTTTTTTTTTTTTTTTTTTTTGGAATGCCTTCCTTAGGTTATTTTAAGGGCATCCGGCCGCGTAAGCCGTGCATCCGGTGTCCGGGCATCCTCATGAGGTTGGAGGGCATCCATTACTTGGGTAAGCCCCTTCCTTAGGTTATTCTAAGGGCATCCGGCCGCGCAGGCCGTGCATCCGGTATCCGGGCATCCTCATGAGGTTGGAGGGCATCCATTATTTGGGTATTTTATACTCGACGGGGGCCAACCATCGGAATTGTTGTATTATCATCAATTGTTATTTTTCATACTCGACGCGGGCCAACCATCGGAATTGTTATACCATCACAACCATTTGGAAAATCGTCTCCCTGCTACGGGGAAACTTTCATCATTTAGTTGATTATATATAGTCCTTTCGGATTACACGATGACAATAGGATTCCTGTCACAATGACAACTATAAGAAGCAGTTTCTAAGATTTGTAGCATGCCAGGTCCGGGGGACCTCTTTCTCCTCCATTGTCTGCAACTTATAAGAGCCATTCTCACTTGCTCCTATTATACGGTAGGGCCCTTCCCAATTGGGTCCTAGCTTTCCTAGATTTTCCACCCGGCTTGCTTCGTTCTTGCGGTAGACAAAGTCCCCTATTTTGAAATTCATTGGTTTGACCCTCCGGTTGTAGTATTGTTCAACTTGTGTCTTGTACTTAGCTTCTTGAATGGCAGCGTTTTCCCTTCTTTCTTGTAAGAGGTCTAAGTTCAGTCGTTGTTCTTCTTCGTTCTGATCCTCTCGGAACATCATTGTCCGGTGTGTGGGCATCCCTATTTCCGCAGGGATTACAGCCTCACTGCCATACGTTAGGCTGAAAGGGGTTTCTCCATTGCATGTTTTGAGAGTCGTCCGGTGCGCCCATAAAACATTAGGCAGTTCATCTAGCCATCCCGCTTTTTCTCTACCCAACCTTGTTTTAATCCCATCCATCAGGCTTCGGTTCGCTCGTTCTACCAACCCATTAGCTTGCGGATGTGCCACGGCTGTGTTTATTTGTTTAATCTTTAACCCCTCGCACCATTTCTTAAATGGGTCATTCACGAAATTAGTTCCGTTGTCGGTGACCATGATCTTCGGCAAACCATACCGGCATACAATATTCTCGTACACAAATTTTATGACGTCCTTGCCCGTCGTTTTGACCAACGGCTTCGCTTCTATCCACTTAGTGAAATAGTCTATGGCCACAATCACATATTTGATGCGGCCGGGTGCTTCCGGAAAGGGGCCTAACACGTCCATCCCCCATTGGTAAAATGGCCATGGGGACATGATCGACGTCAGTGGCGTCTTTGGTAGTTTGGGTACCGGAGAGTGTATCTGACAAGAGTCACATTTCCTGATTTCTTCTCGAGTATCCCGGTGCATGGTAGGCCAATAATATCCTTGTCTCATAAGCTTGGCTACGACGGTTCTTGGTCCGGCGTGCATCCCACAGCAACCCTCATGCACTTCACGGATGATGTAGTTTGCCTGTAACGGCCCTACACATCTCATCATCGGCACCAAATAGCCTTTCTTAAAGAGGACCCCTTCTTCCATAACGTATTGGGGAATTTTCATTCTTAAGCTTCTAGCTTCATTTGGATCCTCCGGCCACACACCCTCCTCCAGACACCTGATGATTGGTGTCATCCAATTGTTCGTTTCCTCCTCTACCACGGTATTAACTACTTCTTCATCTTTTGACGGCCTTTCCAGGACTTCTACGAGCACTTTTTTGGTCAGGTGATCGAAGGCCACTGCCGCTAATTTGCTTAATATATCTGCCTTCTGGTTTTGGGCCCTCGGAATGTTGCGAATCTTAAAGTTTTGGAAGCCGGAGATGTACTTCCTTGCTTGAGCTAAGTACTTCTGCATGCTTTCCTTGGTGGCCGTGAATTCCCCATTAATCTGACTAGCCACAAGTTTCGAGTCCACCCGCACGCTTAACATCTGGATTTTAAGTTTTCTTGCGATCCTTAGGCCGGCTAGTAGGGCCTCATATTCTGCCTCGTTGTTGGTGCTAGGAAAGTTTAGCCGGAGAGCGTAGGTCAATTCTACCTTTTCCGGGCTGATGAGAACCAAACCCGCTCCGGATCCCTTGTTATTTGAGGCTCCGTCCGTATATAACAACCATTCTCCTTCTTCCACTTCCATAACGTTCGGACTTGTCCTACCGCTTGATTCCACCGGTACTTCTGTTAGGAAGTCCGCTAGCACTTGCCCTTTGACTGCGTTGCGAGGGGTGTAGGTGATGTTGTACGCTCCTAGCTCCACATCATATTTGGCTAACTTTCCTGAGGTTTCTGGTTTGTTAAGTATTTGCCTGATGGGTTGATCGGTGATGACCCTGATGGGATGAGCCTCGAAATACCGCCTCAACCTTCTGGATGCGTGCAGCAGACACAAAGCCAACTTCTCTATAGGGGCGTAGTACCTTTCCGCTTCATGTAGTGTCCGGCTGACATAGTGCACCGGCAGTTGTTTCCCATTTCTTTCTACCAGGAGCACTGCACTTACGGCTCCTGATGAGGCCGAGAGATATATGAACAATTGTTCCTTCACCTTCGGAGTGGATAAAGAAGGTAGTTCGAGTATCAACCTCTTCATCTCCTGAAAAGCCGACTCGGCTTCTTTCGTCCATCGGTATTCGTCCTTGTTTTCTTTAGTGATGTTCTTTAGTGTGTCGAAGAAAGGGAGGGCTCTTTCTGCCGACTTTGATAGGAATCTATTTAAAGCCGCTAACTTTCCACTCAGGCTTTGCATTTCTTTTAAGGTTTCCGGAGATTTCATCTCCATTATAGCCTTTGTTTTCCTCGGGTTGGCCCTTATCCCTTCTGATGTCACCATATAGCCGAGGAATTTACCTTCCTCCACACCGAAGGAACACTTTCGCGGGTTCAACTTCATGTTTATCTTCCTAAGGTTGTCAAATGTTTCCATGATGTCAGCGATCATTTCTCGTTCTGTTCGGCTTTTTATGACCATATCGTCTACATATGCCTCCAAATTTCTCCCTATCTGTGATTGAAAAGCGAAGTGCACCAACCGTTGATAGGTTGCCCCAGCATTCTTTAGTCCGAAAGGCATTTTGTATAGCGAGATGTCCCTCGATGCATGTAGAATGCGCTTTTTCCTCATCGTCCCTGCTCATCCGGATTTGGTGATAGCCTTTATAGGCGTCGAGAAACACTTATATTTATACCCCATGATGCACTCAATTTTCCAATCTATCTACGGTAAGGATAATAATCCTTCGGCATGAGGAGTTGATTTTGAAGTCAATACACATTCTCCACTTAGTCGCATTTCTTGACTAACACCGGATTGGCTATCCATGTCGGGTATTTTACTGATCGGACTATACCAGCTTTGACCCATTCCTCCACTTCTCTATTGATTACTTGGTTCTTTTCTCGCGAGAATATTCTCCTTTTTTGGGCCACCGGTGTGTCGGAACTATTCACGTAGAGAGAGTGCTGTATGAGGCGTCTTGGCACTCCGGTCATGTCTGCCGGCTCCCAAGCGAAAATATCTTTATTCTTCCTCAAGATCTCGATGAGTTGCCTCCGGCATTCTCGTGAGAACTTGGTTCCTATGGTTACTCGTTGCTCTGGGTAGGCTGCGTTAACTAGGATGTCCTCCGTTTGCTCTTGGCTTTCGGTTTCTTAACCCCAAGTTTCTACTTCCCTTTCGGGTGAGCAGCTTCTCCGGGGATCCTGCTCTTCCTCGTATCTCCTGCATTCCATGACTACCGCCCGTTTAGCAATCAGAGTGGCTATCCCTCCCGTAGTGGGGAATTTCATCATTGCATGGATGGTAGACGGTATCGCCCTTAATTCTTTGAGACCCGTTCGGCCCAGTATTATGTTGTAGGGAGAAGGCGATCGTATCACTGTGAACGTCATCATAACTGTCCGAAAAAGACCCTGATCCCCCATGCGGACCTCTAGTTCTACCTTCCCCATGGGGCGGATGACCTCACCGGAAAATCCGACCAGCGGGGAACTAGTTTCTTTCAGTCGGGATTGAATGGAAGGACAAAAGTTCTTGAAACAATGTTCATACATGACTTGGACGGAGGCGCCTTCATCTACGAACACCCTCCTTACGAAATATCCTTCTATCTCGGCTTCCACAATTAACGGCTCGTCCGACAGGTCGTCTGTAGTTATCCGGGGAAAGGTTATAGGGGTATTCATCCAGCTTTCATCAAAGAACCTGCCCTTTCTTTTACGGTCTTCCGAGTATTGGTGGACCATGTTGATCACCTTTCCTTTTCCATTATGACCTCTCGGCCTTTCCCTTCCTTTTTGCTGGACGTTCTTGACCAAGTGGTCTAACTTTCCTGATTCAAGAGCCACTTCCAATTGCCTCTTTAAGTGGTAACAGTCATTGGTGAGATGGCCCCTTTCTCCATGATATTCACAGAACCGATCTTCATTTTCTTTGCTTGGCTTTCCTTGCAACGGGGGTGGTGGAGGTAAGTTTAGATGGTGTTCGGTGGAGAGTCTTGCTTCAGTCAACGACGCCGGAGGAAAAGAGTCTTCTCTCCTGCACAATGAATAATCACGCGTTAGCCTCGCCCTGGATGATGCCCAGGACCAAGCTCCGGCGTGAGAGTAAGCTGGAGGGTAAAGACAGTAGTAAATGCAGTGATTAATGTAGGTGTGTGTATTTATGTCCCCTAAATCATTAAATGTGTTGGGGTATTTATACTACCCCAACTATGTACCTTCGTCACTGTAGAGATACTGTTCGTGCAGACCTATATTACCTGTTTGAAAGCCTATAGCCACCCTAGTTGATAGGCCACGTGGTAGGAATCCCTTAAAAACTGGATACTGTCATTTTTCATCCGGACAGCTTAGGACATGCCGTCCGGCCAGCCATAATGCCGGACAGCATACCTTCCGGACATATACGCCAACATTAGGGTTATATGATAATTGAATGACGGATTGATGAATATATATAGGTATAAAAATTGTGATAACGATGTATAAGAACCAAGATTGAGTAAAACACTGATTCCCCCATCGTTATCATCTGAAACCAATCTTGTTTTTGCATAATCTGTAAATATTTTGAAAGAAATTTTGAATCTGATAAGTTCTAAAACCGCCTCAATTATAGGATATTAAATAAATTCAGAAAAATTAGGATATTTGTAAAATACCGTATATACCCTTGGCTGCTTTTGAGAATTAGATAAATGAAAAATATTTTATTAATTTTTGATTGGTCGTACTGTAAAGTACTGTATATAAGAATAGAAATGTATAGAATATATCACTAAATAACAATTCTTTTGAAAGAATACAATTCTTTCAAAAATATTTTGCGAACCAAACATCATCTTACTTGCCGTTAAATAAATAGTATCAGATGTTAGTAGAGTATTTAAATTAAATTTGCTTAATTGTTTTGTATTGTGATTGGAAAAGTGAATTTTGAGTAAAGAATATAATAATGTTAGAATCACAAAAGATAACACACATTTTTTTACACATAATTGTGTGGAAAGCATTTTGTAAACTTTGTGTGGTTCTATCTAGGGCTAACTATTGGGCCCGGACCGGATTGGACCGATCAAGATCGAGACCGAATTAGTCTAAAAGCCGAGACTGAGGACCAGACCGAATGTGGTCGGTCCGGTCCGGTTCGATATTGGTCCGGATCGGATCGGACCGACCTAGACCGAGACCGAATTAGCTCAAAAGCCGAGACCGAAGACCGGACCGAATGTGGTCGGTCCGATCCAAAAAGGCAAAATAGTCGGTTTGTGGCCCGGACCAGACCGAACCGACCAAACCGAAACCGACTAGGCTAAAACCAAAATCAAGAGGCAGGCAAATGTGGTGGTCCGGTCTCTACGTACCGATCCGTTCGGGTGATTTGTTCGGCCCTAGTACTATCTAGCATCACTGACAAATATAACTATTAGAAAAAAAATGAAAATGAAAATGACGTATTTGCCCTTGACAAGTACAAACAGTAACTACCAAGAGAAAAAGGTACAAACAGTCAAACACATGCTCTCTCCCTCTCTCCCTCCTCGTACAAACTGTTGTGCAGCCGCTCAAACACTTTCCCCGATGAATCACCACGGCCACCCACCGCCACCCGAAAATAATATATTTTTTTTGTTTGTTTTTGTATACATGTATTTTAGTTTTGTGTTATAGATAATAATAATTATATACAGTAAAATAATTAAAATGTTATTTTTGGTTATAATCAAATCTTTATTCTGAGAAAGCTTTTTGTATTTTTTGTATGTTACTATTTTTTAATAATTTAATTAGGAAAGTTTTGGTTTTTATTTATTTTAAGAATTAGGAAACTAGTACAATTTGAGTCGATCTAGGATTTGGAATTGGTGTGTTGGTCGGTCTGTCTGTCTATATAATAACCAGCTTCCTGCCTTGTTGTTATCTTATTTGTTCGACAATACTAATAAGAAAAAATCTCTCAAGAAACGACTTCTGAACATATACAGAGTAGTGTTTGAGGTATGAAACTCATGTCTTTTCTTTTCATGATTACTTTGCTTATTTAAGGTTGGTTGTTGTTACGATCCCACATCGGCCAAGTATGAGATTGGTTGGTGGTTTATAGACTCTAGGTGTCCCCTCCTCTTTTGAGACCGATACGAGCCTAGTATGGGATAGGTTCATATCACTGGTTTAACATATACTAGTAGTACTGATTATGACTAAAAAAGTTGAGTCTTTTATAGCTTTCAAGTCCACACATACTGATTTTGATGATCTTTTTTTAGCTTCCAATGTAGATTGATTACTCTACTCAGTTGAGGTTTAACATATTTTTTCTACTAGTCACTTCGACTTAATTTAGGTTTTTTTAGCTATGGTACCATCTCATATGCGTTCATGGTTAGACCTTATGAATAAAAGTCTTTTTTAGCTTTTATGTAAATTACTCTGCCCACAAATACTGATTATGCCACTTCGATGATTAAAAACCGCGTCTTTTTTTATTAGTTACTTTGACTCAGTTGACTTTTTTTCCCCTATTGTACCATCTCGTGTATGTGTCCATCTTTAGTGTTTATGAATAAAAATCAAGTCTTTTTTAGCTTCCATGTAGAGTACTCTATTCAGTTTTGGTCTAACACATGCTGATTTTGATATTATACTGGTTTTGATGATTAAAAACCGTGTCTTTTTTAGCTTCCATGTAAATTACTCTACTCAATTAAGGTTATAATGATTTTGCTATTGTACCATCTCATATGTATGCGTCCTTCTTTAGTTTTTATGTTGAGTCTTTTCTAGCTTCCATGTAGATTTCTCTTCAGTTTGTGTCCACGCATACTGATTTTGCTCTTGTACGGGTTTCGATGACTAAGAATCAGGTCTTTTAAGGTTAACGACTGCTGACTTTGCTGATTACCCAATGCCAAATCCTCTGTTTGGCTTGAAATTTTGATACAACTATCAAGCCTTTTTAGTTTATATTTCTTCTAGTCAAATATGGCTAACAATTACTGAATTTTTCTTAAGAACATCAAGATGGAGCAGAAGCAGATTTCTTGTGGTCCAGTGTATGATCGAGTTCCCCCCCTATCGGCAAAATATCAATGGTTTGTTGCTCAGAGCCCCGAAGATGATCAAGAAGGCACCGGAGACCAGTTTTTCTACAACATACAAGACCCGTTGTCATGTTATCATTGTCGAATCCCTGAGTTGCTCGGAAAACGTATTCGAGGGAGTTTTCATGGTTGGTTGATTCTCTCCAACGACAACATGTGGTCTCTTTGGAACCCCGTTACTTCTAAGATCATGCGTCTTCCTCCCTTGATCCTCAAAGACGGGGATTCCACATCTATCAAAGAATGCTGTTTGTCGTTACCGCCTGATGATCCCAAATCAATTTTACTGCTAACGAGAACAGATAAACCTACCTTTGTTTTTTGCCTGCTAGACTGTAGAAGAAAGAGGTTAAAATGGAACGAGGTGTCATATGGTAAGCAACTCAAAAGAATAAGCGGTTTTGGCTGTTTGGTACATAGCCTAAGTTTTTGCAATGGTAAAGTATATGCTTTGAGTACTGACAATACTTTTTATAGTTTTGTCATTGAGATTGGCATTGTGGTTATGGATGGGGAAGTTGTGATCAAACTTATGCTATTTGCGGGATGCCCTGATCCTCCCTTCGAACGGGGTAATAAATTAATGTATTTTCTGAGAGGATCTGATACAGAATTGTTCTGTATTATAATAGGTCTTAATTTTGATGTGGAAACAGATACAACATTCTCTGTTGTGTCTTTAAATAAAGTTAATATGACGAGTATAGACTGGGCAAAATTGGAAGGCCTCAAAAAGTGGGACATATCTGGTAAGAGACCTGGAGAATTGGAGGAGGAAGAGGTTAACAGTATGTACAAGAGTAGCGAAATATGGGAAAAAATGGAAGACCTAAAAGATGGTAACTTTTTTGTGGATCTTGCTCGTGATAACTCCGTGGCTTATAGTCCTGCAATTGCCTCTGAGTTTGGGGGTAATATACACATCCGTAGCAAAACAGGGAAAATAATATACTCATACAATTTGAATGATAGAACAATCTTGCTGTCTTCTATGGTTCCTTTTCCAGTGCTACCAACTAGCCGTGTCACAGTGTGGGAATGCAGGTACGGAATATTTCTTTCACTTGACTTGTGTATTTCTATTTTGGGATTATTATCTGCACCGTATCTGCACCGCAATAACAGTACATATGATGTGTGCAGCAAGGGTTGTAAATGTGATATCGTCTTCTTTAACTTCTCATATGCCACTCTTTCGGCCATTTTTTTAATTATTTACACTTTCACCCACATTTTGTTTTTCAAACAATTTTCCCATTCATCTTTTTTTTTACCCTTTTCATGTTTACGTTTATTACTCATTAACGATTCTTGTCTTTTTCAAACTTATTATTTAAATAACCTAATGTAATGTGAAATTCATAATTAATGACAAACCGGACCTCAATTTATCGGTTGTTGGTGTTTGTGCGGTTAGTATTTAAAGGTTGTGATTGGGCTGTGGGAGAGTTTTGAAACAGTTGGTGATGAGATAAATTGTTGAAAATGGGAAGAAATTACATGTAGGACCCTTGTTGTACAGATGTTATTGCCGTTCCATCTATCATAGCCATAAATGTTTATAACTTAAAAAAAAAAAAAACTTGTCTTTTGCAGGTTAGCAGCTGATTATGCTAAAGCTAAACAAGAAGTAGAGGACAAGGACCGTGAGATTGTGGTAAGATTAGTTAGTGATGATGATGGTGAACTTAATGAATCACAACTACTCAATCTTCCAATCGGTGTTTTGGAAATGATTATGCAGTTCTGTATTGGCTTGGATTACTTGAACTTCCGTGCTACATGCAAACGTTGTCATCAAGCAGCGCCTGTTTTACAATGGAGGGATGAAGCAGCATTAAAGAGATTGCAGAATTATTCTTTACTTTCGCCGTGGCTAATGGTGGTAGACAAAAAACGAGACATCGTCACTTTTGAAGATCCTTTGTCCAGTTACAAATACTTTATGAAAAAACTACCTGATTCAATCGGTGATGCTGAAATATGTTATTCTGCGTACGGTTGGTTGTTGTTTTACACTGAGTACGGATTGGAGTTTTGTAACCCCTTCACAAATGAGGTCCATGATCTTCCAGTGCCGGATATTTTTTTCTATAGCTTATGCTTCTCAGCACCACCTTTTTTCCCCGATTGTATGGTTGTTGGATTTAACACAGAAGGTATTTACATCCACTTTGTACATGGAGAGCAATCCTGGCGTTTGATTAGTCTGGATTATGATGATGACGATGACGATGATGATGATATTCACTTTTATTTTCCAACATTGTGTGGCCAAGATCTTTATGCTTTGTGTGACAACGGAAAACTTCATGTTTTTAAAAATTTGGCTCAAGAAGATTTCTCTTGGAAAAAAGATATAGCCGAAGCCCCAAGAAGATGTTGCAGATCTTCAAATGAATTTTTCCTAACTAAATGTGGCCATCAAGATCTTTTACTTGTCATTGTGGCCCATTTTGGAGAATCCATTGAGGTTTTCATGCTGAATCATTTAACGAGCAAATGGGAGAAAATAAATAGTTTAGATAAGCTCGTGATTTATATCTCCGATACTGCTTGCCACTGCAGTGTAGCCAAAATGCCGGAAATGGAAAACAAAATATTCTTTGCACGATTGTATAATAAGAATGGGAAGGTGGTGTTCTATTCACTCGAAACTGGCATGTATCACACTTTCAATGCCAAAAACATTGAAGAAAGTTTTGGGGATTTTGTCGGAACCAAGCATTGTCCTTTCAACCCTCATGCGTGGATTGAACCCAATTGGTTCTAGCCGGCTAAATTATTAAGAGTAGTATTTTTGTATTATGTTTTTATCACATTTAAAGTAATTACCACTGTTACAATTTAGCATAATGACAATTTTACCTTTGACTGCTAACTAATCCTCCCTATGCCTCCTAAAACACGTAAAAAAACATAAAATAGTAACGCGAACACTAACAACTAGGGGTGTAATCGAGTCAAGCCGAGCTCTAGCTCGACAAGACTTGAGCTTGGCTTGAAACAAAATAGTGAGGCTGAGCAGGCGATGATGAAACATCGTTTTAATCGTTTAGAACGAGAAACTGGCTTGAATCGGTTTTGAGCAAAGCTTGAATGTATAAAAAATATTGTATTTGGTAGACAACGTCATCAAATATATATATTTATAAAGTAATACAAACTATAACCACATTTGAAAACCAAATTAAATTAATTTAACAATAATAAAACCAACAATAACATTTTCGTGCTAAGTCCAACATTAGAATAAAACATAAGCCAAAGTCTAATTGATGTTGTAATCGATATACTAAGTATAAACAAAAGCTAAAATTATCTAATAGTAGTATATATTTTGGTCTATTAATATTCACGATTCATAACTGAAACTTGATTCGACACAGATATAAAGCAAGTAAGCACATCGTTGGCCCAAGATATCATTTATTACAAATAATTTCAACTTTATTTACCATATAAAAGTCCTTCAAGAGTATATTAAATAATTCTTTATGAAGTAAATCCTTATAAATATTCAAATTAGACCTTAGTTACTTATATGAATTTCATATAAAAATATATATATACTAAGGCTGATAAAGTTCGAGCTGTTTATCAAAAGCTTGAGCTTGACTTGTTATATGTTTCAAGCCAATTTATTGGGATTGAGCTTGGGCTTGAGCGATAAAAGCTTGGGCGATCGAGTCAAATTTCGAGTTCTTGATAAAAGCTTCATTGATTGCGAATTTCTACTAACAACCACAACAAACTCACCCGTAACCATGTTCCACATAATAAGGTAAAATTCGACAAAAGCGTCTCGTCAATATCAAACACCCAAACATCCTTCCCATCACTCCCCATCTCCACAGTTTTCGCGAACCTCAACGCGTAACTCGCAATCACTTCCGAGTCCATCCTATACCTCTCCCCATTCATATACTCGTCAACAAACTTCACACATTTCTCCGGGACACGTGTCCATGTTCCCGCGTCATTTACCTCTACAGAAAACTTCCAGCTTTCACAGTATCCATCACTGTTGATAATGCCGAAGCTATACTCCGGTGATCGGTTTTCGGGTGATTGATGGTCTTCCGGTGTGGTACGGATAAGGCGGTGGGAGAAGGCTGTGGTGGTGAGGGATGTGAGGAGGATGAGGATGGTGGTGATGGTGATGACGTGGCAGGTGGTGATGACGTGGCAGGTGGTCATGACGGTGGTTAAGTGTGTGTGAGAGATATTCCACAATTTTTTTTTTGGTTTTATTTAAATTAAATGTTTACATGGTTAATTTAAATCAAGTTTACCATATTACTTTTTTAAACCGTGTGTTTTTGTCGGTAGACAATTATTTTAAGACGGATGAAATAGTAAATGAATATTTTGCATACTAGAGAAATTTGATGAAAGATGTTTTTATGCCTCTTTTAAGTTTACATGTTTCAAAGTTAATTGCAACGAAACTACTTTTTCTCTCTCAGTATTATGTATTCGGAACGGAAAATGTCACGCTCTTTCTCAAAAAGCTATCGCTAATGTTTCACCGAGTATTAGATTTTAACTAATAGCAGTAAAATATTAAATGATACATGTGATAGATATTGTGCAGTGATATAATTAATGCTAGTTACTACATACATCACGTAGTTTTTAGAAAACCGATATGTCGATATCATTTGTGATAGCTTCCTCTATACATACACTCATACTCATTGTGTTTGGGTTTTTATATTTCCATTCACATTCTATTTATACATTCGCTGTCTACACCGACCAAATAATATAATTTATGAAATCCCTATACAATTTTTTACAAACATTTTATGGTCTCATCACTTTACTTCAGATTAGACTTGTATCCAACTCCATACTACGTGGTCTTCGTCACTTTACGCAATGAGGCGTCGGGTTTTTGACCCTAATAACTTTCACGCGTTAAAATTGGACACGACCAATGTTTAATATGTTGTAATCAAGTCTCTTATCCCGTAAAGAAAATTAGGTATATCATATCCAAAATGAAAAACTTAAAACCATAGTCAATTACTAAGGTGGTTAGTTTTCTGGGATAAAAAAATTGAAGAATTTGTGCAAGTTAATTATCATGAACTAAGGTGGTTAATTGTGCAATTTAATTATCGTACATCTAATTATTAACTTAATCAAATGTAGCACTAATGACAACTAACATAACACTTGTCTCAAATTATAAACGTCATTACACAAACAATATATAAATAACAAAAGTTCTTATTCCTAGCCCGATGTGGGATGGGAAATATATACTCTATAATAGTAACAGAGGTTAGAATGCGTTGGTCTACCCCTTTCTGAATGACCAAGAACATTTACTACTTCTTAATTATTATCACACTATTCAATTCAGTTCAATCATGAACCCTCAGATTTTTTGCGGATGGTGGTGACTACGGTCGATGTTAACGGGGTTGTTTATGCGGACGGTGGTGGTGGATGGTATTATTTACGTGGCGCGAGAAATAATGGTATCTTTTTGTTGCACGAATGAAAAAGTATATATAAAGGTTCTCTGTCGAAATGAGAGAATACTTGATCAATCTAAAATGGTCTCCGCATCTTATATACTTGTAATAATAAGTGAAAACGCCAATGAAGGGAAGGAAAATATACTCTAGGTTTATCATTTAAGAACTACTAGCAGGGTATCCGCGCGATGCGGCGGCGAGTACCCTGTGACTAAATTTTCTGACAAACAAATGTTATTTTTTTTCGAGCTGATGGATTTCAAATTTATGTTTGAAAGTTTAATTAGATTGAATATTGTGATTTAAGAGTTGTATATTTTGGTAAAGGGGTGAATTAAATTGTGTATTAATTGTATGTGTTGAATAATGTGTTTTTAGTTTATGTGTGTTTGTACATTGTGCTTAGGTAGTTGTATATATTGGTGATGGGGTGTATTAATTGTATGTATGAAAAAAATAGTATTTGCTTAAAATCAATTATGCTTTACATAGTTGTACATTATGTTTTATAAGTAGTATTTACTTAAATTCTAATTTAGGAAATCTTAAACTCATAAATAGGAGAGAGGGTCATCCTTCCATTATAAGTGATGACGCATAGTATGTATAACAGGCCCACTAGGCCCAATACACACTATACACATGTTGGGCCCAGGCCCAATAACGATAAAATAACTACGAACCCTGGACCAACAGTAAGCCCAATGACGAAATTGGCTATGATCCAGACCTCAAGACACACGCAAGATACATAGCAAGTTGAGCCATCAGCCGCTTAAGGTGTCCTGTGTCCGCATCCGCGATTGATACGGAACCTTGTCCGACAAGGGTCCGGCTCCGGCGACTAATCACTATGTGCGAGTATCTAGGAAACCCTAGCGGCAAGCCTCGCCTATAAAAGTGGCTTTAATGCCCATACAAGGTACAACTTTCTCTCTCATAATCACACACACATACTCTTATTTCCTTCACACGAATGTGTACTTACTCTCACGCCAGAGTCTAATCGTGGGGTCCGTCCCCACGGTAAGGCTAACAGTTTACTCTTCTTATGCAAGGAAATTAATCAAACTACTTGGATTAGTACAAGAACGGCCCATTAAGAGCTTGTCAGCCCGGTCCGGCAAGCTGCACTCATACCCATTACAACTCGTCACACTTTTTGTACTAACAAGTTGGCGCCATCCGAGGGACCCAGTACACAACTGCGTTCCGAAAAAAAAATGCTCACCAAAAGAGCTCGCTCTTCCCCAACACCCACTCCCGTGTCTGTGGTGCGGAACAAGGCTGGAAAGAAAAACGCAATAGATCTGGAAGGATCGGATGGGCCCGCATCCAGCGCAGCTGTCAAGAAGTACTGCGATAAGTACTACGACCAGATCTTACCCATTGTGACAGAGAAAGTTCGAAAACGGGAAGGGAGAATCAAGGCTAGAGAAACGCTAGAAACTCAGTTAGATTTTAGCGAAGCATCACAACAATCCGAATCTGGAAGGCAGATGCAAAGAAAGGATCTAAGAAAGAAGATCGAATCTCAAAAGCACATGAACACAAGAGAACACTCCGAACCAAGGCGCAGCCGGTCCAGATCACCTCGAAAGAAAACCGTTGAAAAGGAGGAGGTGTTCAGAAGGCTGCGCAAGAGCCCGTTCCATAGGCTTGGGGACAGAGAAAAAAGCATCTCCGTGTGCTCCGGAAGCCAAAGGAGAACCAGTCGTCGCGGGACTGAAAAAGAGGACGGAGGTACCCACCACCACCATATTCACGTAGTCATAATAATTCACATAAAACAACCCATTTACAACCCTATTTACCATAATGACATTTTTACCTTTGACCACTAACTAATCCTCCCTAAACCTCCTAAAACACGTTAAAAACATAAAATAGCAAGGTGAACACCAACAACCGCAACAAACTCAGCCGTAACCATGAGCTACATAATACGACCCATTTTCGACCCTGTTTACCATAATGACAGTTTTACCCTTGGCCGCTAACTAATCCTCCCTATACCTCCTAAGCACGTTAAAAACTTAAAATAGCAACACGAACAATGATGACCA
Source organism: Chrysanthemum lavandulifolium (assembly GCA_022545495.1). Taxonomy (NCBI): domain Eukaryota; kingdom Viridiplantae; phylum Streptophyta; class Magnoliopsida; order Asterales; family Asteraceae; genus Chrysanthemum; species Chrysanthemum lavandulifolium. Next base: position 315,730,879 of record CM040238.1, read on the forward strand.
CATCTAACTTACCCCTGGCCATATATTTCACATAATACGGCCCATTATCGACCCTATTTACCATAATGATATTTTTTTTGGGTAAAGGGATTATACCCGGTGAATAAATTAAAAAAAAATGATAGGAGTTTACGTACATGGAAGAGTGGTCATGATCCACCCTTCGATATAAACCACTAACTAATCCTCCCTATACCTCCTAAAACACGTAAAAAACTTAAAATAGTAATGTAAACACTAACAACCACAACAAACTCACCCGTAACCATGATCCACATAATACGGCAAATTCGATAAAAGCGTCTCATCAATATCAAACACCCAAACATCCTTCCCATCATTCCCAACCTCCACAGTTTTCGCAAACTTCAACGCATTACTCGCAACCACTTCCGAGTCCATCTTATACCTCTCCCCATTCATATACTCCTCAACAAACTCCACACATTTCTCCGGGACACGTGTCCATGTTCCGGCGTCATTTACCTCTACAGAAAACTTCCAGCTTTCACAGTAGCCGGAGTTATATTTCGGTGAGTGATGGTGGTCTTGTGGTGTGGTCCGGATGAGGCGGTGGGAGAAGGTGGTGGTGGTGAGGGATGTGAGGAGGATGAGGATGGTGGTGATTGTGATGAAGTGGCAGGTGGTCATGACGGTGGTTTACGGTGGTCGAAGTGATGTGTGGTGGTGGTGGTGATTGGTTAAGTGTGTGTGATACCGTTGACCAGATAGTTAAGTTTCGTCAAGTGAGATATTTGAAAGTAAGAAAATAACTTATTTTGCACACTTAATATATTTAATATATTGATAGGGGCATTTATAGTACAAACAGATGAAGTATAGTGTGATTTTTATACAATTAACTAAAGCACAGAAATGAGTGTGCAAATTACTTCCCTTTAAAGTTATGTCAAGTGGTGACCAGTTGATCAGATTAACTAATATTCGAGAGCTATACGACGTAACAATTATTTGGTAGTATGTTGTAGTCACGATGCTACGTTGTAGCGAAGAGAAGCCATGTTTTTTTCATTCTATTTTGTTTATCATGCTTCAATCACTTAACTTTTCTATTTTGTCGATATTTTAAATTTACTAATTGATGAGTGTGTAAATACTCATCATTTTTGGTTAAATCTGAACTGCAAAACATTTAAAAATGCTCAGAAATGCATCAAAATACTGAAAATATTCCAAAATTGCATTTTATATGTTTGAGATGCAAAATGTTCAAAATCGGATGAAAAATGAGCTAAGTTTGCATAATTGCAGTTTCAGTCCCCAGTTTCAAAATTGTCGAAATAGTCCACGAGTACTTAATTTAAAGAAAAATACCAAAGGTCCTTTTAAAATCATAAGTTTTCAAAATTAGTCCTTTGGTGAAAAATGTCAAAAGTTTTGAGAAATTACAAGTTTGGTCCTCCAAGTTTAAAAATTGGCAAAAATGGCCCTTGGAAAATTGAAAATGTCAAGTTTGGTCCTTGTACTATTGGAGCTTGTCACTTTTAGTACCTTGGAGCAACTTTGCAGATTTGGCAGCATTGGTCCTTGTATTTTCAGAAATTACAAAAGAGGTCCTTGTTATTAATAACCCTTGGCCTTGTCAAAAACCAATTGGACCCTTGTCATACCCCATTGTGACCCCCTGTCAATAACATTTTGGACCCCCTTTCATATATTATCCAGTCAACCCATCTGGTCAAACACTCCAACTCGCGCCCTTTTTCTTTCTTCAACACCTGCTCCTGCAACACACCATCTCCCATCCCCCCTCCTCACCTTCCCACTTTTCTTGTTCCCCCCACCTCAACAAACCTCCAAGAATCATTTAATGCCCCTCCTCCAACTCACTCAACCTCCCAGTTGATAAAAAGCTTTTTGGCGCCAAAATCCAATCAAACGGCCAAGATGAATTCAACTAATCCAAAGGTCCAGTTTTTGATGGGAATTAATCAGAGAAGTGAGAGAAGAAGTTTGGAGTATAAAGGAAGGAGAAGAATGAGAGTTAGAGTAGTCTTTAGTTTTAAATATCATTAATGTCGTTTTTATATAAATGTTTTAGTTAAGCAAGAAATTTGTAATTTCGGTTCTTATGTATCAAACTAAGGTTATTTTATCATTATAAACTATTTCAAGCATTAATTCAAGTTTGTGTTAAGATTTCTTGTTTAATGGTCCTTGTTGAAAATTTCCATTTCAAATTCTTATATACAAGCTCTTATTAGCTTATTTTTAAGCTCAAACAAGCTTACATAAGCTTCTTATAGCTTTTTGTAAGCTTGCATTTAAGTTTCAAGCCATTTTGGTTTTTGGTCAAAGAAAGTCAACTGAATCATCAAGTTGAAATTGAAATGGATATGGTTGAAGCAGAGCTGGATTTGGGTTGATTCAGGTCAATTGGGTTGATAGAAATAGGCTAGTGGTTCATTGGTTCACAGATTTCAAGCCATTGTGGCTGGGACCTTTTGTAAGTGATTTTCAAAATTCAGTGCATAACATGTGTTTGTAGTTATCAATAGTTGAGACTGTTTTAATTAGTGGTAATTAGAGTAGTTATATTTAGTTTGATCAATTATACAAACTGGATCAGTAGTTAGCTCAGTTTTACTTGCAAATCAGTTGGTTAAAGGGTGTTTGGATCAGCTGCTTAAACTGTCTTAGAGGTTTATTCAGTGGTAGATTCTTGCTTTTTTTGGTTTGTTTAGTTCTATTATACTAATATCTGTCTCAATATTATGCCTGCAAAAGCTAAAAGTCAAAATCTCATCTCATCTATCTTAATTTGCTTCACTGTTGAGATTTTGCAAAATCAAAGTCTTGTTTTGTGTTTCAAAATCATAGGTATAACTTGCAGTAGTATCATTTCATCTTATAACATCAAGATTAGTCCACAAATTGATTGCAAAATTCATAAAAGTCAACCGATCAAATCTGTTTCAAAAGTCAAAAAGTTGAAAATCAGTTTTGAGCCTATCTAGCATGATTTTTCATTGATTCATCTCTGGGCCAAACTTAGTGAAATTGTAGGTTTTAAAACTTCAGCTGGTCTCATTTCTTATTACCATTTTTGTGGATTTTTACAAATTTTTTATAAGTCTCAAAAAGGCTTGTCAAATGGGTCTTACTTCCACAAGCACAAGCTCGCTTTTAAGCGAGCACACAGTGTTTTGTCTTGAGCTTGCACAGAGCTCACAAGAGCTTGTCTAAGTCTAAAATTTGGTTTACAAGTTACCAGCCAGGTCTAGCTTAGGATCCAGCTTTTGGTTTTTAGTATTAGCTTATTGTGTAGCTTATTCTTGTGCTGCAAAGTAGACCCCTCAACCTGTTTTAAGCACATAAGCAAATCATCATAATCAAAGCAACTTGTGTTTTAGAGGTTTGAGACAGTTGTAACTTGTTTCATTTTAGTAGTTTTAGCATTTTATAGCTTCTGTGTTCAGTTGGTGCTTATTGGTGTTCATTGGCTCATTCTAAGTGCTTATTTTTAAGCACTTTACACTGCAGTTGCATAATTACACACATAACCCCCTGTTTTTATATTTTTCTTAGATTCCTAATATTATTTTAGACTTATCTTGAATTTTTCAGATTTTTCTAGTTCTGTTTGGTATTTTTCTTCATTTTAAATAGTTTTTAAGCCTTTTTAATTAGCATTTAATACAATTAAATCAGAAAAGTTTCAAAAAAATAATTTTTCATTTTTCTTAAGTTAAAATAAATATAAAAAGCCAAAAAATATTTTTTCAGATTTTCTTAGTTAAATTTGTATTTTAAGCAATTTAAGTAGTTTTAAATAGTTTTAATTCATATAAAATAGAAAATAATCGAAAAAATGCAAAAATAGTTTTGAAAATTCTCTTTTGTTATTTTAGATTTTTCCAAGTCATAATTTCATTTTTCAAGCTTTATTTTATATTTTCTTGTATTTTAGGTTATTATTAAATAGTTAAAAATTGGTTTTTAATTAATAATAATTAGATAAATAGTTTTAAAAATAATTTTCTTTTTCTAAAAACTTTCTTTTATCATTAGGGTTGTAAAAATATCATTTTCATATTTTTAGGGTTAATACTGCTTCAGTTTCACATTTTCTTTAGTACGTCACGTAGTTTTTAATTTAAGTTTTATAAAAGAAAAACCAAAAACATCATTTTGCCAATAGTGATAGCGTTTATTTAATATTTTTTATCTTTTTTATTTTCTTTAATTTGCATTTAAGGCCCTGTAGTTTATGTACTTTTCTGTAGTTATAATAAATCAAATCTCTTTTCCGTTCAAATCTCTCGATCACTATTCGTTTGGTGATTCTTCGCATAGCTCGCTGGGACATAACGACCCGGGGAAACACTATACTCTCCTGATCTTCATTGCATTTGTGTCTGAACTGTTTGAAGTTTCTTACGGTCGGCCATTCACAAGTGGCCGGCTTGTGTGAGAAAACTTGACGGTTTAGCACGAATCACTAATTAAGAAAGTTAACTTTTCTAACCTTTGATTCATTTTATTTGCAAACTATTATATAAATGTCAAAGTTTTGAATCAGCTTACAAATTCACTAAAATGGCTATTGTGAATCATCAGTTTGTATTGAATCAGCAAAAAAGACATTTCTACATATAAAAACTACTTGTATTAATCAACGCGACTAAATGCATTTCTCACATTAAGGATTTCTCATTTTATCCTAATTCGAACCTTAATGCTCCTCTAATCTAACTACTTATCAATTCAACCAAACCATATCGCGTTCCTACTTTCTACGACAACTATCGAAATCCAAATGTATAGCTTCACTGCACAACTTACAACTTACACGTAACCATATTTCACATAATACGGCCCATTTTCGACTACACAAACCTACATCATCCAACTTACAACGCATATCTTACAACTTATTACTCGCTCCATCCCAAATTAATTAAAGTAATTACTACTGTTATAATTTAGCAGAATGACACCCTAAACCTCCTAAAACACGTTAAAAACATAAAATAGTAATGTGAACACTAACAACCGCAGCAAACTCACTTGTAACCATGATCCACATAATAGGGCAAATTCGACAAAAGCGTCTCATCAATATCAAACACCCAAACATCCTTCCCATCATTCCCCACCTCCACAGTTTTCGCAAACTTCAACGCATTACTCGCAACCACTTCCGAGTCCATCTTATACCTCTCCCCATTCATATACTCCTCAACAAACTCCACATTTCTCGGGACACGTGTCCATGTTCCAACGTCATTTACCTCTCATCGAAAATTTCCGGCTTTCACGATGGCGGAGTTATATTCCGGTGACAGGTGGTGGTCTTGTGGTGTGGTCCGGATAAGGCGGTGGGAGAAGGTGGTGGTGGTGAGGGATGTGCGGAGGATAAGGATGGTGGTGATGACGTGGCAGGTGGTCATGACGGTGGTTTACGGTGGTTGGAGTGATGTGGTGGTGGTGGTGATTGGTTAAGTGTGTGTGTGAGATATCGTTGACCAGATATTTAAGCTACTGGAAAAAAAATTATAAATTAAAGAGTAAATTGCAGTTTTGGTCCCTAAAGTATAGCCAAATTGTAGGTTTCGTCTTTAACGTTTTGAAAATGCAAAAATAGTCCTCATTTTGAAGGTTTAGCTGAATGTTTGATCCTTAATCTGTAATTTAAGGACCAAACTTGCAACGGAAACTTCAAAGGTTTAGGGACTAAACCTGCAATTTTGGGACCAAACATGCAATAAAACATTCAAAATAGAGACTACCGCTGCATTTTTGAAATATTAAAAACGAAACCTGCAATTTAACCATACTTTAAGGACCGAAAACGCAATTTACTCTAAATTAAATAAGTAGTATGTATTTTACTATTTTATAAGGCAAAATGATCCCTGCTGTAACTGCAGGGAACATTATCTGCAGTTTGCACTATACCAAAGGGTGTTTCATGTACCATTCAAATTCTTGGAGGATCAAATATAAATATTAAAAAAATGTTTCTTCTTACTGCATGTAAATGGCTGCTGTACACAGCAGAGATGATATCCCCATTTTATAAAGCTTCTTAATTAATCGAATTGTTGATACTTTAATTAATCGAATTGTTGATACTTTTTGCATTTTTAGTTAAAAATGGAAAAATAGTTATTATTAGCTTTAAAAAATTATAAATTAATTAGTTAATGGTAAAAATATCATTTTATAAAAGTTAAAGAAAATAAAATTGTAATGATGATGATTTTTTTAAACCATGTATTTTTTTTGTTAGTGGACAATTATTTAAGACGAATGGAGTATTAAATTAATCCATAGTATTTTACATACTAGAGAAATTTGATGAAAGATGATTTCCTATGCACTCTTTTAAGTTTACATGTTTCAAAATTAATAGTAAAGAGACTACTTTCTCTCTCTCTCTATATTGTGTATTCGAAACGTGAAATTGTCACGCTCTTCCTCAAAAAGCTATTGTTAATGTTTCAGTGATAACATACCATATGTAAACGATGCTATTAAATATTCGCTAGTAACAGTAAAATACTAAACGATACATGTGATAGATATCATGACATATGATAATTAATGGTAGCTAGTGCATACATCACATCATTTTGAGAAAGTCGATATGTCAATATCATTTGCGATAGCAAATTTTTCTATATATACATTAACTGTGTTTCGATTTTTACTTTCTCATACACATTTTATCTATACATTCTCTATGTACACCTGCCAAATAATAAATTAATGTCAATCTCGTACAAATTTTTATAAACATTCATCTACATTGTCGTAAAAAAACTATGTTTGAGATGTTATGGTCTCAAACAAGGTCTTCATCACTTACACCAGCTTGGACTGTACCAACTCAACGTTTTGAGGTCTTCATCACTTTACGCCATGAGATATAGGCTTGCTAACCCTAATAACTTTTAAGAGGTGAAGTGGACACGGGCATTGTTTAATATTATTGTAACCACTCTCTCTTATCCTCCGAAGAAAATTAAGCGTATATTGTTTGCAACCTCTATCATATCCAAAATGAATCACTTAAAACCACCTTGTTCATCGGACGGGCTTGAATCTAGTCTGAGTGAGTATAAATTAATGTTATACAACGTGTGTGACATGTATTATAACTAGAGGTGGTAATTTGTGTCAAAAATCAAGAAAATGAACTAAATGAGCAAACTTTTAAAAGATTTGGGCACATTTGGGCATCTCCTTTTTTTGAAATGGACATGTATTGCCCATTTAGAAGTTAAATGGGCATAATGGGCACATGTTTTTCTCGAACATTAGATTGTTTTTAACGAAAAACTTATATTTAATTTTTTAAATATAAATGAGGTGTTACGTTATAGGAATTTATTTTGTCGTTTTGGGTTTTTTTTAAATTCGATTACATATAACGTGGCCTGTTTGGTACGTGCCGTCTTCGTCCGTTTGCCACCTCTAATTATAACCATAAAAGGTGTTTACTTTTCTAAGATAAAAAAAATTGAGAATTAGAGTATTTAAAAGCGATTCGTATAACATAAGTCCGTTTGGCCCGTAGCCCGTGCCCGTCCGTTTTGCCACATCTAATTATAACCATAAAAGGTGTTTACTTTTCTAAGATAAAAAATTAAGAATTTGTAGTTAGTTGTCATTGTGTTGCAAGAGTATTTAGACGATTTTTTGTTTATAATCTCGAGCAACACAAATGACAACTAACGTAACACTTATCTCAAGTTTTCTAATTATAACCATAAAAGGTCTTCTAAGATAAAAAAAATTGAGAATTTGTAATTAGTTGTCGTTATGTTGCAAGAGTATTTAAACACTTTTTTGTTTATAATCTCGAGCAACACAAATGACAACTAACATTACACTTATCTCAACTTATCAAGATCATTACATAAACAGTATATAAATGACAGAATTTCTTATTCCAAGCCAGATGTGGGATTGGAAATATATACTCCATAGTCCATAATAACACATGTTAGAATGCGTTGGTTTAGCCCTTTCTAAATGACCAAGAACATTTACTACTTCTTAATTATAATCACACTATTCAATTCAGTTCAATCATGAACCCTTAGATTTTTTGCGGATGGTGGTGGATACGTCAATGATAATGGTGTTGTTTATGCGGACGGTGGGATTGGATGGCGGTAGTATTTACGTGGCGCGACAAATAATGGTCTCTTTCTATTGCACGGAAGAAGAATATATAAAGGTTCTCTATCAAAATGGCAGTATCTATAATCAATCGAAAACGGTCTCCGGATCTTATATACCTGTAATAATAAGTGAAAACGCCAATAAGGGAACGAACATATACTCTAGGTTTATCATTTAAGAACTATTAGTGAATGTACGTACAATAGAACTGCATAAAAAACCGTAGTTGAAGCTGTAAAATCACTTTACGGTGAGTATGATGTTTAATAAAAAGCAAACCATAAGGATAAACCGCTTAACTTTTAGCATTAAGAATTCAATTAACATAAGAAAAAATAACTAAAACAGCAAATCTCATATACTCATATAAAGCAAATCATAAGATTAACTTTATAACATCAAGAATTTTATTAACATAAGATAAAGTAGCTCGAACAACAAAAGGTTTGATAGCCCCCCGAGTGTGATAAAAAATAATACAAAAATACTACTCGTAATATTTAGCCAGCTAGAACCAACGGGGTTCAATCCACGCATGAGGGTTGAAAGGTATTGGGTTAATCCCAATCTCTAAGTCAAACCCGAAAGTCAAACTGGGGCAAAAGTCAACGACAGTTATAAAGTTAGTTTTAGGCAGTTAGGAAAACAGTTATTGGCGATTATGCACGAAGGACACATCCCTTGGTTCATTTGAACCATCACAACCCTTCATTTGTATCTTTTCAGTATGTATAAATAGGTAGGAATTATGTATCAACAAGTATGACAGATTTTATACATGAAAAGTAGTTTACGTTTATAAAGTTTAATCCTTTCTTCTATTTTGATATATTTGTGATTAATGTTAAGACCATAGATCCGTTTCAAAAGGCCAACAATTGGTATCAGAGAGGTTTGGTCTACTAACCAAAATCATCACTTACCATTTACTCGTATAGTTCCAGAATCAAATAAAAAAAAACAGTTTCGATAAAAATTTTGCAAATCGATTCGAACACAAAATCCAAGACGTCATTTTTTGTGTTTCACACTTGTGTCGCAACAGGGGTATAATCACAATAGTGATTACTCTCAACCCGGCATCAGAAAATTCGCAATTTTTTTCCATTTATCCGAAACCAGTTTTTTCTTTTACCCAATCCAATAGGATCAGAAAAACGAATAAAATCATTTTATATTTTTGATTCATTTAAAAACTAAACGAGAGTCATCAATTAGGGCACAATCAAAGATTCGAATTAGAACAAACACACCTGTTCATAAAAGGAATCGAGCCCAGAAGGATCAATTGAGACCCAATTGATTAATTTGCATACTCCAATCATTAAACTTCTCACGGATTAGAAAACCCCCAAATCATCCGAAACCCTAGGTTTCAATTGGAGGATTATTAGTGCTCGCAAAGAACAACACCAACCGGAGAAGACGAGGAGAAGTGGTTAACAAAGCCATACAAACAGGCATTCAACCATCAAAGGATCAGGAGGCAATTTTTCTCAGAAGAAGGAGAAGGTTTTATCTCAGAAGAAATAAGAAGAGGCGTAAAAATTAAAAAACATCAACCTGTACAAAGTTTAAAACGCACAAAGGGTATTTTTATCAGGTTTCATATTTTTCAAAATCACACCCTCTATTTTATTTTTTTCGTATTTATATATATAGTATTGTATTTGGAAAAGTTTAGTTTAAGTTTTAAAGTATTTTTAGATTTAAGTTTATAAAGTATTTTTAGATTTAAGTGTTTTTAAGTTTTTAAGGAAAAGTTTTTAATAGTTTTAAAAGTTTAAGTTTTTTTAAAGTTTTTTTCTTGTTTGGTTTATGACAAGAAAATTCCAAGATTATTAAAGTTTTTAAATTTTCTTATTTGGTTTATGATAAGAAACAAGTTTTAAGTTTTATTAGGTTTAAAATAAGAAATAAATAAAGTTTACGGTTTATAAGATTGAAGTTTCTAAGTTTTTTTTAAGTTCTTTTATAGTTTCAAAGGTTTAAAAGTTTTAGGTTTTAATTGTTAAGTTTTTAAGAATTATAAAGTTATTAACAAAGTTTATAAGAGTATTTTTATTAGATTTAAGACATTTAAAAGATAATTATGAGAAAAGAAGACGATAATAGTAATAGTTCGAACAACGATAAAACTAAGGGGATGGGATCGACAGCCTATTTCCAATGCCCCTTGTTAAAGGCAACAAACTATATGATATGGTCTATAAGAATGAAGATCATTTTACAAGCAAATGGTCTATGGGAAACGATTGAGCCTACCATTACAACTCAAATCGATGAAAAGCAAGACAAGACTGCAATGGCATACCTATTCCAATGACTATCGGAAGAAATGACATTACAAGTAGCAAATAGCAAAAGCGCAAAAGAAGTTTGGGATACATTGAAGACTAGAAATATTGGAGTGGAACAAGTGCAAAAGGCAAAACTACAAACACTCAAATCCGAATTTGAGATATTGCAAATGGAGAATGATGAAACTATCGATTCATTCACCACAAAGATGACAAGTATTACTTCAAAGATGACAAGTCTTGGATCAACACTTGATGAATCAACTCGCGTAAGAAAATTGCTGAATTCTGTACCTGAAAGATTCATTCACATGGTCGCATCTATAGAGCAATACTCTGATCTAGATAAAATGACTCTAGACGAAGCTATTGGTAGATTGAAAACCTTCGAAGAAAGAGTAAAGGCAAAGAAAGGAAGAACATTCCAAGATCCAGATAAATTGTTGTTTACAAAACACAACAACAATGCTCAAAGACATAATCAAGGAAGAGGAAGATACATTCCACCACATAGCAAAAATCGTGACAAAGAAGGAAATCTCTCACAAGATTATAATGAAGCAACGCAAAAGCCTAGAGATTTCAGCAAAATAAAGTGTTATAATTGCAATGAATATGGACATTATGCCTCACATTGCCATAAAAGAGATCGAATATATCAAAGACAAGAAGAGACAAACCTCATCGAAGAAGATTTAGAACCAACCCTCTTATTGGCAATTTCAAGCACTACCGAAGATCTACGACAAAACGATTTTGATTAAGGGGGAGAATATTGGGTTAATCCCAATCTCTAAGTCAAACCCGAAAGTCAAACTGGGGCAAAAGTCAACGACAGTTATAAAGTTAGTTTTAGGCAGTTAGGAAAACAGTTATTGGCAGTTATACCTGAAGGGACACATCCCTTGGTTCATTTGAACCATCACAACCCTTCATTTGTATCTTTTCAGTATGTATAAATAGGTAGGAATTATGTATCAACAAGTATGACAGATTTTATACATGAAAAGTAGTTTACGTTTATAAAGTTTAATCCTTTCTTCTATTTTGATATATTTGTGATTAACGTTAAGACCATAGATCCGTTTCAAAAGGCCAAGAAAAGGATAATGCTTGGTTCCGATAAAATCGTCAAAACTTTCTTCATTGTTTTTGGCATTTAAAGTGTGATACATGCCAGTTTCGAGTGAATAGAACACCACCTTCCCATTCTTATTATACAATCGTGCAAAGAAAATTTTGTTTTCCATTTCCGGCATTTTGGCTACACTGCAGAAGCATGCACTATCGGAGATATAAATCACGAGCTTATCTAAATTATTTATTTTCTCCCATTTGCTCGTTAAATGATTCAGCATGAAAACCTCAATGGATTCTCCAAAATGGGCCACAATGACAAGTAAAAGATCTTGATGGCCACATTTAGTTAGGAAAAATTCATTTGAAGATCTGCAACAACTTCTTGGGGCTTCGGCTACATCTTTCTTCCATGAGAAATCTTCTTGATCCAAATTTTTGAAAACATGAAGTTCTCCTTTGTCACCCAAAGCATAAAGATCTCGGCCACACAATGTTGGAAAATAAAAGTGAAGATCATCATCATCATCGTCATCATAATCCAGTCTAATCAATCGCCAGGATTGTTCTCCATGTACAAAGTGTATGTTAATACTCGCCAGGATTGTTCTCCATGTACAAAGTGGATGTTAATACCTTCTGTGTTAAATCCAACAACCATACAATCGGGGAAAAAAGGTGGTGCTGAGAAGCATAAGCTATAGAAAAAATATCCAAGACCTTTGGAAGATCATGGACCTCATTTTTGAAGGGGTTACAAAACTCCAATCCGTACTCAGTGTAAAACAACAACCAACCGTACGCTGAATAACATATTTCACCATCACCGATTGAATCAGGTAGTTTTTTCATAAAGTATTTGTAACCGGACGAAGGATCTTCAAAAGTGACAACTCCTCGTTTTTTGTCTACCACCATTAGCCACGGCGAAAGTAAAGAATAATTCTCCAATCTCTTTAATGCTGCTTCACCTCTCCATTGTAACACAGGCGCTGCTAAATGGCAACGTTTGCATGTAGCACGGAAGTTTAAGTATTCCATGCCAATACAAAACTCCATAATCATCTCCAAAACACCGAGTGGAAGATCAAGTAGTTGCAATTCATTATGTTCAACATCATCATCATCACTAACTTGTCTCACTACAATCTCACGGTCCTTGTCCTCTACTTCTTGTTTAGCTTTATCATAATCAGCTGCTAACCTGCAAAAGATAAGTTTTTCTAAGATGGCAGAACGAGTGGCATATGAAAAGCTAAAGAAGAAATACACAAATCAGTACCTACATTCCCTTTTGAAACATGGCTAGTTGGTAGCACCGAGAAGGAAACATAGAAGACAGCAAGATTGTTCCATCACTCAAATTGTAAGAGTATATTATTTTCCCGTTTTGCTACGGATGTGTCTTACCCCAAACTCGAGAGGCAAGCTGCGGACTATAAGCCACCAAGTTATCACGAGCAAGATCGACAAAAAGTTACCATCTTTTAGGCTTCCATTTTCCCATATTTCACTACTCAAATCCATCTCGTTAAACTCTTCCTCCTCCATTTCTTGAGCCTCTTACCGCTTAAGTCCAAATTTTGAGGCCTTCCAATTTTGCCCAGTCTATACTCGTCATATCTACTTTATTTAAAGATATAGTAGAAAATGTTGTATCTGTTTCCACATCAAAATAAAGACCTATTATAACGCAAAACAACTCTGTATTAGATCCTGTCAGAAAATACTTTCTTTTACTACCCCGGTGGAAGGGAGAATCAAGGCGTCCCGCAAACAACATGAGTTTGATTACAACTTCTCCATCCTTAACCATAATGCCAATCTCAATTACCAAATAGAAAAAAGTATTGTCCGTACTCAAAGCATACACTTTATCGTTGCAACAACTTAGGCTATGTACAAAACAACCATCCCCGGTTATTCTCTTGAGTTGCTTAGCATAAGACATCTCAGTCCATTTTAACTTCCTTCTTTTACGGTCTAACAGGCAAAAAACAAAAGTAGGTTTATCTGATCTCGCTAGCAGTAGAATTGATTTGGGATCATCAGGCGGTAACGACAAACAACATTCTTTGATAGATGTGGAACCCCCGTGATATGTGTCCAACTACACATATATTTTATATTATTTAATCCCACAAAAACATCTGAAAACACTCAGAAATGTCACAAAATACTATAAATATCATTGAAATGTGTTTTTATGTGTTACAAGTGCAAAAGAATTGAAAACTGATGAAAAACAACAAAGTTTATATAATTTACAGTTTCAGTCCCTAAACTTTCAAAAGTTGTCAAAAATAGTCCCTGGTAAATCAAAATAAAGAAAAATATCATTTAAGGTCCATGGGATTCAAAAGTTGTCAAAACAAACCCTTCAAAGTTTAAAAATTACAAAATGACAACTTTAGTCCCTAAACTTTGAAAAATGTCAAAAATAGTCCTCGGATATTTAAAAATGGAAAATTATCAAATATTATCCTTGTACTATTCATAAATGGCAGGATAGGTCCTTGTGTTAACTTTGGAAAAAGTGCAGGTTCAGTCCCTCAACTTTGCAGAAATTGCACAAATGGTCCTTGTGATAAAACTACAACCAAACGGACCCTTTGAGCTTTTTAAACCAGCCCAAAACCCATTTGACCCCCCCCCCCAAATGAACCCTTCCCCTATTATTAAAACACGGTCAAACCATGTTTGACCGTCTTCTTTTCCCTCCCACCATACCTGCTACCACACCATTGCCGCCACCTGCCTACCACCTCACCACCTCCTTTCCACCTGTCTCCCAGCTGTCTACCCACTCCCCTCCACCTCCACAATCAACCAAAATTTTTTAATTGATTTAAACCTGCTCAAAACAGTAACAAGGACTTTTGGCGCCAAAATGTGATAAACGGCCATGATGAGTTTTAATCATCCAACGGCTTAAAGGAGTGGTGGGATTTGATTAGAGGGATGAAAAGAAGCTTTTTGATGACTATAAAAAGAAAAAGAAGACAGAGAAAGAAGGGTCGCATGTTTTTAGACCACTTAGTAGTGTAAAATTTCTTTAATGTCTGTTTAAGTTCAAATTAAAGTTCTCTGTGTAATTTCAAGTTTATTTCAAGTTAAATATCACTTTTGTATTGTAATTATTCCAAGTTTAATAAGATTTCAAGTTTTCATGTTTCTTGATAATTCGTATTAAGTCATTTATATCAATTAGAAGTCACACAAGCTCTTTTACCCTTCAAACAAGCTCAGATAAGCTTATTGTAGCTTTTCATGAGCCTGTATTAGACTCTAGTAGTTTAATTAAGAAAAACCATAAAAGTCAACAAAAGTCAACATTTTCAGTAAGATAAGCAGTTCTGGGAGAAGAAGCTAAGCTGGATGGTTTTTCTGGTTTCTAGCTTGTTGACAACAAGCTAGGAGTGGTTTCTGGTCCTTGTTCTTTGATTCACAGTCCAATTCAGTTGTAAGCCTATTTCAAGTTTTATGTAGTTTTCTAAGTTTACTGTAGAATAGCTTATTTTTAGCTTATTATAGTTATTTCCTGCTTATTAGTAGTTTATAATAGTATTTCTTCAAGTCTTATTAGTATTCCATAATAGTTTCTTAATTTTCCTTAAAAGTTTTATAAAAAAACAAAAATAGCCATAAATTATATAACTTATTGTATTGCTTATTTCTATTTTGAAAGTTGTTAATCATACTCAATATAAGTTAGTTAATCAGTAAAAACCAAGAAACCTAGCTTATATAGGTCTGTTCTAGTTTAAATACCACAACAAACCTTATAAAGAGGTGTTTGGATTATATTGCAAATCTGTGTTCTAGGAATTTTCAAAGTTTAAAACTAGTATAGGTAACTCACTTTAGGCTTAATTAGACCTTTCAAGTCATAAAACCAAGTGGTCTTTTGGAAAAAGTCAAAATCCACTTGAATTGCACCTTCACAGTCCACTGTTGGACTTTTAGAACCATTAATCATGCTCCTTAGCTTATAAGTAGATAACCTAGCTTATTCTAGTCTTATAATAGCTGATAATAACAGTTTAAGTTAGTAGGATCAATCATAAGTTCATCAAAGTCAACTTGATAGTGTAATTTAAAAAGTCAAAATTTTCAGTTTAGTCGTTTTTGAATAAAATAGATAATTTTATATAGGACTTAATTTTGAGTTTCATGTTTCATGCTTTTGGGATATTAATATTCAACTGCTCATCTTTATCCTAGTATTTTTTATAATTTCTAGTTAGCTTATTTAAGTGCTTATTTATTGGTTTCTTTTTAGTCCTTGTCTGAAAATATGTCATGTGCACAGTTGAGCTAGCTTCTTCATAAGCTTGTCAAAAGCTCATTAGTGAGTCCCAGCTTGTGTACTTTAGCTTTTTGGAAAGCTTATCCACCCATATCTCTGTCCTAGTGCTTATTTTCATTTCCAAGCTTATTGCATAAGCATAAATTAGCCTCCAAAGTTGTCCCAAAACCTGTTTGGTTAATCAAGTTAACTGGATTGCTTATTTGATTCATGTGGCTTATTTAGTGCTTATTCTTAAGTCATTTTGCTTTCTCAGTTATAATATTAGCTTATAATCAGTTGCTTAGCTTATTTCCAATTTACCTTTGCTTATTTTCTAGCTTATTAGCCACTTGGCTTATCCTTGGGCTTATTCCATTTCTTGCACAACTGTTAAGTAATAATAAGCTTATTCTGAGCTTATTAGTGGTTTTTGTAAAAAGTTCTAGTTTTAACAATTGCTTATTTCATTGTGCTTAATTAGTTTCAAAAAGAAAAATCCAAAAAGAAAATAAAAAGCAAAAAAAAAAGGTCTTGGGATTCGAACCACAGCCACCACTCACACACACACGCTACCAATTGCCCTTGGGTCTTTGACTGGTAGAAATTTGCACAATTTATCTCTTAAATACACAAATACAGTTTTAGTCTTATTGCTTATTTAGCTTTTTAATAGCTTATTTCAAACAGTAGTACCACCTTTTTGTAATTTTCTTAGAATCATTATTACTAAAAGTATTTTCTGTGAAAGTTTCAGAATTTTCTGAATAGTTTTAGTATTTTTAATCATTTAATTAGTTTAAAATAGTATTTAATTCATAATAAAAAATATAAAAGTCAAAAAAATATAAATCTTTTTTCTAAAATTTTCTTTTGTCATATAGTAAGTAAGAAAATTGTTTTTACATTCGTAGGACTTTTATTTTACAAATTTTACGTTTTTTCTTGCGCACTCGCGTAATTTTTATATATAACGCACGTTTTCATTCTAGGTCACGTTTTTAGATAATTTAGGTTTACACTTTAATTAAAATAGTTTATTTAAGTTATTTTGTTTTATAAATCAAGAAAAAAACTAACTTTAAAAATAGTGATAGCGTTTATTTAATATAATTTATCATTTTAATTTTCTTTAATTTGCATTTAAGCCCCTGTAATTTACAAACTTTTTTTTCTAGATATAATTATTCCAAATCTACAAACCTTTCCTGTTCAATATCACCCGATCACAGATTCGTTGTATTACAGTGTTCACACCTCGTTGGGACTTAACGACCGGGGATACACTAAACTCCTCCGACTTAATTGCATTACGCTCGAAATGTTTGACTTTTATGGTTGACCATTCACAAGTGGTTGACTAATAAAAGATAGACCGTTTGGAGCGAATCACCCGTCTTTCGATTCAAGGGAGGAGACGCATGATCTTAAGTAACGGGTTCCAAAGAGACCACATGTTATAGTTGGAAAGAATCAACCAACCATGAAAACTCCCTCGAATACGTTTCCGAGCAACTCGAGGATTCGACAATGATAACATGACAACGGGTCTTGTATGTTGTAGAAAACCGGTCTCGGCGGTGCCGTCGGATCATCTTCGGGCTCGAGCAACAAACCATTGATATTTTCTTATAGGGGGTAAGTCGATCATACACCGGACCACAAGTAATCTGGCAATGGGGTAATCAACAAAGTCAGCAGTTGTTAACCTTAAAAAATACAGTACTAAATTTGATTTTTACAAATTTATACAATACAAACTGACGCATATGACATTGCATATATGATAATATAATTAGGACGAGTCGAGTACTTGAAAGCTAAGAAAGACCAAACTTCCATTAAAAACTGGTTTCATATAGATGCAAGATCAACGCGGGTGAAAATCTACTATAGCAAAAAAAAACAGTAACTACTAAAAAGCTAAGAAAGACAGACACATATTAGATTCATAAAAGATTAGAAGGTAACACAGACCCGAATATTATTAAGCAAATTAACTCAAGATCAACACATATGAGATTGTACAATGGCAAAAAAAAACAAGGAAAACGCCTAAAAAGACTAGACAAGTATCCATAGAAAATCAGTATATGTTAGAACATGGACGGATCAGGACACAAAACGACCACGTGCACTTAGAATAAACTAAACAATACATTACAAACACAACTTTTAGGGACCGGGTGCATTTAAGAAAAATCGAGGTTTTTTAACAAAATTTACAATACGCCACAAAAATCTATTCCGTAATTACTGTGTTAGAACCTAGATCGAGTGATCTACATTGAAGCTGAAAAAAACGCATATGATGAGATGGAAAACAACAGGAAAAAAACCGTAACTGAGTCGAAGTCGGTGTAACTGGTAAAAAGAGACCCAAACATTGCCTCGTTCTATCAAAGATTATCGTACTAGTAACTATTATTGAACAAATAAGATAACAAGGAAGCTGGGTCGTTATTATTTATAGACAAATTCTAAATCCTAGATCGGCTCAAATTGTACTAGCTAGTTTCCTAATTATATAAAAAATCAAGTTTTCAAAAAAACTAAAAAGGTGTTGTACGAAAGTATCAGCAACAATAGATTCACAACAATACTTTATTCAAACCTAAGCCTCAATAGTCGGCTTAGATTAAACCAGTAATAGTATCCAAAATGTTACAAGATTAGGTTAATGTCAATGAGACAATAACCAGACAAATACAAAGAAGAAACAGGATCAGTATAGTGATCAGAAAGAAGAGAAATGTGAGACAATGACTGCACACACAGTTGTTTCTAACCCTAGATTAAGGGACTTATTAAATAGGAGATAAAGATACACACAGACCCCTCTAACGGCTATAAAAGACGCATCAGCAGAAATGAGAAAAAGGCTTCAGCAAAAATGAGAAAAAGGCTTCAGCAGAAATGAACTTCTAGGAACTTTAAACCATTTATGCTTTGACCATGATTAACCCCTGTAATATGCCTGCAATGAACATAACTTGAAAGCCATTAGCAATTGATAGAATGACATGTTTGCCACAGATTATTACCCCAAAATTTAACATTCCCCCTTAATCTGATGGGCAAACATATTAAAATTATCAATTTTCACACAAGAATTTATCTTGATAAATGGAAGGTTTTTGTAGAATGTCTGCAGTTTGGTTTGAAGAGCCAATCTTTTGGCACTTATAACACCTCTTGCAATTTTTTCCCGATGAAGTGAACATCAATTTCAAAATGTTTTGATCTTTCATGGAAAACAAGATTGACAACAAGTTGCAAAGCGATTTGTTATCACAAAAAGATTAACAGGAGATTGATATCTACTTTTAGATCTTTTAAGATTTTTGAATCCAAATAATTTCACGAGGCGATGACATAGATCTATACTCGCTTACATGGAAGATTTTGAAAGAGTGTTTTGTTTTTGCTTTTCCATGAGATCAAATAGTCATTAAAGAAAACACAATAACACATAATGATTTCTGGTTTTCTTGCATTTAGCCCATCGCATCACTATACCCTTCAAGATGGTTTTCGAGTTCTTTGAAATTGTACCTTAGACCTTTTCACGGAGCTCCTTTTAGATATCTCGAACATTGAGGCACATTCTAGATGAGATTTCGAGAGGAGAATGCATATATTGTGCCGACAATGAACCGAGTATGAGATGTCGGTCTTGTATGGGTGAGATAAATAAGTTTCCCAAGTAACTTCCGATAAATGATGATGTTGACTAGTAAGGGATCATCGGTGGGGTATGTATGGAAGAACGAGTTGGGTTCCATAGGAGTGGACACGTGTTTGCACCAAGGAGACCAAATTCTTTGAGGAGTTCAAGACGATATTTTCTTTAGGTGAGACATATGTCATTCCAGTTTTTGAACCTCAATGCCAAGAAAATATTTTAAGTTTCCCAAGTCTTTGATATGAAATTTTGATTTTAGAAACTCTTTGAATAGGTTTATCTCATCAATGCAGTTTCCAGTAAGAACAATATCATCCACATAAACAAGTAGAGCAATAAACTTGTTATTATCTATTTTGGTGAACAAAGAGTGATCATTGACAGATTGAACAAAGTTTTTTTCTTTTAAAACACTAACAAGTTTTTCATTCCATTTCCTGGGAGCTTGTTTAAGGCCATATAGAGACTTGACAAGTTTACAAACTTTATTCTTATTGTTCTCATTATAGAACCCCTTAGGGATGGTCATATAGACATCCTCATCAAGATCTCCATACAAAAAAGCATTATTAACATCAAGTTGGAAAAGAGGCCACTTATTTTTCACAGCTAAGGCAATAAGACATCTAACATTAGACATTTTCACAACAGGAGAAAAAGTTTCATCATAGTCTATTCCTTCCCTTTGGTTATAACCTTTAGCAACTAATCTAGCCTTGTATCTATCAACTTCACCATTGGCTTTATATTTGATTTTAAAGATCCATTTGTAACCAATGGGAGTTCTATTAGGAGGTAGATCAGTTATATCCCAAGCATGATTTTCATTTAAGGCCTCAATTTCAGAGTTCATAGCATCAACCCAATTACTGTCAAGGATAGCTTCTTCATAATGTGGGTTCAATACTTTTATTAAGACTAGAAGCAAAGCGATAATTATCTTTGTTAAGGTTAGAGTAATTAACAACCTTTTCAACACCATATTTATCTTTCCTTCAACAATAAAGTCATTAAGATTCTTGGGCAACTTAGAAACTCGGTTGACCTTCTAGCGATAGTGGTGGCAAGCCTTCTTCTTGTTCGAGACTCGATGTACATCGGAAGATGTACCGAAGAATCGAAGATGCATCGGCAGGATGTGATTCATGTGATACAGTGCCCTCAGGGTGTGTATTATCATCTATGGAAGTTGCAACAGGTTCATCATCCCTAGTAGGATGACCCAACACTGTGCCATCTTCATAGGATGTCACTCTTCCTTCATCATTGGGACTTATTTGTGAGTCAAAGAAATTTTTGTGATTTAAATCTTTAGGCACATAAGTTTCAACAAAAGGTTTTGACAAAGAATTTTTCATTATGAAGGGAAAAACAGTTTCATAAAATTTGACATCTCTAGAATAAAAGATATTTTTTGTTTCTAAACTTAAAAGTTTATAACATTTTTTCTCATTTGAATAACCAATAAAGACACTTTTCTCGGACCTACTACCAAATTTATCAGAGATGTTGAGAATGGTGGCATAACATAAGCAGCCAAAGAATCTAAGGAGAGAGAGTGAAGGGTCATGCCCATACACAAAGGAGAAGGGAGACTTTCCAGACAACACTGAAGAGGGTAACCTGTTTATGACATATGCAGTGAGTTAGAACACATTCGGGCCAAAGATATAGAGGTAATTTCCACAAACATAAGGGATCTAGCCACATTAAGGAGATACATATGTTTCCTTTCTAATACCATTTTGTTGTGGTGTGTAAACACAAGAGGTTTGATGTAAAATTCCTTTTCATGAAAGAAGTGTTGAAGTTTGTTATTGACAAATTCGTCCCATTATCACTTCGAATATCTTAACATTGTGTTCAAATTGATTTGATAGCATATGAGTAAAGTTAACAATGGAAACATAAACACCATCCTTTCCTTAAGCATATAAACCCGACGACCTAGAATAGTCATCAACAATAGTTAAAAATATTTGTAACCATCTCGCTAGTGAATTTATATGGTCCCCATACATCTAGATGAACAAGTTCACCAATTTTAGTTGATTTATGTTCACTTAGAGGAATGGTTCCACGGTTTGTTTAGCTTTTGCAAGTATCACAAAGATGGTCAGATTCAGATGTACTATCAAATTTAAGAGTGGATTTAAGTATATGTAGGACTTGGTCAGAGGGATGACCAAGTCTTTGATGCCAGAGATTTCTAGAAACATGACAAACAAAAATGCAATTATTAGAAGTGATCCTACATGTAGAATCAATATCAAACATATATAACCCATTGCATTGTTTACCAATTCCCACAATCCTTTTTTGATGTAAATCCTGTATATAGAAATTAGATTCATTAAACCCAACAAACATCTTGTTGTCTCTAGCAATCTTATGAACATACAGCAGACTGACATTGTACTCGGGAACAACGTAACATCAAAGAGAGTTAGGTCATTATTGACCTTTAAATCACCGCTTTAGTAATTAAAGCCCGAGTACCATTGGGATGTCCAATAGTTAGACCAAGATTTGAAATGTCAACAACATTAATTAAAATTTTGTAGATACTGATCATGTCTTGATTTGCACCGAGTCAACAATCCAACCAAGAATGATGTTTCGGATAAGGTTTTGTGTTGTTGTTAAAAATTTGTTGAAGTTTACATTAAACTTGACACGCCATTAAAGAAAGTTCACGAAAATTTTTACCCGCCATGTTGGCATTAACGGAGGACACATTGTTGTCATTAAGAAGACTCATAAGTCCGGAGAGTCGTTCATTTGACAAAGAGATAGGGAGTTGCTAGCTCTATTATCGGTGATATGATTAGCAGTGGAAACATTATTCTGCCGGTTTAGCATTAAAGTTCCTTTTGACATATCCAGCAGGATAACCAACAAGATCATAACATCTATCAACAGTGTGACGGGTTTTTGCGGTTAGTACATTTGAGATTCATGTTTGGTCCTCTGTTGTTTGAGCTATTACCAAGATTAAAACCGAACCTTTATTAAAAGTGTTGTTGTTAAATCCTTTTTGTTATCAAAAATTTTCAACCATTAGAAGTTTTTGCGAAGAAAAGTCGTAGCATTGGGTTTAGCGAGCTATTCCCGGATGAAACATTCGTGAGATTCTTCTCCGAGACAACAGAGAAGGCGGTTTGACATTAGGCAAAGGATCTCGGTTAAAATATTACTTCGATGGGAACATAGGAGTCATCAAGACCCATAAGAAATTGCATTAATTTGATTAGTCGATTGTGTTTTCAAAATGTTTTGCGACCTCACAAGTGCGGGAGGCAAGCTAATCATACAATCAAATTGTTTCCATAAAGATTTAAGGTTGTTGTAATAATCGAAGAGAGGACCCACTTTGACTAAGAAAGTTTATATTTTTATGTAAATTAAAATGGTGAACCATCAACCTTATCATAAGTATCTTTAAGATCATTCCACATTTCATAAGCGGTTTTAGCATAGATAGCACCAACAAATAGTTCAGGATCGAGAGAGTTAAGAATCCAAGTAACCACAACGAGTTCTGGTATCCCATTGATTAGCAAGACTAGGATTTGAGTCATCTCTTATGCAAGTACCATCAATAAACCCTAACTTATTATGATTCCTTAAGGCAAAGGTCATGGCCATATTCCATATTTTATAATTTTCAGTTCCAGTGAGTTTGATGGAAATAATAGGAGTACCATTGGTGTTATTAGGGTGTAAATACAAAGCATCACCAAATGATAAGCTTTTCTCAGTGGAAGAACCACCACCAGTATTATCATCACCAACAGCCATAATGCAAATAATAAGACAGACAAATAACACAGACAGAGATAATAACTAGAGTAGATAGACAAATAAAGAAATAAATAAGACTTTGTAATTAAGAAACAACAAGCACCAAGCACGTGGACCTGGGTAAACCGTAGTAGAATTCATACCACTCGGTGGCGAGATCAAGATGTTAGTCTACCCGTTTGTACCCACAAAGACTTAAGTCTTGTTTGTTTGAAGAAAAGAGTAGACTTAGACTTACGAGCAATATGCGTGGAAAGAACAAATCACAATTACCCTAGATTCACTTAGTCTAGGGCTAATTGTGAATAGAAAATAACCACTGATTACGCCATTAGCAATAACCCCAAACCACCAGTTTTGTTGCTGAAGAGATGTCCCCAAGTTTCTACAAAGAAACCCTTGGATGATGAATCAACAATGATTATGAGTCTGAAGCTCTGATACCATGTACGAAAGTATCAGCAACAATAGATTCACAACAATACTTTATTCAAACCTAAGCCTCAATAGTCGGCTTAGATTAAACCAGCAATAGTATCCAAAATGTTACAAGATTAGGTTAATGTCAATGAGACAATAACCAGACAAATACAAAGAAGAAACAGGATCAGTATAATGATCAGAAAGAAGAGAAATGTGAGACAATGATGCACACACGGTTGTTTTCTAACCCTAGATTAAGGACTTATTAAATAGGAGATAAAGATACATCTGAGACCCTAACGGCTATAAAAGACGATCGTGAGAAATGAGAAAAAGGCTTCAAAGATAAATGAACTTCTAGGAACTTTAAACCATTTATGCTTTGACCATGATTAACCCCTGTAATATGCCTGCAATGAACATAACTTGAAAGCCATTAGCAATTGAGAGAATGACATGTTTGCCACAGATTATTACCCCAAAATTTAACAGGTGTCTTCCCATTCATATACTCCTCAACCAACTTCGCACGTTTCTCCAACATTAGTCTCTATCGGAAAATGTCTCATCGCGGATTATGCGGTGTGATTGGGTGGTGGTGATGGTGGTCATGCATGACGGAATGTGTAGTGGTGCATGGTGATGGGTTAGTGTGTGTGGTGTGTAGGACGGAACCAGAATACAAAATGAGCAGGTGCACTTAGAATAAACTAAACAATACAGTTTTTAAAGACTGGGTGCATTTAAAAGAAATTGAGGTTTTTTTAATAAAATTAAAATTACGCCACAAAAATCACCCTCGGGTTCCGTCACTGTGTTGACGTGTAAACGAGAAGACATAGTTCGCGAGCTATTCGAGATCAACTCTTAAACAACTTAAAACTGACTCGATATAAACAAGTCGAGCTTGAGATCGAGCAACTCGAGTACACTTTCGAGTTTCAAGTCAAGTTTGAGCTCGAAAATACTCGGCTTTTAAGCTCTTATCGAGCTTCAGTTAAATTACACTTTTACCTTTTTATATACATGTAGTTACTTAATTACTTAATTGGCATAGTTAAAATCAAGTTGAGTTTCAAGCTTGAGTTTTAGTATTCGAGTTCAAGCTTGGTAGTACTTGACTCAATTCGGTTCATTTACACCCTTATCGGTACGGTTGATTTTCGTGTTATTTTTCTTTATTTTCATTGATAAATATTCAATATATGTTGTAACATTGATAAACATTTTAGAATGGTTAAAGAAAGGTGGAGAACAATCACAACATTATTTGATTCAGAAAAATCATGACTTTTCTAATTAAGTAACGTGAAAAGCATGACTTCCCCAAGTTATAAAAGTATGACTTCTCTAAGTAACTTTATCAATTATGCATCTCAAAATTCATATTTATAAACCAACATGGATCTTTCTCCGGTTACCTGGTATAGTTTTTCTCTTTTTCCTTTGCTCTCATCATTTTCCATCTTGGCTAACAAGAAAGAGTATGCATGAGAAGTATATGGATTACACATCATTAGCAATCGAATATGAGTATGTGATAATCAATGAAAGATGAAACTATAATATGATCTTTATTGAATAAAAAGAGTCACTCAATTGTGTGTGGAAAAATATCTACTTAAACATAGCTATAAGTATGTTTAACAGAGCCTTAGAAATATATATTACTCCTTCCGTCTCATATTAAGTTTTCATATTACTATTTTGGAACATTTTTTATTTATATATTTCAACCAATGAGAATAAACTTTAGTGGATAAATATAATATTTGATTGGTGGAGGGTTTAGTTTATAGAATTTCTTTAAACTTTGTGTATTATTAAAATAGACATTTATTAATTATTATCAGACAAATGAAGTAAAAGTTAAAAGCATTATAATTTTAATATTTGTTGGCAACATATGTAGTTGACTAGCACATATATGGTTGGTAACATTTAGGTTTTTTTTTTTTTTTTTTTTTTTTTTTTTTGTGAGCATGTGAATCCGTTTTTTTAGTATGTCTGGTTGGGGAAAAGTGAAGTATTATATGCCTTGGGCCCATGCTGTTACCATTCAGACCATTTAAGCAGAAAAAGAAATGCGCGCTTAGATAGCTCGATGGTAACCAAGCATCCTAAATTGTTGCAAGCATTAACATCAACGTTAAACCTATGCCTTATAAAACGCTAGCACACTATACAAAAACTAACATACTATCACTAGCATTGTGTTGAGAATGCCGATGAGACCTGAAAAAATGTAAAGGAATAGTCAGGAGACAAAGTATGACATGGATAGCCTCACATATATGATAATGGTTGTCTTATATTGAAATTAACTATAAGCTAAAAAGTCTTAAAAACTTTTACAGGTATCACCCATGCAGATTGTGCTCTATTGGTTATTGATTCAATTGCTGGTGCATTTGAACCCGGTATATCTAAACATGGGTTGACCAGTGAGCATGCCCTTCTTGCATTTTTTCTTGAAGTAAAGCAAATGATCTGTTGTTTAAACAAGGTGATGCATGTACAAATATTGTAGTTTTTATCGATTAAAATCACTTTTTATTTTTTTAGTTATGGTTTTTTCCTAAAATAGTTTGACTCAAAAGATTTGGTACTATCCCTTTTTCGTTTATGTAGATGGATAATATACTATCTAAAGTACTCTGAGGCGAGGTATTTACAAATTGTGAAGGAAGTCTCTATTAAACACTAAAACCCCCGTAGTTATTATGTTTTATTAGTTTATTACTGAGGTACAAAACTTGATGAACACTAAACCTTAACGGACGGAAGCCCACAGACGGGCTCAGGCCTAGTAGCATAATCTAATATCTAATTCTCCTTTACAATCCGAGCGTTGAAATCGCGAAAGCTTGGATTGAATTTGAAAAACAAAAACATTAAAGCAACAATAATTGTTGATGAAGATATCCGGCAACAAGCGAAAGTAGATTTTCAAACAACAACAACAACAACAATAAAAGCATAAACAAGCAACAAAATGAAAAACATTAAAGCAAACATAACTTGTTGTTGAATACATCCCACAGAAAGCGAAGATAAGTCTTACCGTAGCAGCAAAAGCAAGACAAGCAAACCAAAAGCAAACAAGAAAAAGAAAATATATGTTGACAGCAGGTTGTGACAGTGCGTGGAGGCGCGTCGGGTGATCAACGATGGCGCGAAGAGAATGACGCTAATCGCGTCAGTTAACACCAAGCGGTTTGAAAGTTATGGCTGAAACAATATGCACCTAGGGTTTTAACAAAAAATTGAACTTTTTTTATAGGAGACAAAGGGTGCGACTAGCGATTGACGGGATGGCTTAGGCGAGGCAGCTCAACGTAGCCACCTAGGTTTGAAGACTGGCTCAAGCCTAATAGCACAATTTAATATCTGATAGTCTTTTTCTACTTGAAGAATGTTGGATACAATTTAGCTAAAATTTGGTTTATTCCTATATCGGGTTTCGTTGGTGATAACCTTACTGAATGATCTTCCAACATTGTTTGGTACAAGGGCACAACTTTGCTTGAAGCCGTAATGAGATCTATGAGCCTAAGAGTTATTTTGGCAAGCCTTTTCGCCTTCCCCTATGTGATGTGTATCACATAGGAGGTATAGGAAATGTGTTTGTAGGTCGCATTGTGGCAGGTTTTTTGAAGCCCAAAATGAGTGTTACATTTGGTCTTTCTGGTTTTACGACTAAAGTCAAGTCAATAGAGATGCATCGTGATGCTCGAAGTGAGGCAATTCTGGGGGATATCGTCTGATTTGCTGTGAGGGATGTTGCAGTCAATGAGCTGAAACGTTGGTATGTTGCTTCCCACACCAAAGATGAGCAACTTTTACTAAAGTGTAACCACCTTTTGCTAAAGTGTCCGTATCAAAATCTCCTTCATCGCATGAGCAATTTTTATTTCTTTGCTTTCTTTATTGTACTTAAACATGCTTATTCATCCTGACAAGTGTATAAATACTCACCAATTAAGCATCCCAAATTGTTGCAAGCACTAGCTAACGTTGATCATACCCATCAACATTAAACGCATGCCTTACAAAATGCGCTATCACAATATACAAAAACTAGCATATTACTACTAGCATTGCGCTGAGAATGTTGATGAGACCTGACAAAATGAAAAGCAATAGTCAGGAGAGAAAGTATGACATGGATAACCTTACATACATGGTAATGTTATGTCTTATATTGAGATTTAATATTAGCTAAAAAGTCTTAAAAACCTAAACTTGGTGTTTTGTTGCTTAAATAAGCAATAACCTATAAAAGACATACAAGGAGTAATTTTCATAGATGTTAAACTAAAGTTTGATGCCTCAAAATATTAAAGATGACATTAAAGGCCACGCATGTTCCTATGAGGATTTCATTTTCAAATTTTCATACATTGTTGTGGGTTCACGTTTCGTTAAAAAAAATTGTGAGATATATTATAAAACAAGCATTATAAAATGTGAAAATTTTATCATTCAAAAGAGAAAAGGTTATATTCACTATACTTTTTTCTAGTTAACACATGTTTAAATATTATTACAAGATAATAATCTTTTCGTCTCAAAATTATTATTATTATTATTACTATATATATTAAAAACCATTTGAAACGACGTCATTTCAGCTTCCATATATTGCACCTTAAACGACGTCATTTCACATGCATTCACCTGGTTTTTCTTGGGCTTCTTTGGGTTGGGCTGTTTTGTGGTTAGCCTGTTAATTCCTTTTATGCATCATAAAAAATATTCCGTCCTTATCAAGAAGCTACACCGCCTCAGATATTCACCACACAAATCCAGAACTTTCACTTCACCTTTTTTTAGATCTATGGAAATGAAACTCCATGAGCAAGGTAATTAAGTTATATATTTTCCTACAGCTTTGATTTTCTATCCATCAAATCCACTAATTTTTCATATGTAAAAATTAGGTTAATAGCTTTTTGGAGATTGAATAATTTCTATTTCAAGTTGCAGGAAATGAAATTAATTCCGCTCACAAGCTTTTATGTATCCAGTAGCTTACAAGATTATATTTTTTACGAAAAATCAACAGTTTTTTTTTTTTTTTTTTTTTTTTTTTATGTGGTGCGATTTCGCAGGTTAATGAATTTCGGATTTGGGATATGCCGCCATCAAGGTGTGGATGCAGGTAGGGGCTTTGCGGTCTGCTATTCATGTGATGCTTATTTTATCAAGTGCACTTACTAAGGCTCACGTGGGTTCGATATGTTGGTGGATTGAATTTGGTATTAAAAATTTTAGCCTAATTGTTTTTCTTGAACGTGAAATTGGATGCCATTGTAACCTTACTTTCATTTTTACATTCATGTTTGACAGTTATTCGGTGGAAGGATGGAAATTCACAAGCCGAAAATACGATTGACAGGAAAAAAAATTAACAGAGGTATGCACCTTTTAAAGTTAAGGACTTAAGGCCATTATTATTTCGATTATATTTGTGTGTGCAAGCCACTATTACTTCGGTTAGATTTATGTAACTTTTAAAGGTATGAATGAAGGTATATAGGCTACGGCAGTTGAAGCCATTATTATTTCGCGTAGTTTGAAAAATAGGTAATGAATCGACTTTCTTTGTTAGAAAATGTAACGATTATCTTCGTTTATAAAATAGCTCATTTTTCCGGGTCATGGGCTTATCTGGTATTCCGTTTCTATTAAGATACAAATTTGGTAAGATGTTTTTGTCAACGGTATGTTTATGTCAACGTTGTTCTGCTAATTTAAAAGGGTAATTGCATGACAGCTAATAGTGGTACAAGTCTTTTGGTGTTGTGTTACAAACTCGCATTTTTTTCACCTTTTTTGCAGGACCTTTGTCTTCCGTTTGTTTGTTGATCTCTAAACCGAAAACTTTTTGAGTTATTGGTTTATGTTTTTTCTTAGAATGGTACGTCATCGAGTTTGGTCAGCCACTTACGAACGCGGTCACCGCATACGGTTAATCAAAAAATTGTCTGGGTGAGTTTTAGTTGATATTTTTCCACATAACCATTAACGTTGTTTCACAATATTCGAAATTGACTATCGCTTCTTTTCTCGAGCAAAGAGGAAAAGTATTTCATCAATAATCACTAGCATTTTAGCGTCGTGTATCACATGGATATCGAGACCGGAACCGCTCGAATCGTTGGATCTCGAGTTCTGACAAATAGGTATTTAATTCTTATCCTCCTTCTATTAAATGCGGGGATCTTGACCGTATGTCAAAGTAGTCGAACTTTTGTCTCAATGTAATTTCTTGCAGTTCAAGGAGCATTCCTCCATAATCCTTGAAGATCTCAAGTCAGCAAGAAAGCGGCCTCTTTTGAATCATTATTTTTTCCCTACCGAACTAGCAACAAGTCTAATTGAAATTAGACCTCAATGCGAATCTTTGACTGTTGTTTCTGGTGGAATTTGGGATATGCTAAATACTTGAAAGCAAATGTTGTCTGCTATTTAACAAATGAACCATCTTTTTACAAATAATTGCTAACTTGCTTTACGCTCATGTATTGCTTCAGGTTAGTAAGCAAGAAGCAGTAGACATTGTTCGCCCATTTTACAGAACCAATAAACCTGATCTAACATCTGAGTACTAAAGGAAAAAGATCTCAGCAAGCGCTAAACGAAAGAGACTTCTTGCATTGCCGCGATCGGTGTAAGGCCAAAGAAGGTGATATCAATTGGTTCTTTGGAAATTTGTATCGTTAAATTTAGGTTACTTACACAAAGCTGAACTTTTAACAACTCTATTTCTGTGTCTCAGGTATCAGTAGCGTGGAATGAAAAGACGGTGTAGAGGTTGATAACGAATATTCCGGTGTAGGCTGGAACATACACTCAGCAGCACACGAAATTGGTGTTTGCCTCATGTACAACGTCTAGCAGGTTGGAGCTAGGAGCGGCTTCAATGAGCTGCTGTCACGTGTCACATATGATGACTTTTCTGGTAAGAGCATATAGTTAACTTTAATGTGTTGAATAAATGTTTGCGATGACTTTTTCCGCGCTATCCTGACGGTGTCAAACAGCATGTTTGCAGGTGTTTGCAGGTGCTCTAGTTACATGTTTGTTGATTAATCATTTCAGTTTTTCTGTTTCCTACCATTGCACTCTTAATTACAAAGATTAAGTTACTAAGTGAGGTGTATTTGCGGTTATTGATATATTTAATAATAGAGTAGTGATTTAGATAGTGCCTAAACACCCATAAATTGTTTTTTTGATTGTTAAAGACAAACTTCTGATATCATACATTTGAAATTTATGAAGTTTAAGCTCTTTAATTTGGGTTTTATGTGGTTATCTATCATTGGAATTTTAATTTTTCCCAGGTCTGTTTTTATCTAAATTGTTGTGCCTGACATCTAAGTTGAAGTTTACATATTTTTAACGTTTTTTTTCGTTACATAAATTACCAGATAAAAATGTCAAAGCTCCGCCGCAACGCGGCGAATGGTCGCAACACTCGTTATTATTATAAAGAAATTACATAGTTTAATAAAAATGAGACGATGAAAGTTACGTTTACTTGAGATATATAAATAGATCCACTAGTGTAGAGAGTCAAAATGTAACGAACACATGAAAACAACCAATCATGACCACCCACGTAGCTAAAATGACGTTATAAGTTACTCCCTCCGTCCCATATTAAATGTCCAGGTTTGAATTTTCAAGTCTTTATTTTACAACTTTGACCATAAATATTTTTGCTTGTGTTATATTGTATTAGATAAAAATAATACGTAGTGAAAATACATTTAAAACTCAATCTATTCATATATTTTGCATCAAATATTATATAACACAACCAAAAATATTTATAGTCAAAGTTAAGAAAGAAAGACTTTGAAAAGTCAAACATGACATTTAATATGGGACGGAGGGAGTACACCATTTAAGGAAACTAAACTTTGACATGAAACGTCCCTACACTACCAAGAATGCTACTAAAGACCTTGCACTTAGAAATGAATGAAGCCATCCATGACAATTTTACTAACAAGATTTAATGTTTCGTTTTAGGTAAAAAAAGATGAGCTAGTATATTTACATTATTTAAAGAGAGTATTTGAACCACCGTCCAAAGACTTAAAGCATGAGCAATGCATGAGTGTAAAAATCTTTTGCAAAAATCTATTTCTCTAATGCAAAAATTTTTTGCAATATCTTTTTCATCTTCAATGATGGTGTAAAATAAAAGTTTAAAACATATAAAACTCTTGTCAATTAATGCTACAACCAGTTAGAGAATTTCAAGCTTTTGAGTAAAGCTTTTTGAAAAGTTTTATCTTGCACTGGTAAAAAGTCTTTCAAAGGCTTTTCAAAATAGTAAAAAACCGAAAAAGTTCTCCATTGGAGATGCTCTTAGTGGTAAGGTTATTAGTTTTCAAACAAGAGGTTAATAGTTCAAACTTCAAACTTGGCTAAATGTATATATTTGAGGATGGCAAAGAAAAGGTCGGAAACGGTTTCGGGATTAACTCGATGAGGTCCCGTAAAACTGAGTCAACAAGGCTCGCCTTCTTAAGTCACCTGAACAGGAAAGTCACATTCGTTTTTATAAGGAATGAGTACTTAACTCAGTTATCTAAGGAAATTTAAACTTGAAACTCTTGTAAGAATATTATGATGTCTCACCATTAAGTCACCTTGTTGGTTGTTACTATATAAAACATCCTAAGATAACTCAACGGTAAGATGTTTCAAAGTTAAAAAAAATATCATAAATCTTGGCAGGGTCTGTGAAAAATCCAAAAACGGTCACAAGAATACTGATTAGGTCATGTACATCAAGCGTATAAAATCTCGACTTCCATGATAACCTGAATAAGAATCTTTCTTCTATTTAACCGTTAAAAAAAAGTTAAATATAAAAGTTATCAGTCAAACGCGAATGCTAAAGAGTAAAAAACAACAATCTAAGGGACCACTTATGCAACTCCCCAAAAATCAAATATAAAAACGGGTCGGGTCGGGTAAAACCACGAAGGTTCCAGTAGATAATGACACCTTCAGATCATGTATAAATAAATTCACATAAAAATAAAAATCAGATTATATCTATCTATCTAGTTTCTTCTTCATCAAGCAAGCAATGTCATCTCCTGCAGAGTAATAATCTTCTTCTATAAACATTTACTTATTATTTTCAGCTAGTTTTGTTTGCTAAGTTTTATGATTTAGATAGGGAAATTTATTTTAAATTAGGTTATTTCCTCAATTAGAATGTGATTATTATTATTATTGTTCATTTTTAGGTTTAGGAGGTTTTTTAATAGAGGTAATTTTTGTTATGATATGGCCAACTGGAAGCTATTATGCAAGTTTAATTACTAGAGTAGAATTTTTTGTGTTTTATTAGTAATCAACTAGGGCGCGCTCGAATGGATTAGAATTAGTCTAGTAGCATGGACGGATCCACATCTATGCCGGGTGTGGCACGGGCTACATCCGATTTTCGGACACGAAGTGTAAAAAGATTTCAAAACTGCCGTTTTTGTGGTATGTGCAACCCTCAAATTTTTTTACTACTTTCGTTTTTTACAGTGTAACTTTAGTTAGCCATAACATTTCTTTTATGCAACACCCTCTTAAAAATCCAGGGTCCGTCCATCTCTAGTAGTGAAGGTCACGTATAAAAATTTATTTATTTTTGGGCAAATGACAAAAAAATGCATGGAACATGACACGTTTTATGATTGTGTGTAGCCAACTATTTATTTTCTTATTGTGTGTACTGAACTTTTAAAATTCGATTATTGTGTGTATTTTGTGACCATTTTACCCTTAATTTTTTCAAATTTCAAAGGGTAAATTGGTCATTTTACATGGCAGAATAGTTACAAAATACACATAATGATCGAAATTTGAAAGTTGAGTACATACAATAAGAAAAAAAATAGTTGGCTACACACAATCACATAAAGTGTCAAGTTCGATGCATTTTTTTGTCATTTGCCCTTTATTTTTTGGTAAAAATGAAACTATTTTTTGTTAACAAATCATCATGTAAGTAATTGTGTTTTATCCATATTTTTATACAGCTTTTCCATATTCTCCTTTTAAAAAAAATGCTGTCTGTCTAGTGTTTGGTTCATCCTCCGAGTCGCACATCTGCTCCCATATTGCATTATTTGCGACATGATACTAGTAAATGCTCAGCAATTTTACTTGAATCAATTAACTACAATTTAAGCGTGTCTCTGGCTCTCATAATAGTTCATATAGTCAAGTTCTGTCGTCGTGTCATTGTATCTATAAGTGATTGGATGCATGCCTTTAATATGTATATAGATCAGTCTACCAAGTTTTGGCTTCATTAGTGCTCAACTAGCGGTTAATTGGATTAGAATTAGCCTAGCAGGCAAAAGTAGTTAAGGGCTTGTAATACAGTTATCTGATGGTGTTTTTAGCTGCTTACCTTACATATTTAACTATTTAGTAATATAGAGAAGTCGGATGACGAAATTATTAACAGTGTGTGTCATAGTGCGGTTGACATATACTGTTACTATTATTGTTGAATGTTTAACTTACACACTTCTGATATTGAAAGCCACATTTTAGATCAATGATATCATAGAATCGAGTTCTGTGAATATGTTTTCTAGTTTTTCCCACCTGGTGGATGGTTATTTCGAGCCAAATTTTATTTAGCAAACCATATGATGAGACTTGTTTCCAAAAGTTTAATCCTTTTTGGCTACATTTTCTACATCACTTCTCATCACTCACTTTTTGTTCTGCCTGGACGTTTTGTACTCATGTTTTGAGTAAAAAAGATCCAGCTCCCACCACCATCATTGTTTGTCGATTGGTTGAACCCTATAAGATTTGAATTCTTGTTAATCTGATATGAGGTGTTGTGACATATTGAATATATCGATATACTCTCCTCACCATGTATAGAGTTAGGTGTCTAATGGGCTGCAACCGTATGTATCCGCTTTAGAAGTTCTTTGAATGTATCTGTCCTTAAATACTAAGTACTAATTTTATAATTTTAGGAGCATATAGTCACTACTGGGTTACAATTAGGGCCCATGCTTTATGGTATGCGTTATTATATTATGGTCTTAAGAATCAATCATGTGTTTTCCATTTTGAAAGAAATAATTTTGGACTTTTATTGTCTGGCTGGGCATTCGTTCATTGATCTCTCTTCTGCATCTGTCATTGCAGATTCTACCATTCGCTCCCACCTATAACCAAGGCTTATGCTACTTTGTGTGTGGCGACTACAACACTAGCGACATTGAAGCTGTTGCCAGTTTATTACATCGCATTGATCTATCAGGAAGTGTTCTATCGCCTTCAGGTATGCGCTTTGTTGTGAGTTATAAACTATTTGATTGGCTGATTCCTTCACGACATGAATCACTTATCACACAACTGAAAAGTAGTAGGAAACGTTTTTTTTTTTTTTTTTAAGTGGGCATGATGGCTTAAAGTTCGAATTTGAGTTAAGTTTTTCTTATTGATGTCGAGAAATTAGCTTCAAGTTAGATATAGCTGCTTCAATAATATGACGCCATCATATTCTACCTGAGTTTGGCATTGTTTTTTTGCCTATGTCCCTGCCATTATAGGTCTATCTGGCACACTTTTGCTTTGAACATCGCAAAATGGCGTAGTACATTTTTTTTTTTTTTTTAATTTGGTTCTACCTTGGTTTTTTAGGTATGGAGGCTGCTTACAAATTTCATCTTTCTTGGCCCTTTCTCCATAAATTTTGGAATTCGTCTGTTAATGATGTGAGTAAACTGATTGGGTAGTGATTCTACACGTTAAATAGCTTTAATTCTCGTCTATAATTGTCGTGCAAGTCAGGACAATAGTATTCACCATGTGGCATATATCTCTGACATGTACTTGCCTTATTTTCTTTGGAACTTCTTTAGATTAAGATATGGAGTTCAGTTGGAGAATGGACCATTTAATAGGCGTACTGCGGACTTTCTTTGGATGATGATATTTGGAGCAGCAACACTTTTGGTATGTGAGATATTCTATCATATGCAACTTTTCTATATGGTTGTCCTCGACTATCATAATGTGTTTGGATATGCTTCTGGTCTAATGTCGCCACCTCCCTCATTCAATCAGCCACTGCCCTAGCTAATTCATTAGATAATCCATTTTCTAAGTACCCAATAAAATGTTACTAACGATAATTTCATATCCCGATCATTTAGTAAATGTTTGTTTGGACATGTATTTTGAAAGTGATTGTAATAGTGAATATGTAGTAAACCGGCATGTGGAAAATAGTGTTTGGATGTGCTTCTGGTGTTTTGAGCTACAGTAATTAGATTGTCTGTTTTTTATTTATTTAATATTTGGCAAGTTTTGGTTATCTGAAAAATAGTAGATTAAATGACCCAAAAAAAGTTAAAAACGTCTCAAGTTATAAGTTAAAAAGAGATTAAATAAGTAACTTCATTCTACCTTTAGATAATCACATTATCGGAAACGGATAATTTGACCGCTGCAAGCATGAACATCGACACGTCAAATATAGTTATTGCTACCTCAAAACGTATATTTGTGGGTCGAAGTTATACATTCCAGAAGGGATATTTTATTAGTATTGGAATTTGAGAAGTATCACTCTTTTTGCCACTTATCAATGCAGCTAGTGGTTTATGACTATATGCTAAGAAATGGCATGCACTTATGTTAGAATAAATAAGCAAGCTGATTTACTTATCCGGATCTAATAAGTCAATTTTCTTGTTTTCCATGCCACTGGTTTTCATTTGTGTAAATTTACCTGTATGTTTAGGTGTTGGCTGCCCTGCCGTTCTTTGAGACATTCTTTATGGGGGTATCACTCGTCTTTATGCTCCTTTACGTGTGGAGCAGGGAATTTCCAAATGCAAACATCAACATTTATGGTCTTGTGCAACTCAAGGTATGCCTTTCTTTTACAGTATCTATTTTTTCGTCTTTCTTAGTATCTTGAACTAGAAAAATCTATCCTTCTGTAATCAGCTACATTTTTACATGTCTTCATGCTAATCCACCTCCGCGGGACATGAAAAAAACAGAACGCAAGACCTCCTATTATACGCAACTTTTTTTTGTTATAAATAGTTATGGTAATCATATACAATGATTTTGGAGGAAACGCATTTAAAATGCACGTTCTGTGCCTTTTGAATTTTTCAACCATTTGACCCGTTGGGTTAGCTTTTTTTATATATGTCTCATTAGAGATAAAACAGCTACCTTCGCCTCCAATATGCAAACTAATTGATTGTCGTATCTGTTTATTTGGTTCTGAATATAACTCACCGCAATTGACTTACAGGCATTTTATTTGCCATGGGCCATGCTTGCTATGGATGTCATATTCGGCTCACCAATTGGACCTGATCTGTGTGGTATATTAGCTGGGCATCTATATTACTTCTTGACAGTACTGCATCCTTTGGCTGGAGGAAAAGTCATGTTGCAGACACCAATGTGGCTGTATCCTTTTTTTACATAGTTTCTGCTTTCCGTTTTAATATGTCTTTCTATTGTCCGTCTCCCCTGTGTAAAACCGGCTAGCTTTGGGTGATTGGTTAAAGTAAGCCAATGGCTTCGGTTTAGGATGGGTTGACCCTTAACACTTTACAAAAGATAAATTATTTTAGTTGGGCGATTTTACCCCGTTTTCTCGTATGTTGATTTTTTAAAACATGACCCGATTCAACCCATTCTTAGGTGAATAAAGTTTGCCGGGATGGGTTGACCCTTAACACTTTACAAAAGATAAATTATTTTAGTTGGGCGATTTTACCCGTTTTCTCGTATGTTGATTTTTTAAAACATGACCCGAGTCAACCCATTCTTAGGTGAATAAAGTTTGCCACCTCCCCCCCTTTTTCTCTTTCTCTATATTACCGACAGGTTTTGTCTGTGCACTTTATATAAATAGATGGTGGTATATTTGTTACATGTGCACTTTCTCAGTGGAATTATTTTTGAGAGTCCTTGACTTGTCTTTTGCTTAGACGTAAAGTTGTTGCAAAGTACAGAATCGGGGCTCCAACAAATACCCAAACTCAAGCAACCAGGAATACCGGTGGGGCTTTCAGTGGAAGATCTTACCGAGTCGGTGGGTGATTTGCTCTTTTTTGTATTTCTTTGATCTTGGAGAATTGAACTTGTTCACCCAAAGACATTCAGATACTAATTTCCAGTAGAAAAATAGTTACGAGTTCACCCTATCGAATATTCTGGTCTATGAATCTTATAGAGGATGACTCAGCATTTGTATATTTAGCCTTTGGCTTTCCAGTTTCGGAATTTATGGCTATTAAGCATTTAAATCATTCTGAATTGATCGATAATTGACCATTTATCAAGTTGAGACATGACGTTACTTTTTACTCATGAATGATATTGTTAATATCCAACATCCGCTGTCTAAGAGAGAATTCGATCTTACTTTTAGAATGTTTAAGATGGAAACAGTAAAGTTTTAAACTGAAAGACCACAGGTGATAGCAGAACCAGAAACGATCCGATGAAATGTGAAAACTGCCAAACCCCATGTTTTTGCTAAAGTTAACGAGGTCCATTGGCCTTGCACCTATGTTGCGCTGATGGGCGACGTTGTACTTGTAATCAAAAGCAGGGGTGGACCGAGTGGGGTTCCCTAGTGGTGCATGGGAACTCTTTGAATTTTTCTTGCGTATTGTTAATTTATGTCAAATATACCGATTTTTTTTTTTAAATTAACCTGGTCTTTCATTTTTGGGTTACGATTTTTAATATCTTTCATAAAATAAAACTGGTGACTCTTTGGTTCTGGGTATCAAAAGTGGATATTCGATTGTTGAACTAAATGCTCACACCAAAAAACCTTCTATAACCAACTTTATACCAAATTTGCACCCTTCAAATGAACATGTAAATATAGTATTGTTTTAACCATTTTGGGTTTTATTGTATTTACGGAAAAATAATAATACACGATGTCCATCTACATGAATATAATGTCTTTATGAGCTCGTTTTCTGACATGTAATGTGACTCTTGTTATTATGCGTTAGCTGATTTACACATCACAGCTTGCCTTCCAAATTTCGCAATATCACATTCTCCACTTTGAAAAAAGTAAAAAATATCATTATTTCTCATTTCATACATATTTTCAAAATAATAGTTACTTATAACAACTTAAGTCACTAAATAAAGGGGTGCTTGGCATTGCTTATTTTTTTTTCTTCTTTTTAGCTTATTTTTTTTTAAGCAGAAAAACAGTTTTTCACTTTTCTATAAAGCATTTTAAGAGCCGCTTATTTCACAATTTTTATATGATATTAAATTAAAATTATATTTTACTCTCTATTTAATCTAAAACTTTTTATAAATAAACTTGATTGAAAATTTCTATTAAAATTATTATTTTTATAAATATCATTGCATTTTTATAAAACAAGCAAATCCAAACACTAATTCAAAAAGTACTTATTTAAGCATAAGCATAATCTTATTATCTTATCTTCAATCATTAAATGTCTTAATTTAAGTAATACAATTTAGTACGCACCATGTATAGGTTATGCAAGCATTTTTCCTCCATAAAATGTATCTTAATTTCATTGATGCATAATTAATATACATTTTTAAAACACTAATTTAATGATAAATACAAGTATTAAGATTTATAGTACAAGTTATGCACACCATTAATTAATGATACTTAAAAAAACCCCTTTCTAATAGAAAAAATACAATTAAAAAAACATATTGTACAAACCAAGCAAGTTACTAAACACATACACAAAAAAAAAATAATAATAATAATAAATAAATGAAAATGATACATACTAAACAAAGTTTCATCAAACTTTTGTCATTGCTTATACTCCATAAATAAACAAACTAGTCAGTAAAGCTATTGCCAAAAAACGTACAATTAAAATAAATTATTAGCTGAAAATATTAAATTACAATACTCGTAATTGCATCGCTGGAAGACCCTGCTAGTTAGAAAAAATAAAAAATAATCCCAAAGACCCTTTAGTAGCAAGAAGAAACAACATTATTACCATTATTTTTCTCATCACATAATTTTATTTATTTTTATTTATCAACGAGGCATCAAATTGAATGTAACACACTAAGGCAGTGTTTGATAACAACTTAATATGTCTTAATTGAAAAATAGGTAAGTTAATTAAGTCATCAAATGTATGTTTGTTTAGTGCTTAAAACTAGCATGTGACCTTCTAAAAAAAGCCAAGGAGATGAGGGTCTACAAATTAAGTCCATCCCTTTTATCTTAATTTTACATATTTACCCTCCAACTTCTTAACTTTATTTCAAATAAAAGGGTATAACAGTAATTTTTTCTAATTCATGCACTTTATTCAGCACACAAAACAAACAACCATTTATTAATCTACAAATAGACCGCATATTTTTTTTTTGAACAGCAGAGGATAATATAAATAAAGAAAAAACAGCCACCTAAACAGCAGAGGATAATATAAATAAAGACCGCATATATCTAGACAGACACTTTAATGTAACGGGACTTAAGGTGTTGTTTGTTTATTAAGAGGCTCTGAATCTGAATCTGATTCGCACATCTGAATCTGAATATGTGGTAGAAAAGTCTGAATCTGATTCCCATCTTAATCTGAATACGTGATTGAGAAATCTGAATCTGACTCAAATAAAACTGTTTGGTTTTGTAAAAATGTCTAAATGTGTTAAACTATCAGGTTTTACAATATAAATATAAACCATTGCAGTCGTAGAATATATAAAATTTATTAAATATAAGAAAACAAATTCTATAATATAATCAATTTAAAGTAAAAAGTATTTTAAACAAAACATGAAATTTCATGTTTATTTGACAAAAATAAACGTGTCGGAGTTTAAATTGAACTTGTTGAAATGATTAACTATATGGCTTGCGTTATCGTTGAGATATATGAGTCTGAAACCGAACCTTTCAACATGAAAAATATACGAATTGTCACATATCTTATACATTCTTTATCTAACAAAACATATACAATGATTATATATAATACTTTTAATACGAAGAAAAAAAAAACAACATAAGAAAAAAAATAATAATTGAAAAAATTAAGAGGTGTTAAGACACCCCTTTCACATCTACTTCAATAAGAGGTTTATACCTCTTACTGCCTCTTAATGGTTAGAAAAAAAAAAAAAAAAAAAAGCTCTTAACATAGATTGTTTTTTACCGCCGATGAATGACATGAAAAAAACTAACAGTGTTAATAACTCAAATGTCTGACCGCATCTGAATGAGTAAGATTAAACAATTTTTAAAAAACAAACACCACCTAACAGAATCTATATCTATACTACTTATAATGGGTTTAATACCATCTTTCCTATTAATTATTTTAAGACCGGTTTGGTCGCCGCTGCACCGATCGAGTCGCGGCCATTGCAACATAAGGGTCGAAGTGGGTCGGTCGGCTTCAAAATTGATGAAGGGTTCGTCCCCTCAACCGATAACTCACTCGACTAAAAAACAAAAAGTGAATTGTCAATTGTTTAATAAAAGTATGGCCGCATAACATCACATTGCCAGAAAATATAGTCACATGATACCCGCCACTTTATCACGTGGGTACATGCTAGTTATTTTATACTTATAAATCTTTTATACAATAAGAAAACCTTTAATAAAAAGTGCAAAATATGAAAATTATAATAAATATTTTACGTGTGGTACAATAATAAGGAAGGGAAGTCCATAAATAAAGGCTGGAGAAAATGAAGGTAATTGAATGAGTGGAAGTAAAAATCGCTCATCTTCAAATTATTTACCCTAAATTCAACTTTAAATCACACATTTCATCTTCACATTTTCACACTTGCAATCTTGATACATTCACAAACACTAATATTTCACAACCATAAAAAAAAGTTTCTCGAAAATGTCGTGGCAAACATATGTTGATGACCATTTGATGTGTGACATCGAAGGTACGGGTCAGCATCTCTCCTCGGCCGCTATCTTTGGTACCGATGGTACTGTCTGGGCTAAGAGTGCTAGTTTCCCTGAGGTCTGTGTTTCTTTCGTATCGTTGATCAAAATCTGGCATTGATCCCATGTGGGATATTTGTAACAACAACAAAAAGTCTAGCTTGTCATATAAAAAGCTAGATGATCTATATGTTGTGTAAAGTTTTATGTAAGAATGCATAATTATGGAGCGGAAAACCATCTTTAGTGAATAACACGATGAACAAAGGGACAAACGAATAAGTATAGGGAATTGTTT
Organism: Chrysanthemum lavandulifolium; assembly: GCA_022545495.1. Lineage (NCBI taxonomy): Eukaryota > Viridiplantae > Streptophyta > Magnoliopsida > Asterales > Asteraceae > Chrysanthemum > Chrysanthemum lavandulifolium. The sequence continues at coordinate 315,772,909 of CM040238.1, forward strand.
AAGTACTATGTTCATGATATGCTATTTTACATGTATGATCATGATAATATGTTTTGATACACTTGAGGAACACATTTGTAAGGGTTGATTTCACAAAATTGTGTTCTTTATTGATTGTTTGTTATAAGAATCTGATGGAAAATTTTGTTGTATATGTACACTAGTTAAACCGAATCATGATATATTATACTTTGCTCATAGGAATTCATATAATCATATAGTATGTTTTTACATTATTAGGCTTAAATTGGGTGATTTGTAGGTCATTATTATTACTCTCTAACAAGGTACTGAAATGTTGTTTGCGAACATTAGGCTCTATCATTGTTAGCGGCAGCCTTAAACAATGAATTGGTTGTTATATTCGTCACTTAATCGCCAGTACATTGCTGTTATGTATGCGTTCACTTGTCTGATATAGTTTGTGGCCATGGTTCATTTTCCTTATTAACGTCACCTATTTTGTTCCTGTTTTCGTATATTTTGTTTTGTGTGCAGTTTAAACCTAATGAGATAGATTCTATCATCAAAGAATTCAATGAAGCAGGTCAACTTGCCCCTACCGGTTTATTCCTTGGTGGTGCAAAATACATGGTTATCCAAGGTGAGGCTGGAGCTGTCATTCGTGGAAAGAAGGTAATATACCCTACTCTAACATCTCAGGACATTCAAATGGACACAATACTAATTAAATTGTCTCGTAAAAAGGTTTTTAGTAATTAAAGATCCACTTTAGGATTAGGAGACCTTCAACCAATTTGAAAAGCCACGTTAGGATGATCGTGTGAGTAATGATTTAGGAAGGCGTGTGCAAAGAAGTTCACCTTATAAGACTTTCTACCCACTTGAGTAATTGACATGCTTCTTTTTCTAGTTAATATTAAAATTTTATCAACTTAGCCCGTTACACAAAAAACATAAAGTGGGTCAAAACCGCCACTCCTAGTTTTTTACAAAAAAAATAAAAATCTGTTGTATGTGAATTGACAGGGAGCCGGAGGGATCTGCATCAAGAAAACTGGTCAAGCCATGGTGTTTGGAATCTATGATGAGCCCGTGGCACCAGGTCAATGCAACATGGTTGTGGAAAGGTTGGGTGATTATCTACTCGACCAGGGGATGTAGGCCTCTTTGATCTACTCGTTATTTAGTACTTCCTATGTGGGGTACATTGCTCGAATATGAAATGACTTAGTTTTTTATGTCTATAGTCTCTCATACGAGGACAAACGGATTTATTTACTGTTTTATTTGGAGTTATGATCTTCGGGATCCTTATATGCCAAAGTTATGTCTATTGTTTCAATAACTCCAAACGTTTAATAACTTGATACTCCAAATGTTCAGAAGTTGGGTGTTGCTTAGTTTGTTTGTCAATGTCTTGTTCTTTTGATGATGACCAAGATGGCATATTTTTGTGTGAATAAGAGATATCTCATAATTTTGTCTTCTAATGTTTATGATTCATGTGTTATGATCTTGTCTTGTGGAATGTTTTGGTTTGGTACTTTGTTGATCGTTTATTATAAGATAGTATTTGGCAATAGAGAAAAGTACAAAAATAAGCCAAAATCTTTTTTGAAGTCCTCTTTGTGGTCACTTTTTAACTCAATGTCCAAAATGGTCATGCACAACCACTGACCAAGATCTCCACCTAAAATTCACCATCTAAGCAATGCCATTTCATTGCTTGTAGCTCACTTCAAAATTCATGCCATGTCCAAATGAAAGTACAAAAGTACAATAATAAAAAAGTACAAAAAGTGTCTTTCATTTGGACACGTGGCGAATTTTGGTGGGAATCTTGATCAGTCATTCATGATGATCATTTTGGACATTGGGTTAAAATTTGACTACAAAGGGGACTTCAAAAAAGAATTTGGCTTATTTTTGTACTTTTCTCTTTGGCAATATTCACAATGCGCATTCTACGGTTGTCTACGTGGGCTTCTCATCTCTATTTTACGCTGCCAGATAGAGCGTTAGTGATGGCCTTATACGTTGATTAATAAATACGGAGTAGTCGTTTGAGCTACAATAGGCCTGTAAATGGATCGGACCGGATTATGGTTCGATCTATTAATGATCCGAATAAATGGATCGTGATCTGATCCGTGATCCAACTTGATGGATCATGATCCGATCCACCTAATCTAAATAGTTGGATCATGATCCGTGTCGATCCATATAAATTATAACAATTTCTACTATAAAAACATTAAACTATATTCTGTCATCATATCCTAACTTGCATGTCCCCATGTAGTCTAGTCGAGGCAACACTATGCCAAACTCGACTCAGACTTTCAAACCTACAGCTCAAGACTTGGCTTAACCTTGGTTGAACCGTACTTTTCTATTGAGTTCTACCGGTATATTGTGACAGCAATTGTGAGCAAACTTATGATCGAAACCATCTCTACAAGAGCAAATATCCAACAACTATAACCTAATATACCCCCTGTGGCCCTGTGCAACAAGATGCATTTTAAATAAAAGAAATTACAGACAAGACTAATAAAATACCCCTCTTACGAAAACAAACCTATTTTCTTTGCTTTTGCGTAAATGAACCATGACGCATTTACCAAGCGCGCTTCAATACCAAACGCATGAGTTTACATAAACTTTACTTACCTTTCCAAAACTTTCCAACATTTACTTACCTACTTTCCTATAGCATTTAACATTTTCCAACAACTTTACAGAGACTTTAATGCTTGCTTACTTCCCTATGGCATTTACTTACCTCCCTCCTCCTTTATAGCATCTACTTACCTCCCTCCCTCTTCTTTTTCATATTAAACACAAACATTTACTAAAATATGAGACCATATTAACACAGATCAACAGCAGACCATAAACAATCACATCATATAGAACAATATTAAGAAGACTATCATAAAAGCTTAAGGTACATACACATCTTAACGCATCAAGATGCTGGCTCACATGTAGCTTTTCTTAGTATTTGTATCATTGGCTCACATGTACATACACATCTTAACGTAGCAAGATGTTGGCTCACAGTATAGGAGGGATCGGGTCTGTGCCTGTTGGTCGAATCACAACCGGAACATTGAAGCCTTGAGCAAGTGTGACTATTGCAGCAGCTATGGTCAAGTCAGTTAAGATGCACGGTGAAGCTTTATCTGAAGTTGTTCCTGGTGATATGGTTGGTTTTTCATCGAAGAATCTATCTACAAAGGAAGTCAAATGTGGGCATGTAGTTTCCAATTCCTAAGATCAGTCGGCTAAGGGTGTCACCATCTTTACAAAGGAAGTCAAATGTGGGCATGTAGTTTTCATCGAAGAACCTGTTTTTATCTTAATTAACTCACTTTTGGGCATGTTTTGACAAATCTTGGAACTTGAGGGGTTGAGTTTAGAACTTTTTTACACTTAATTAGTATTCCCCCCAAATCAGAACCCCTCATACCCGTAATCCTGTCTATTTCACATAGTACACACCATTGATCTTTCTCTATAGCCAAATTGATGCGTTTTTTGTTATTTCAGGTATACACTAATTGATTTCTTTGATTACGCTCTGTTTTGATCAAAGTTATTACCACGTTATAAACCCTAATTTCTTATTTTTCTCAATTTTGTAACAGAATGATACCAGGTACCAATTTGCACCAATTTGATGTGCACAATGACGGTTATTTTGCTCATTTACCTTTAGGGTGCGTTTGGTAGAGAAAAATTCAGAGAAAAGAAATGAAGTAGAGAATAGAATCTCAGAGAATAGAAATCAGTAGAGAATTTAGATGAATTCTAGTGTTTGGTAGTAACAGAGACTTGACCCGAGAAATAAACCATAATTTTTTTTTCCAGTTGAGGATTATTTTGTTTGACAATATTTTCTTTGATAAGAAAATCATAACAAAAAAAATGCAAAAACTACTTATGAACTATCAATCCACCATAACCTCGTTTGATGATATATAAGCCTTATATTGAAAATTAGCAATCCAAACAATTATGAAACACCCTAACCTTATTCAATCAAGAAGATCAACATATAATTTCATTTCAAAAAACAAGAATTTGCATAGTGACAGATTGGTCTCTGTAATTAGGACCTAAAAATTCAACTGTTGATTGAATTTCTTCTTGTCCACACCAAAGAACAACCATAACAGTACATGTTCCCTTTTCAAAAAGATTGATCTATTAAATGTGATTGTAAATCAACAAATGCTCCATCACAAGGAACTAACAAAACCAATTATAAAGATCAAACAATTTAATGACTCTCAATCAATACTGCACCATCACATAAAAAAAAATTGAAACTCATAAACAAAAACAGAAATTTGAGATCTTCATCTAAATAAGATTAAAATTACAGATCTTAACAATCCTAATAATGGATTGATTGTTGATGATTAGACTAAAAACATTGATGTGAAGCAAAGAAATCAAGGAGACGTCGAAGGCAACCATAGGGTGAAGACAACCGGATAAATAGCCGGTGATAAATTAACCAGAAAAGGGGGAGAGGATAGGCTAGGATTTTGGGTGATTTGATAAGAATTGTGTAGTGTGTGAGGCTCACCTGCTTTTATATTTTAATCATTTGTCAAACAAAACCAAAAAGCATATCGAGATATCCCATTTCAACGACCGTCGATGGAAATGAAAATACAAAGGAACAATTCTCGAGAAATTCCAACTCTCCGCTTTTCTATTTCTCTGCTTAACCAAACAGGAGAAACTAGCCCACTTCCTTTTCTCTAGCTTCAACTCTCCCTACCAAACACACCCTTAAGGTATGTGGATGAGGTGATTCTTAACATGGCTGCTCCAAGGATACCCTATGAAGCATTTGTTGAATTCATGGAAGAAAAAGTTGGTAACTACTTTCAAGGTTTGTATTACAAAGTGGCACATGCTGAATTAGAGAAAGGTTTAGTTAGAGTAAGTAATGATAAGGAAATAGAACACATGTTTGATGTTGTTGAGTTTTTTGGTAGGCTTGATCTTTATCTTGATCCATGGATATGAATCTGTCAGAGTATTTAGGTCAAGCAGATACCACTTTTATGGATGAGTCTGTTTCTAAAGCAAAAGGCCCTCCCCAAAAAAGGTATTGTAATGATTTTTCAGTAGATGAGCGGGTTAATTGGGCTGAGATGGAGGTTGATGAAACAGAGGGTGATGATACTAGGAAGGTTAATGAAACATAGGGTGATGATACTAGGACTAGTGTAGAGGGTGTTGATACTAGGACTAGTGTAGAGGGTGATGATACTAGGACTAGTGCATAGGGTGATGATTTGCAGACTAGTGTAGAGGGTGATGTTACTAGGTCTAGTTCAGGTGTTGATAAGGGCAAAGGGAAGGTTAGTGTAGTTGAAAACATGCATGCAGAAGATCCAACTGTTGCACATGAAGTGCAATTGCAAGATCCAGTAGTACAAGTTAGATTGTGGAGGTCTAGTGCAGAGGGTGATGATACTTTGACTAGTACAGAGGGTGATGATTTGCAGACTAGTGTAGAGGGTGATGATACTAGGTCTAGTTCAGGTGTGGATAAGGGCAAAGGGAAGGTTAGAGAGGATGAAACAGATGGTGAGTTTGATAGTGACTTTGATAGTGACAATGATAGTGGTTATGGTTCAGATAAATCAGTTGACTATCTCAGTCTTGGTGAAGAGGAGGTGATTGAACTTAGAAAAAGAATCAAAGCTAATAGAGGGAAGAAAGCTGAGTCTATGCCAGAAATGAGCGAACCAACTGCTGAAAACAATGTACCTGCTAATAATCATTGAAGTGAGACTATGATGGAACATGATTTGTTCATGAATAATTTGATGAGAAGGCTACAACCATCTGAAAATAGTGTACCTCAAGATCCTTTTATTTGTGTGGAAAAACCTGTTGACAGGTATCCAGTCTATGATGAAACTAGTCACTGGAGACTGAGGCATCCAAAGGTATGGTCCTACTTTTTTTTTTCAACTTCTGATATTGTTTCAAAATTTTGGTTATAAACATTTGTTCTGTTTGTAATGCAGGTTGGTGAAAAATATGCCAGTATTGTTAAGTTTAAACTGAAGGTGAGGAGGCCTGGTGAAAGGATCATTAAAAAGAAGTTGGCTAAACAGTTGGATGGCCAGGGCAGCACTACAGAGTTTGCACTGGAAATACATGATGCTTGAACAATCCTAATTTCATGTGCCCATTTTGTACATCTTGTGAGGGCAACTAATGTAAACTATGATAACTTAATTTGGGTCTGTAATATGACTAGAACAACTAATGTTAATAGTTCATGTAATGACCATCAAACAATAGCCCATTTTGTACATCTGTGAAAGCACTAATTGATGGTCATTTTGGTATGTAATATGGCTAGAACAGATACAGTCTTTAGCAACCACTTATGTTATTAGTTTATGTAATGACCATCAAACAATAGCCCATTTTGTACATCTGTGAGGACAGTAATTGAAGGTCATTGTTAAACTACTTTGATTAATAAAATATGCATTATGCAGTTTCTAAATATACTTTTGTTATTATTTTGAAATTTTGTACAGCTTTGCAGTCAATGCATTTGTCTTTTTGCAGTCAATGCATTTGTCTTTATGCAGTAAATGCATTTGTAGATTATGCAATCAATGTATTTGTAGCTTTGCAGTCAATGCATGTGTAACTATGTTGAGAATCTTGGTAGTAAGCTAGGTTAGAATCTATACTATTTGAGAATCTTTACTGTATTTGTAACTAGTTATAAAGCCAAATCAAACATGCTCATATTCCACACATCTGCTATTCTAAACATTCTTTTGCAAACATGAGTTCAAGCAAGAAACCAGGTATCCAACAACTTATAAGCCATACCTTTTTATCTCATTTTCTCATATCTATTTTTTTTCCAGAAATAATATCCATTTCCAGCACAGATTGACACCACAAGTGAAGAAGCATCATGGTCCAATTATTTTCCATCATTGCAGACCATTGAGGAGCCACTAACTCTTGATTGGAAAGTGGTTCAAGCTCAAGGCATGTTGAAGCTCAGGATGATGAGGAGCCACTAACCTCCAAACATCTTGCCAAGCTTGCTTTGATTCTAGGGTTAAAGTTATGGGATTGCCAAACAAGGAAACTTGTGGCAAACTAGGTATCAAAGACTTTGCTGTGAAACCTACCAACCATGCAGTTGAGACTCCAAAAGGGAAGGGGAAGGGGAGGAAATGAGTGGTTTGGAACCACTTGAAGTTAGTAATGGTTGTGGTTGCAGTTTAAAGATGTATGGCTTTAGTGCCCTAAAATAATCCTATGTAATCCTATGGCTTTAGTAACCCATTTTATGAATGGTATGTTACTTAGTTTCTACTTATTGTGCAGACCATCTACTCATTGCAGACCATACTAATTGTGCAGACTATTTGCATACACAGATTGAACATCCAAACTTAACACATATTGAAGACAAATGTGCAGACTAACAATTATCCAAACTAACACTTAACATTTCAAAACATTACCCAAACTAAAGCATTTACATTGATTATCCAAACTTAACACTTAACATTTCAAAAGATTACATTAAAGATTATCTACAATTATCCAAACTAACACTTAACATTTCATACCAAACCAAACACAAATGAAACACAACAATCCTAACATCATCATAAACAACCTATCATACAATTCCAACTTAGACCTTCCAGCCTTCAACTCATCCTCCAATCTTGTCTTTTTAACCTTCAACTCATCTTCCAACCTTGACTTTTCCAAAGCTAGAAGCCTAGAACTTCAATCATGGGTGCAGTTTCCATACCTCTATGCCTTTGAAAGAATCCATATATCAAGTCTTTGTAGTATTGACTAAGAAGGTCTTCATCCAGAAACTCATACACGCGATATTCACCACATTTTGCAAATCTCTTTCCTGGATTCGTCCTTGTGGTTGAAGTTTGGACTCTCAATTGTCGATTACACTTACAAAAATGTTCAAGTTTACCTCCAACTAAACCGGATTGAGCTGAAGAAGAACTACTCATGATTTAGTGTTCTTGATTTTTTTTTGAAACCTTTGGGGATTATAACGGGAAAAGGGATGGGGGGTGGGGAGATTAATCTAATTAAGTGTACAAAAGTTCTAAACTCAACCCTCAAGTTCCAATATTTATCAAAACATGCCCAAAAGTGAGTTAATTAAGATAAAAACGGGTTAATTGTGATTAACGAGACTAATTGGACAAAAAGTGTGATTTAGTGTTACAATAGGAAAATTAAGGAATTATTTGACTACTTTAGGAAAAAAAAAGTTTGATGCCCACAAAGGAAAAAGTGGCAAGTTCGATGTCTTTTTAGACATTTTCCCTTTTAATTATGTTACGTCTTGCTTGTCTTTTATTTCATTTCTAGTTTTGTGTTGTAGCCAAAGATCATCCCCAACAAAAAGCTAAAATGTATTCTAGTGCAAAGTTTAGCGTATAAAATGGATTTTTTTAAGACAATAAATTATCACAAATTTATCTTAAACTGGCAACCATTTCACACCATGCTATTACATAATAAAATAAAAAAGCAAAAGACATGGATTAGTAGTAATTGACAAGAAAAAGTCTTAGTAATAAGAAAGCTCTTTCCCTCTCAACACAATATAAGGTTAATTCTCAATTTCTAAGGTTTGCTAATGGATCTTCATTTTGTGTTCAAAAGGAGAGTCGAGTTGGAAAGTTCATAAAAACACAGAGACTTTGCTCACAATTCACTCATTATTTAAACGGAAGCATTACATTAAAAATTGAAGGTGCAAAACTTTAAACTGCAGAATTTCGCCTCATTCTTTTATGAAACAGCTTAGGCATGATACTCGACAGCACCATCGTCAGCAAAGTTCAATACCCCCAAAAATTCCATCTGTCACCACCACCCTCGGCTTCAAAATCCAACTGACCATGAGCAAATGACTCGGAAGGGCCGTCATAGATCTCAAGAAACAGATTCACAGCCTCTCAAATATTACTATTTGGATGCTTACTAAGACGCTCCATTCTCTTCGTTCCTTCAACCGCTTCAAATTTCCGTCTCAAGAGACACACATTGTTGTTTAGCATGTGATAATGCGCTATCACATAATCTAACAACACTTCTTCATCATTACTAGTTACTAATCATCACATCGGAGAAGGCTTTTACACACCTATTGTCCACAAGATCCCCTGCAATGATAATATAACTAACAACATCTAATTTATTAGATAGCAAAATAAGGGAAACTTGAGCAAAAGACGCACACTTGATTTGGTTGCGCGCTCCACATATTGCCACAAACTTCAGTGCCAATATGGCTTTCTTTTTCACATTGAACCCTCCTCTCAATCCCAACAACTTCACAAGCGTATGAATTATCTTGTCCTCGATCATAGCCTATATCAACAAATGGGAAGTTCAGATTTGTTGTGTGAGTGTAACATCTATGGTATTTAAACTGTTACACTCACACAACAAATCTGAACTTCCCATTTCTTGATATAGGCTGTGATCGAGGACAAGATAATTCATACGCTTTTGAAGTTGTTGGGATTGAGAGGAGGGTTTGGTGTGAAAAAGAAAGCCATATTGGCACTGAAGTTTGTGGCGAATGGTGGAGTGCACAACCAAATCAAGCGTGCTTCATTTGCTCAAGTTTCCCATATTTTACTATCTAATAAATTAGATGTTAAATTGTTAGTTATATTATCATTGCATGAATCTTGTGGACAATGGTGTGTAAAAAGCCTTGTCCGATGTGATGATTAGCAAGGATGAGGAAGTGTTGTTAGATTCTCTGATAGCGCATTATCACATGCTAAACAACGATGTGCGTCCAATATATTATCAGAAGCCACTAACAGTGTAGAATGGTAGAACAGGTTCGGATAAGATTAAGACGCTTCTAAAAAGAAACAGAGACTTCGACCAAGACTTATAAAAGACGGTTTTTTTAACTGAAAAATGCAAAAGCATAATGGTGACTCCAAATAAATGGTTTCTGAAATGTTGAATGTACATGAATACTAGCCATAGATAGCTTAAAAGGTTTAGCACGACAAAAAGCAATAAGTTAGTGACAAACATAAGCTTGTAAAATAACACTACTGAAAGTAAACAATACCAATTTAGCATCATGTTGAGTAACAACAGTCGTTAGCCAAGTCACATAACAAAATTTGAATCAAATTGATTGGATGGAACAAAAGGATATTGTTTTGCTGAGTGAGAGGGTGTTTTTTTATTTTCTTAGCTAACGAACCATGTGGGTCTTACATCTATATGAGTCACTTAATGGGGAAGGGTTTATATTTTTTGCCTTGAAGACATAGACCAACTAAGAGAAATAGTGGGTCTCACTTAAAAAAAATAATATTAAATGGGCTTGTGGACCCAATCACTTAGCTAAGGGAAAAAAGAAACACACCATGAGTAAGGTGTTTGGAATTAGGGGTGTGGGTGGGTGGGTGCATTTTATAAAGGGGTTTTGTGATCGAAGGATGAAAAGTGCGTGGGTGAAGGAGGGTCGTTGGATTGTGATCTGTGTGATAGAAATGAAGTTCTCTGATTGGTGGGGTTGTGTAAGTGTGGATTCAAGCTTGGTGAATCGGTTTTTTAATTAAAAAATTATTTTTTTGAATTTTTAAATTTTTGAACATGTTTCTTTAACTCAAGATAAGATAAGTTTTTATTTAAGGGTCGTCGTTTGGTTTGTTGCTAGAAATTATAATGGGTATCAGATTTGATATGAGGTAGAATGAAAATAGATATGAAAAAGTGTATCATTACGATTGTTTATATTTGATTGATAAAATTTGAAATGAAAAAGTATATTGATATTTAAAATTTTATAGTGGAAAAGACAGGGGCCTGCGGGAGTGGATTTCATAGACACAAAATTGATGTGTAATTAATCTATTACTATGATATGGGCCAACAATCACTTTCATAGTTATAGTCTCATTCACATAGTGGGATACCAAACGCACCCTTAAAGCTTAACAACGATTATTTTAGTATTTTGTAGATGAATTTGGCAACGGTTTGCATAGTCGAAATGTGTTAACCTTGTGTATGATAATAAGTTGCAGAGTCGAAGAAATCCATTGCAGAACGAACAGTTAGGCTGAACGTAGTGGTGGGTGAGTCAGTCATCGTCACTTCAGTTTTCTCTCCCCTCTTACTCCCACTAACCATACACTGTTTTTGTCACCCTACCTCAACTTTCATTAAAATACTCACTTTATACAAAATATACCCCACTAAATATTTCACACACACTCACAAAACAAATAAAAAAAATTACTATTACAGTTGAGCCCACAATTTTAAATTTCTCACTATGGTGAGCAACTCACTATACACATGCAAAATTGTCGTGACCTGCTATATCTGTTGATACAAAAGTTGGACGTTCCTTATTCGGGGCTCCGACTCTCGTACCAATTGCTGATTGCTGCTTGGGACCTGCGCACTAAGAGACAGAAAACACCGTTAGGCTTACCGTGGGATTGTTTCCCACGATTATCCTCCGGCGTGAGAGTAAGTAATCGGTTTAGGGTTAAAGGAGAGTTAGGGTTTTGAGATCGTACCTTTAACGAGGGATGTGATTCCCTTTATATATGCACGGAATCCTTGTTGGTTCCGTGTTCCTCAACCTTCGGCGTATCCCGCCTAAGTCGGTTGAGGAATGATTATCTCCTCGATTAAGAGATATCCGATATCTATTCCGTAAATAGATTCGTATTTGGGCCTTCGTGGGCCTAAACGCTTATTAGCGTAGCCCAGCTCGTGCTGGGCTTTATTAGTAATGGGCTTTGGGCGGGTTCGTGACCCGGATATAGACTATACGTCATCATGTCCCCCCAGTCTAGTATGCGCAGTGCATAACTGCGGATGCTAGACTAATAACCATAGCCAAAGAAACAACCGTGAAGCGTAGCCAAAAATCCATGAAAATATAGCTTCCCATACATTGTATCTAGACATAAGATTAGAAAATGTACTCCTCGTAAATCGGGGGAAAGTTACTGCTGTGACGTCCCATCAAGCAATCTCAGCCACACTATTTGCGTTAGTGGGGTCCACGTGTCACTCATCGTGTGGGTGAGAAAAACTATATAACCTCTTAGGTCATTTCTCCTTCGTTTCTTACAGTAAAAAGAAAACTTCCATCCACCCGTGCTAATCAAACCCAGGAAACACTGCATTCAAAAGGTAACCACGCGTGCGCTTTGTAAGACCATGGTCAAACAGTTATCTGATTTCACCTCCGACCTCACCGAAGGCGATCTGCAAGAGTTTACTTCAGATTACTTTATACCTCTTGACGTGCATCCGGTCGTTCCGGTTGCGCAAGCATTTATCGAGGATTTCCCCGTAGGGAAAATAGGGGTATACACACGCTTCTTTGAATTTGCCAATCAACGTGTGCCCTTATCCCGATTTATGTGCGATGTTTTAAATTATTACGAGCTGCACGTATCCCAGCTGCACTGTATTGGTGCGGCTAAAATTACTAACTTTGAGGTGAACTGCTGTTTGCTGGCGGTGAATCCAACCATCCACCTATTCCGTGCCTTTTATCACACGACATGGTCACATGGGTGGGTATCTTTTGCTAAGCGTCTTGGCAGATTTGATGTTATCTTGAGAAATTGGATCTTGTTGAGAAACCGGAGAGTCGTTTTTACGGGTAGGCGACACATGCTTTCCGTGGCGTCATGACTTTTATACCCGCGGAACATTGCCGAGGGATGAGTGCCCCGTACCTGGATCATATGTAGCTAGGGATGCGGAGTTGATTAATGCAAACCGCATCCCCATTAGTTCCTATCCTGAGGAATTTTTGGTGCATATGGGCATCAGCCGTAATTACTTTGGTATGCCGGATGAAATGCCAATCTTTTTAGGCGCTAATGGCCAGGGTGGGTACTCATTCCTCGCACCTCCTTTTACCATTAATGTAAGACTTTTCTGTTCGTTTCTCGCATTATATAACATGTGTTATTTGCCGTCGTGTTTTGCGCAGAAATGGATCTTTTCACCGTCGTACACCTAGCGAAGCCAACGGAGGTGAAGGTAGGGACGAGGCCCCTGAGAGAAGGGGAGGAGGCCCCTGAGAGAAGGGGAGGAGGCCATACTAGCGGCCACTGTAGGTCATACCATGGAGATGAATCTAGGAGGAATAGGTACTAGCTCCTCTGTTGCAGTGGAGGCGACCCCGCTGCAGAGCGTGCCGAGCCCCCGCGTGCCCACTCCCGTTGCGCAGCCACCACCTGTAGCCGTGGCGCCACCTATGGAAGAGGAAGAGGAAGAGCCAGAATCTAGGTTACAGCGCAAGAGATCCCGCGGAGAGGATGGTGCGAGCTCTTCGAGGAAAAAACGCCCTGTAATTGTCACTGTGGAGTCTTCTGCGAGTGAGGCTGCGTCCTCGCATCCATCGATGAATGTATCTGACCCACAGTAAGTAATCTTGACAATACTTGTTTCCTTCTTTTTTCTTTTTTTTAGCTGCGTATATGGGAAACTGATAATTCAATATCTGTGTACGCAGTTTGAGCAGTCGAGTCGCCCCATCACATCCCCGCATTCCTCTCACTCTGCTGTGATCTGAACCGCATAGCCAAAGGATGCGGATATGTATCTTGGAGATGAATCGGGGCACCGGTGGTAGAAGAGTTGGCGCAAGCAATCGCACATCAAGCTTCATTGGTGGAGAGCTAAGGGCTCGATTTTCTCGGTGAGCGATCAAAGCGCTCGGAAGGATCGAGCTATTGCGTTCTTGGGATCTCGGTTGGCCAATGCCAAGGTCTGCAGAGAGCATGGGGTCATCGCCCAAAAGCTGTTGAGTAGAAAATGGCGCTGATGTGCCAAATAAATCGAGAGTGTGTTGAGGTAGCGCGTTATAAGGCGTCGTGTGGGTGGGCTCTCAAGTATCCGGAGCATGGTAAGAAGGACACAGTCGCTCGGTTAGAAGATCCGGGCGCCATGGGTAGTGCATTGCAAGTGCAAGAGGCCAAACTGCGCAAACTCAGCATTGAGTACGACGAGGAGTTGTATCCCCAGCTCATGTCTACTATAGCTGAGCGCAGGTGGCTCATAGGACATGGTTTGCGTCTAGCTGCACTCAATACCCTAGAGTCGCCAGAAGTGGTTACTGCCTTTGGGGAGGTAGTTCAGTGTGCTCTGGAGCGCGGTAAAGCCGAAGCAGTGGAGAAGCTACATGAAGCAGAGCTTCTAAATGTGCCCATGGATAAGGTACCGAATTATGATGCTAAGTCTTATGACCACCTGGTCGCGGCTATGACAAGGATGAAGGACTTAGAGCTCCCCATGATTGCTGAACTGGAGCGCGATCAGGATTATCCTATAAATGTTATCATGACGGGGTTGACTCTAGCGCGTCATCGTGCCGAGGTGCGTACACACCGATTACTTTTGAGGCCCCATGACTCACGACTTCAAGTACCTGTCTTCGCTCGTCCTAGGGATATTCTGAATCCTTTTGCTTTAGAGAAAGAAGTGCCTTTGAAGGAAGTGCTGGAAGCGCATGCGACCAGACTTGCTCAAAAGGAAGGTATTAAAGGTAAAGCGATTTTGTGTGGGGTTGGTGCAGCTCATCAGCCAAGGTCTGATGGGGTGCCAGTGAGTGTTGCGACTGTGTCTCGGCAGGATTCAGACTTATTGAAGAAGCTTAGCAAAGACCTAAAAATACTTCAAACCGCGTGGGTAGCTCCTCTATTGAGCGTTGTAATAGTTGGTAGGTTTATTTGCTGTGAAGTAACAATCGTTTTGGAATAACTCGTAGGTATAAAAGCATCTCTTGGTAATTGTATGTGAGTAGTATTGCAACTTATAATGTGTATACTTATCAGTTTGTCTTTGCGTAAAAAACGTATTCTTTGGCGGAAAATCAAATGTGTACACCAGCGCGAATAATATAGGAAATCCATAATCATGTATGGAGATCATAGTATACTGTGAGAAACAATTTCTAAGTATTTTATCATAGTCGTGTATGTTATGATATGCAGCGTACTGTAAATATCACTTTGAGGAATCAAGTGTCTTGGTTCCTAAGTTGTTAAACGTGCACATATGCGATGTTGCGTACCCGTCGTGGATGCGCACAAAACTTATTCCAACGTCTCGAGAACAAGGTGTTTAACAAGGATACGTGATCCGGTGTTGATGGGTTTGCAACCCTCTTACTCAACAAGTTGTTTAGTAGGTTAACTTATCCTTTTACCATCGTTGATTTATTTTAGTGCATGCACGCCATGTAGGCAAGAAATAAAAGATGTTAAGACATACAGTATATGGAAATAACAAATTGAAATATGTCACGGAGTTAGCTAGAAACCGTGATGTTTTATTAATACTTGCAAGTGTTTATGAGAAACAAATAAGACATTATACTAAGGAAATAAAGAAGTAAATACATAGATGTTTATTGGGTACTTTAGTAAAGTGCACGGCGCTTGTCTGTTGGTCAGGCCACTCCTATAGGTAGCACCTCGAGGTTGCAGATGTTCCATGTCTTGGCGGTTCTCGACCATCCAAGCCTCGTAACTTGTACGCGCCTGTTCCTAGTGCTTCAGTAACCTCATAGGGTCCTTCCCACTTTGGGCCAAGTTTGCCTGTGTCTTCTGCATGGCTCGCATCGTTGGCGCGGTAAACAAAGTCACCTGGTCTGAATGAAACACTGCGCACTTTAGCGTCGTAGTATCCTTTCATCCTTGACTTTGATTTTGCCTCCCGTATAGCCGCGCGTTCGCGCCTTTCTTCTAGCAGATCCAAGTCGACACGTCTCTCGTCATCATTGGTTGCCACATTGATCTCAGCAGTGCGGATAGTTGGCATGCCGATCTCGGCTGGTATGACGACTTCTGTCCCGTAGACTAGAGAAAAGGGAGTGTCTCCCGTGCTGGTTTTGATTGAGGTGCGATGTGCCCACAAGACATGTGATAGCTCTTCCACCCACCTTCATTTGTGCTTGTCTAGGCGTGCCTTAATTCCCTCACCTAAGCTTCGATTCGCACGTTCCACTAAGCCATTGGTTTGTGGGTGTTTAACTGACGCGAAGTGCTGTGTGATGTTCAACTTCTCGCAACAGTCTTTGAAAGGGTTGTCGCAGAATTGTTTCCCGTTGTCCGAGATGATTTCCCCAGGCAGTCCGAAGCGGCATACTATACTTTCCCAGACAAAGCGCTTGACCTGATTGCCCGTGATTGTCACTACTACCTTTGCTTCGATCCACTTAGTGAAGTAGTCTATGGCGACTATGAGGAATTTTAACCCTCCTGCTGCGACTGGAAAAGGTCCTGCAATGTCGATACCCCACTTGTAGAATGGCATGGTGATGTAATTGGCGTTAGCTCGTGCTGTGGTTGGCGCGGGACGGGTCTATGAATTTGGCAATCATTGCACTTCCTTATTAAATCCAGCGATCGCGATGCATGATTGGCCGCCAGTATCCTCGATCTCATGGCGCGTGCCACAACGGACCGTGGTCCCGAGTGCATCTTGCATGAACCTTCATGGATTTCTCGCAGACGTAATTTGCTTGTAGGGGCCAACACGGTGGAGCCATGGTTGGAGAAAGGAGCGTCGATGCACAAGATGTTGTCTCAAGTTTGAATCTCGTCTTTGTCGGCGCGTATCCTGCGAGCTTCCTTCTGCTTTTGAGGTAACGTTCCTTTGCTTAGGAATTCCGTTATTGGTGTCATCCATGTAGGACCGTCCTCCTCTATTATTGTGGAAACTTCCATCTCCGATATGGATTTGCTTTTCAGTGTTTCCACCAGCACTTGCTTTGATAGGTGTGCGAAGCTTGTCGAGGCGATCTTGCTTAGTGCATCTGCCTTGCGATTTTCTCCTCGAGGAACTTGCTTGATGGTGAATCTGTCAAAGCCTTTGATTAGTGTCTTGGTCTTGTCGAGATACTGAATCATATTTTCCTCCTTAGCCACGTATCCGCCCAACACGTGGTTGGCCACTAGTTGGGAGTTCACATTTGCTTTTAGGTTACGTACACCCATCCGAGCTGCAATGCGTAGTCCAGCGATTAGAGCTTCATATTCCGCCTCATTGTTCGTCGCTGTAAATTCAAAACACAGTGCGTAAGTGAATTCCATTCCTCCGGGTTTGTGAGAATGAGGCTGCTCTGAACCATCAACGCATGAGGACCCATCCGTAAAAAGATCCATGGGTCATGCGCTTCCGCCTACTTGGTGCGGGTACCGCGTGTCCGGCTTTTCGATGATGAAGTCTCGCGAATCGCCCTTTGATTGCGGTGCGTGGTGCGTAAGAGATGTTGTGCTCACCTAGCAATACACTCCACTTGCAATCGACCGATCGTCGGGTTTGGAGATGATCCGCTTGATCGGTTGGTCTATGATCACCGCTATTGGATGCGCTTGGAAGTACTGCGTAGCCTTTTGGCAAGAAACACCAACGCCGAACTAATTTTTCCATGGCGCTATAGTTCATCTCCGTCTTCTTGAGCGCCTTGCTTACAAAGTAGACGGGGTTTGTCTTGAATCCCTATCTCGTTAGTAGCACCGCGCCACCGCTCCATCGATTGCGGATAGATACATAATTAACTCTTCCCGGGTCGGGTGCGACAAGTTTGGGGAGCGTTTCAGTGTTGTTTAAGTTGTGTGAAGGCTTCTTCGCCTCCGTAGTCCACCGAAATCTTCCTTTTGATACACTTCTTGAGTGTTTTAAAGAGAGGTAGAGACTTGTCTGCCGACTTAGACAGAACCTCGTTAAGACCGCCTAGCTTTCCGTTAAGAGATTGGACCTCCTTCAACGCGCGGTGAAGGAAGTTCGATGACAGCCTTTGTCTTTTCTGGACATGGTTTTATACCGTCAGGCTCTATTAGGTATCCGAGGAACATGCCTTCAGTGGCGCCGAAGGTACATTTTTTGGGGTTTAGCTTCATGTTGATCTCTCGTAGAGTTTTGAACGTTTCCTCAATATCGCGTACTAACTCCTCTTCAGTATGGCTCTTTATGACGAGGTCATCAACATAGACCTCTAGGTTGCGGCCCACCTGTTTTTCGAAAGCATTATCTACCAAGCGCTGATAGGTGGCGCCCGCGTTCTTCAAGCCAAATGGCATTTTTGTGTAACAATGAACGCCTGCTTGTGAAAAGGCGTTTTTCCTCGTCCTCCTTAGCCATCTCAGATTTGATGATATCCTTTGTATGCATCGAGGAAACACTTTAATGGATATCCGCACGTAGACTCTATTTTCAATCTATCTCGGTAATGGGTAGCGCCTTGTGGACATGCTTTGTTAAGGTCGGTGAAGTCCACGCACATCCGCCAACTACACCGCTTTTTTTTTACCATTCTTGGGTTAAAAGCCGGTCGTGGTAGTAGACTTCACGATAATTCCCGCATCCACCGGTTTGTGCATTACGCCAAAATTGCTTGCGGCGCCTGGGGCTTGGCCGCTTCTTCAGGCGTATTGGTGAGTACCTTGTCGGATTCTCGCTTATGCTCGTGATTGAGCGCGGTACCCCGGTCGTGTGTTTTGGCTCCCATGCAAAATGTCCAAGTTCTTTTGCAAGAGCGCGATACAACCGCTGCCGTTGTCCGACAGCGGTGACCCTCCGATGGATATTTCTGCTCCGGTATTCGGGTGAAGCGCAACCTTGATTCGAACTCGGTTGCGTTGTTACGGGATCGATCCGTTTCGCATGTAATCGTGTTACATTCTCTATGCGATGCAGTGGCATTGTAAAGAGTAACAATGCCCCTTCCATTGGGAATTTAAGCATCCCGCGCCGTTGATGGCACCGCGCGCGATAGTCGATATCCCGTGTCTCCTTATAATGCCGTTGTATGGCAAGGAGATTTGATCACCATAAATTCCATCCGGCCGTCGCGAGTGTTTTTCGCTTCGATCTTGACCGGTAATCGTATTGCCCATAGGCCATATCTTTTCACCAGAAACCAACCAACGCCGTTTTACGGACTTAATCGATCACAGATCTCGGGCGCGATCGCCGCTGAGCGATGCTCATACATGATGTCCGCCGATGCGCCACCATCAACATACATGCGATGGATGTCGTGACCCTCCGCACTAATCTCAATGGTGAGTGGCTCAACCATCTGCGTTGTCCACGCTTAAGGTGGGAAAGAGATTTCGCATCCTCGGAAAACTCTGGCCGACCTTACGTCGGTGACCCACCGCCATGATTGTATCATGTAGATGGTGTCGGCCTTTTCCTGGGTGTCTCCTTCTTGTTTCCACTCTTCGCCTATCCTTTCCTTCCTTAATATTTTTGACCGGATGGTCCAATCGACTTCTTTAACCATTTTGTCAATGAGTCATGCAGATTGGACACATTCGTTAGTTGTGGGCCCTTACGTGCATGGTAGTCACAATATCCGCTTCCTGGCGCCGATCCTCCTGAGTGCGCATTTGCGGCGGTCTTGGAAAGTTCGCACCTTCCGTTGCGAGTATCTCCTTTGGGGTCTTGGTCAGCGGGGTGTACCTGTCGTTATCCCTCCCTGTAACACCCCAACCCGACAAGGGTAGAAGTGTTACATTCTGGTGTCATATCAGAACATACAATTAAAAGCGGAAGTCTCAAGAATAAAGTATCAAGTCATTTAAACAATGATTTACACGGAAAATTACAAAACCCAAAATGTTTAAGATAAAATGAAATCTCAAAACAAAAGCCCGCCAAAATAATTCCAAATAATAAGGTAACTAGGGTTGGTCCACTCGGATCATCCAACTCTCACCCATCAAAGCCCATCTTCCAACCTAAAACCCGCCGCAGAAAAGAAGTGCTACGAGCTTAAAAGCCCAAAGTGAATGGATATAACAAAACGAAGCTAAATAAAATCAAATGCAAAATGAAACAAGGAAACGGATAACAAATCGTAACGAAATGATGACAATGAGTCAATGAGGATCCCGCAGAACACAATTATACGATATCCAAAGCACGTATAACAAGGAGGACGAAACAAAGCAAGGCATCGATGACATATAAACAAGCACATACGAACCGACATACGAGAACCGAAACATAAGCAAACATAGCAAAGGTCGATCCACACAACATATACGCTATACAATCAATTCAGAAATCAAGACTTACAAGCCAAACAGATATCTACGCATGCGCGAAGCAATTAATTAATAAGTGAGCATGGCAATTCACACAGGTCAAAACCCTTAGTCAAAACATAACCAAGATTATAACAAAGTGAACTACTAACAGAGTCAAAACATGGCAATCACACGTAACAAGTAGGAAATACAAGAAGAGCATTATAATTAAATGAATTAAAGACATAGCGAGCAACTAAATAAATTACCAAGCCGACGTCACAAGTTAGGACATTTACCCAATCAAACCGTAGCATAGATGTAAATGTAAACATGACAGTCAACAATAAGCCGATAAGGACACAACGAATAGTCACAATCCACTAGATTAACTTACAAGTACACATAATAACTAAACAAAACTATCGATTACACATTAGCATAGTCAATAAACAAATGCAAAGGTTCACGAACAAGTAGATCACATATCATCGATGAAAACAGTAACTCGGGATAACCGCATATTAACCACATCAAAGCGGGATAATCGGTGAGTCACAATAAACGTAAATAGCATAAACAATCCAATAAACATATAATAACCGTGCACGTGAATGGAACGATAGTCCAAGTAACGGAATGAGAGTGTAATAGATCAAAGCAATGGAACATATATATCTTGGTAGTAAAGTGAGTCATATAAGGGTATTGGGTAAAGGACAACAATTCGAATATGGTGCAGTGGGAATCCGTAAGGTACAATATAGGTATATCAAAAGTGTAAGGGTTGTCGAAATCTATCCCGAGCCAACAAAACAAACCATATCAATAGTGGCAATAGCGACCAAGTAAACAATAGTAACCATTGTATTCGGAGGGTGACCTCGGAATACCAAACCAATAGGAGGAGACCTCAAGAATAAATGGAGTAGCTAGCTCCCAAATGTGAGGGGTGTATTGCACACACGCACCGCATCACCAAAACAAATCATATCATATCAAATTCAAATCAAAACAAATCTAGGATGCATCCATACGCCCGCAAAACAATAGTGGCCATACAATATATCCGAAGCGCGATAATCAATACAAAATGGGACGGTGTGGAACATCACTCATCCACACTGGAGTCATGCCATTGGTGCATCAATGACACGGACATGGAACCCCCATGCCTAGTTAATGGCTCGGGTATCAATCTGAAGGGTCAAACAAAGGTTCAAAGTGTAGCAATATGTAAGTCTTCACAATTAAAGGTTCAATATCAATGGTTCACAAATCAGAGGTTCATAGCAATAGTTCAATACCAAGGTCCAATATCAAAAGTTCAATATCAAAGGTTCAATAGCACATATTCAATAACACAGGTCAATAGCAACAGTTCAGTAGCAATGGGTTTAATAACGGAAATTCAGTAACAGTGGTGCAATAACAGAGGGGTCAATAGCAAAGCAAAGATTTAATGGCAATGATAAATAGCAAAGAAATATCATAAGTGGATGAATTCAAGGGATCAGAAAGTCATGAGAAATCCCTACTGAAAAGGGATAGAATATCTGTACCTTAATGCCAATGAAAGGAAAGCAAGCGAATGAATGAACACAAGGAAACAAATCCACGTCCTCTTCAACGAATCTACACGGATCACGTTTCGTATAATACTTATTAGTTCATTTAAGTCATGACAGATTTATTGCTTATATTAATCGTATTAATATTTTTAGAGCTATGAAACGTATTCTCATTTTTAGCAATGGACCGAAATAAATACTTTAGGGTAATAATTAATAATTAGCCAAAATTAGGGGTTACAAATGATAAATGGTAGACTTAAAGGTTTTATATGATAAATATCCCATTTGGGGCTTTATATGTCAATTTATAAAGTTCAGGGTTTGTATGTGACATTTACCAAAGATTAAGGTTCAAAAGTAAGTAACTTAAATATATAAATTATAACTCAAGTGCATGTTCATATTTCGTTTTCATATACAGATTTATGTTTCAAAATTTCATTTTCATGTACATGCTCGATCAATATTCAAGCTCACTCGCGGTCCATATGACAAACGTTAACGACCAAGTAAACACGTATTATTATTGACCCCCGACTCAACTATCCCGACAAGCTTTCAAAACTCCAAACAACCCGCACACAAACTCCGCGATCACCCTTAAACATACCCCTTCACAAGACTATACATGTACTCTTTTAGAAAAATGAGCAGCCCTTTGATTCAGAACACGCTTGATGACCATGCATGCATAATTCTTTCATAAAGTTTACTGAAATTAGTATGTACAAAGCTTTCTTTACTTACACATGGGACCAAAATACATTTGACTCTTTATACAAGTTAATACGTGACATAATGCATCAAGATACAAGCACATATACATCCACATACACCCTCGACCATGCATTCCAAGCTGACATATAATACTACCCATAACCCATGATGTACCTTCTCATTTAAGCATGTTAATTCGACAGAAGAAAGGTATGTCGTGTGGTGTTTTCAAAACAGTTTTAACGGACCAGATTCTAAGTACTCTTGGTATACCATTTTAAGTGTTACTTCATGTATTTACGCAACATATTACTGTGTCTTTATATCATAGTTTTAACCTTTTGACAATGGCATACATGTATTATCACAATCTGATTTTTATACATATTCATACATAATTAGTTTCTATTCAACCCATGACCCGTATCACAGATTCATGCACACACAAGTATACTTACTCCATATCGACCCATACACTCCTGATTTTATGTAGCAACATATATGGTTATACTTAGCTTTGTTTTAACCATTTAGATGACATGATTATAAGCACAAAAACATGCGAATTGTATGGTAAAACCCACGACCAGAACAGAAAACAAAGGAGGATGACGAGCATTATAGATACCTTGTAACGTGTAACAGAAGAGGAAAAGCTATGATCAAAACAAAGCTAAACGAACCCTGGTGTGCCCTAGGATCACGACAGCAGCAACAATAACAAACCCGCACTTTTCGAAACCAACCAATACTGTAATAACCACGTGAATTCAGCCTTGAAAAGGGACCTTCGAACCTTCCTTTGGACTGGTCTTGTGTCGACAGAAATAAGAATGAAGATGGGAGTTTTTGCCGTAAGTTTTCTTGGGTGAATTAGGGTTTAATGATATATTTTTGAATGAGATTTCATGGTATTATATTGTGATAAGGGTGAGTTAATTTTAGCAAAAAATATGGGGAGTGTAGGCGTTTATTATGGCCGAGCAACAAGGGGAAGGCAAGACCAAATCTTCTCTTTTATTTACTTACTAAAATTCAATTTGTGTCACCCTTTTATTTAATTTACTAACATGTATTTTATATAGACCATGCAACATTTTAAATGTATTATATTTACTTTTGAGTTAATGGAAGTTTTTTTATCATCCAAAGTCCCATGTAAACCATATCGTTAAGTAATTAACATAATTATCGATCTCGCTTTATTTTTACGAATTATTACTCGAGGGGTATAATAGTCTTTCAATGCGTTACTGATTTTAGGGTTTTACAACTCTTCCCCTCTAAAAAGAAAATTTTCGTCCTCGAAAATTGAAGTCGCAGGGTATACTGAGACGTCGAGTTTAAAGGCGCATAGCAATCCATAGTTTCATCTGATCATAACGTTTTCGGTTCCAAAGCGTGCACAAAACTTACACGTAATGATATCGGTGAGAATCTCACAAAGAGGCAAAATTCCAAACGAACATGAGGAGTGACAATTAACGGATACAAGTCATATTCCATTCACGCACCAACCCTGTGCATTTCCCAAGATGTCGATGATTTTAATAAGTTCGATTATATGATCTCGGTACTATCACGTTGATCAAAGGCCATAATACTTGCATCACATAACAAGTCCTTATTGTCACCATATTCTCGTCCCGGTCATGACAAACCACATAGCCAAAATCACACAAAACATATCACATACGGATAACAAGTAACATACCAAAGCAGGCCAGATCACATACATACAACATATACTACATCAAACAACTTACCATATCACCAAAGAAGAAGGTCACCAACTTGCTCGAAACGGTTCCTCATGACTCATTACTGACGATCCAAAGGAAAAGCTGAGATATTAACAAAATGCCAAACGATAAAACTTCACGATTCAAACCGAGTTCCGAACGAATCAAAGAAAAGCAATACCGATCAGAATCACTTGACAGAATATCAAACCGCCTCAAAACGCATGACAAACGAATCGGAGTAACATAAATCGCGCCCAAATCATATGAAGTAGATGAACCTTCTCAGCCACCGGTTGAATCTTGTCTCCGTCTTTTGCGTATTTGGTTGATTCGTCTAGCTTCCTCCAACAAGATCCCGATGTCCCCAAAGACACGGCGGTCGGGTGTGCTTCGCTTCATGAACCTCTCCACTGGGGGATCATTGCGAACGCAGGTCGGCATCATCTTCTTTGGCTCCACGGGTAGTCTCCATCTAACGATCGACAAACGGACGAGCGAAAACAAAATAACAAATTTCGATACGAAAGAGGAGGCCAACTCGGTGAAGACAAAAGAATATCAAGTCAAATCTGAACGACAATCAAATAAATCAGAGAAGATCAGAACAGAAGGAAGCCTAATGTCTACCCAGTCCTCACAGGTCAATCCTAAGGTCAACAAGACGAAACCTTAGCTCTGATACCATAATTGTAACACCCCAACCCGACAAGGGTAGAAGTGTTACATTCTGGTGTCATATCAGAACATACAATTAAAAGCGGAAGTCTCAAGAATAAAGTATCAAGTCATTTAAACAATGATTTACACGGAAAATTACAAAACCCAAAATGTTTAAGATAAAATGAAATCTCAAAACAAAAGCCCGCCAAAATAATTCCAAATAATAAGGTAACTAGGGTTGGTCCACTCAGATCATCCAACTCTCAGCCCATCAAAGCCCATCTTCCAACCTAAAAACCTGCCGCAGGAAAAGAAGTGCGGCTGAGCTTAAAAAGCCCAGTGAACAGATATAACAAAACGAAAGCTAAATAAAATCTGAAATGCAAAATGAAACAAGGGAAACGGATAACAAATCGTAACGAAATGATGACAATGAGTCAATGAGGATCCTGCAGAACACAATTATACAGATATCCAAAGCACAGATAACAAGGAGGACGAAACAAAGCAAGGCATCGATGACATATAAACAAGCACATACGAACCAGACATACGAGAACTGAAACATAAGCAAACATAGCAGGCGTCGCATCCACACAACATATACGTCATACAATCAATTCAGGAAATCAGAAGACTTACAAGCCAAACAGATATCTACAGACAAGCGGAAGCAATTAATTAATAAGTGAGCATGGCAATTCACACAGGTCAAAACCCTTAGTCAAAAACATAACCAGTATCATAACAGCAGAACTACTAACAGAGTCAAAACATGGCAATCACACGTAACAAGTAGGAAATACAGTAAGAGCATTATAATTAAATGAATTAAAGACATAGCAGAGCAACTAAATAAATTACCAAGCCAGACGTCACAAGTTAGGACATTTACCCAATCAAACCGTAGCATAGACAGAAATGTAAACATGACAGGTCAACAATAAGCCGATAAGGACACAACGAATAGTCACAGTCCACGAGATTAACTTACGAAGTACACATAATAACTAAACAAAACTATCGATTACACATTAGCATAGTCAATAAACAAATGCAAAGGTTCACGTAACAAGTAGATCACATATCATCAGATGAAAACAGGTAACTCAGATAACCGCATATTAACCACATCAAAGCAGGATAATCAGTAGTCACAATAAACGTAAATAGCATAAACAATCCAATAAACATATAATAACCAGGTACGTGAATGGAACGATAGTCTGAAGTAACGGAATGAGAGTGTAATAGATCAAAGCAATGGAACATATATATCTTGGTAGTAAAGTGAGTCATATAAGGTATTGGGTAAAGGCGGTCAATTCGTAATATGGTGCGGTGGGAATCCGAAGGTACAATATAGGTATATCAAAAGTGTAAGGGTTGTCGAAATCTATCCCGAGCCAACAAAACAAACCATATCAATAGTGGCAATAGCGACCAAGTAAACAATAGTAACCATTGTATTCGGAGGGTGACTCGAATACCAAACCAATAGGAGGAGACCTCAAGAACAAATGGAGTAGCTAGCTCCCAAAATGTGAGGGTGTATTGCACACGCACCGCATCACCAAAACAAATCATATCATATCAAATTCAAATCAAAACAAATCTAGGATGCATCCATACCCCGCAAAACAATAGTGGCCATACAATATATCCGCGCGCATAATCAATACAAAATGGGGACGGTGTGGAACATCACTCATCCACACCGAGTCATGCCATTGGTGCATCAATGACACGGACATGGAACCCCATGCCTAGTTAATGGCTCCTGTATCAATCAAGGTCAAACAAAGGTTCAAAGTGTAGCAATATGTAAGTCTTCACAATTAAAGGTTCAATATCAATGGTTCACAAATCGAGGTTCATAGCAATAGTTCAATACCAAGGTCCAATATCAAAAGTTCAATATCAAAGGTTCAATAGCACATATTCAATAACACAGTCAATAGCAATTCAAGTAGCAATGGGTTTAATAACGGAAATTCAGTAACAGTGGTGCAATAACAGAGGGGTCAATAGCAAAGCAAAGATTTAATGGCAATGATAAATAGCAAAGAAATATCATAAGTGGATGAATTCAAGGGATCAGAAAGTCATGAGAAATCCCTACTGAAAAGGGATAGAATATCTGTACCTTAATGCCAATGAAAGGAAAGCAAGCGAATGAATGAACACAAGGAAACAAATCCACGTCCTCTTCAACGAATCTACACGGATCACGTTTCGTATAATACTTATTAGTTCATTTAAGTCATGACAGATTTATTGCTTATATTAATCGTATTAATATTTTTAGAGCTATGAAACGTATTCTCATTTTTAGCAATGGACCGAAATAAATACTTTAGGGTAATAATTAATAATTAGCCAAAATTAGGGGTTACAAATGATAAATGGTAGACTTAAAGGTTTTATATGATAAATATCCCATTTGGGGCTTTATATGTCAATTTATAAAGTTCAGGGTTTGCATGTGACATTTACCAAAGATTAAGGTTCGAAAAGTAAGTAACTTAAATATATAAATTATAACTCAAGTGCATGTTCATATTTCGTTTTCATATACAGATTTATGTTTCAAAATTTCATTTTCATGTACATGCTCGATCAATATTCAAGCTCACTCGCGGTCCATATGACAAACGTTAACGACCAAGTAAACACGTATTATTATTGACCCCCGACTCAACTATCCCGACAAGCTTTCAAAACTCCAAACAACCCGCACACAAACTCCGCGATCACCCTTAAACATACCCCTTCACAAGACTATACATGTACTCTTTTAGAAAAATGAGCAGCCCTTTGATTCAGAACACGCTTGATGACCATGCATGCATAATTCTTTCATAAAGTTTACTGAAATTAGTATGTACAAAGCTTTCTTTACTTACATGGGACCAAAATACATTTGACTCTTTATACAAGTTAATACGTGACATAATGCATCAAGATACAAGCACATATACATCCACATACACCCTCGACCATGCATTCCAAGCTGACATATAATACTACCCATAACCCATGATGTACCTTCTCATTTAAGCATGTTAATTCGACAGAAGAAAGGTATGTCGTGTGGTGTTTTCAAAACAGTTTTAACGGACCAGATTCTAAGTACTCTTGGTATACCATTTTAAGTGTTACTTCATGTATTTACGCAACATATTACTGTGTCTTTATATCATAGTTTTAACCTTTTGACAATGGCATACATGTATTATCACAATCTGATTTTTATACATATTCATACATAATTAGTTTCTATTCAACCCATGACCCGTATCACAGATTCATGCACACACAAGTATACTTACTCCATATCGACCCATACACTCCTGATTTTATGTAGCAACATATATGGTTATACTTAGCTTTGTTTTAACCATTTAGATGACATGATTATAAGCACAAAAACATGCGAATTGTATGGTAAAACCCACGACCAGAACAGAAAACAAAGGAGGATGACGAGAGCATTATAGATACCTTGTAACGTGTAACAGAAGAGGAAAAGCTATGATCAAAACAAAGCTAAACGAACCCCTGGTGTGCCCTAGGATCACGACAGCAGCAACAATAACAAACCCGCACTCGAAACCAACCAATACTCGTAACAACCACGTGAATTCAGCCTTGAAAAGGGACCTTCGAACCTTCCTTTGGACTGGTCTTGTGTCGACAGAAATAAGAATGAAGATGGGAGTTTTTGCCGTAAGTTTTCTTGGGTGAATTAGGGTTTAATGATATATTTTTGAATGAGATTTCATGGTATTATATTGTGATAAGGGTGAGTTAATTTTAGCAAAAAATATGGGGAGTGTAGGCGTTTATTATGGCCGAGCAACAAGGGGAAGGCAAGACCAAATCTTCTCTTTTATTTACTTACTAAAATTCAATTTGTGTCACCCTTTTATTTAATTTACTAACATGTATTTTATATAGACCATGCAACATTTTAAATGTATTATATTTACTTTTGAGTTAATGGAAGTTTTTTTATCATCCAAAGTCCCATGTAAACCATATCGTTAAGTAATTAACATAATTATCGATCTCGCTTTATTTTTACGAATTATTACTCGAGGGGTATAATAGTCTTTCAATGCGTTACTGATTTTAGGGTTTTACACTCCCGCTCCCCTGGTTGCGATAAATCCTATTACGGTTACTACCCCGGCCAGTGGATTGTTTCCCAGGTTGTTCCTGTGACCGGTAGTTCGAGTAGTTTCTTTTGCTATCCGCCGCGGCGGCTTCTCCCTGACGAAGGACCGAGAGCGTTTCATGAGCTCATCAAAGGTTTCGTGAATTTTGTCGTTCAATCGCTTGATGAGTTCTGGATTGTTAATCCTGCTCATGAAACCGAGATCTTTAGCACTTCGGGCATGCTTTAACTTGCATGCATTCATCTTTGAAGCGTTCCATGAATGCGCTTGTAGATTCTCCTGCGCCGCTTTACCTGGCGAGTTCGATAGGGTTTTAGCGCACTTCTTTAGCTAAGTAAAGTTTAGGCTAAACGCCTTCCTCAATTCCTCAAAGCCATTGATGCTTCGCGTGGAAGCTTCTTGAACCGCCCACGCGTTACCCACCGTGTGGAGTTGAACATGTGGCACCACACGGGTTGTGGGCGATTTTCAATTGTAGCGGGCGATTCAAAATTTTGAGGTGATCATCGGGATCACTGTTCCGTCATAGGTTTTCACGTTGGCGGGCATGCGCCTCCTTTTACTCTCGAGAAGTCACCGATGCGTCGAGTAAATGCGCCCACCTTGACGGCGCCACGGAGGATATATCTTCATCCTCCCGGTCGTTATATCTGCTTTACGGACTTCCGGTGTCTAGTTTCGCTATCCCGTTGTCCGAGGAATTTTCCGAGGACGAATTTTCCTTCCTTCTGGCTTGCACCGATGCTCTCGAGTTCGTACTCGGGAGGGCTTTTACTGGGGAGTATCGTCGCCCGATCCTCACTCAGATTTTGCGGCTACCAAGTCCGGTACGGACACCGGTGCGCCGTTCCTCCTCGCCACTTCCTTCCGTGTGCGTGAGTTAGATGTCTCATCATCCTCAATCTTTTCCCAATCATTAAACACGGAGGTCGGTCTGTCTCGCGCTTCTTTCTCTTTCCGGCGGCGGTGAGATTTCGTATTCGAGTCAAAAGCGAGTCGGGTTTGTAGGCTCCGACCGACCTTTTTCTAGCCTCCTCTGCATGAGGAAGTCAAGGTTTCATAATTTTGGGATACAAAATCCTTGGTGTTAATTCCGTGCGACCCTTCTGTAGAGGGTATTCGCTTACCGCTGCGTCCTCATTTTTATCCGGTGCATCCGGTGCCTTTGTCAATTCGATCTAGTCCGGTTTGATGGGAGTGTTAAGATCGGTCTTGTGATGGATCCACCGTCTTGGTAGTGGTTGTGGTGGCTGGGTTGTCCCCGGCGGTTCCACCATAGGGTTGACCAAGTTCGGCCCCGACCCCTTGTTTTAGCGATCTTGGTTGTCCCAGAGTTCCGCTTGGAAGTCGAGCGGTGTGCGACTTCTTTCCAAGAAGATCCGCTTGCGATCGCCGATTCCCATGCTTCGTCATTCTAGTCTTAGTTCTTAGTGAATGGTCCCACGATGGCGCCACTTGTTGATACAAAAGTTGGATGTTCTTATTCGGCTCCGCCTCGCACTAATTCGATTGTTTGCTTGGGACCGCGCACTAAGTTGGACGCTTCCTACGATTATCCTCCGCGTGAGAGTAAGTAATCGGTTTAGGGTTAAAGGAGAGTTAGGGTTTTGAGATCGTCACTTTAACGAGGATGTGATTCCTTTATATATGCACTAATCCTTGTTGGTTCGTGTTCCTCAACTCCAGGCGTATCCCGCCTAAGTCGGTTGAGGAATGATTATCTCCTCGATTAAGAGATATCCGATATCTATCCGTAAATAGATTCGTATTTGGGCCTTCGTGGGCCTAAACGCTTATTAGCGTAGCCCAACTCGTGCTGGGCTTTATTAGTAATGGGCTTTGGGCGGGTTCGTGACCCGGATATAGACTATACGTCATCAATATCTGTTTTGGAACTCACGCGTGAGTGAGCCACTCACCATGTCAAACTCACCACCACTCATCTCAGTCTTAGAGCCATGGGTATTGTGGTGTGCAACACTCGTCACTCTCATGTGGCATGCAAACGGTTAGAGGCATGTTTGTATTAAAAACTGATGTGCTAATAAACTGTTACCTAATAAACCCGTGGTAACTTGTGTTGTTAAGGTTGAAATACTTGTCGTGCTCTAAAGTCTAAACAATAATTGAAACAACATTTTGTGCTGCCTGTTTGTTCTTCATCTTCTAGATCCTTCGACTTAATCAACCAAACCCTTCTTTTTTTCTTCACATTTTCAACCATCACATCTTACCTTAACCATATTTAAGTTACTAAATAACACTTTTTATCTTTTTTAAGGTTTGTTGGTTTATTGTTAAGTCAACTAGTCAACGCCCTAAATTCCCAAAAAAAGGTTTTAGATTATTTGATTTTTAACCTAAGTTTTTTAAATACTTCTGTACGGTTTCTGAGTGTTTTTGAGATCTAGTTGTAAGGTTGAATTTAGGGTTATCGTGTACTATGTGACCATTTAACATTTTTAGGTGTTGTTTTTTTAGCTGTTGGTGACTTGGTGTTAAACTTATAAATGTAGTTTCTGTTTATGGGCCGAAGTAGGTTTTCCAGGCCCATTATGTTTACATTTTGTTGGGCTAATGTAATTTAAAGGGTTCTGTTCAAGTTATTTGTTGGGGCACGAACATTTTTTACTCAAATGTACGCGATCTCACGATACCACCCTCAAATGTACACACTTAACGAGTTTTAAATCCTTGACGTCTTGTGACGCTAGGCTATTTGGTGATAGGGCTATTCATTTCATAAATTTTTAAACATGTGGTAGCATGTTCGAGAAAAAAGGATTGTGATTTAACTAACAATACTTCAGCTAATTTCTATAATGGTTTTACAAAGTCTTTACAGACCATTAGTAGACGGTCTAGCCAAGAGATATCGTGTTTACATGTAAACGCGATAATTAGATAATCTCCTCCAAATTGCAAATCAAACACCCTTTACCTGTGTAAATGGCTGCTTATTGGTCCCAGAAAAAACACACGTAAAGTATTCATACTAACGCCATTTAGCCTAAACTCATTGATCATTCGCGTGCAACCACCACCACTTGCTTCCCAACATTTTTTCCAGAATACAGACCAATCAAAGCCGCGGGTGCATTCTCGAGCCCTTCTACAATGTCTTCTATGTAATTTATCGTCCCTTGTTTAATAAGGGGTATAATCATTTCTAGATACTTTGGGTACTTGTGATAGTGATCAGACACAATGAACCCTTGCATTCGCACACGTTTTGTTATCAGGGTAAAAAGGTTACGCACCCCCTCCCCTTGCTCCAAATTGTATTGTGAGATCATCCCGCAAACTGATATTCGCCCATTTAGTCTCATGTTCAACAATACCGCATCCAACATTTTTCCACCAACGTTCTCAAAGTAAATATCAACTCCTTCGGGAAAGTACCTGAAACGTTAAATACAAGAACCATCTCAAAAAACTAGAGGTGCTAATTTCAACAAGTGGTCAAATGTTACAACGAAAAAATAATAGTGGCAATACTAATTAAACGCGTCAAATGGTCAAACAGATTAAAGTTCGCATAACGAGTAATCAAACACTTTCAGTACTCCAGCATCTTTATGATATAAAAACTTCATAGAAATTGCCAAAAAAACTGTTTGAAAGGTCGACCCAACCTGACCTGTTTTGACCCACACTCAAAAACTACATCTTTCGACCTAAATGTGTGTTGACCCATTACCCGAGTCACTAGTTTATCTACTGCAACAAATAAATAGGTGATAACTATGGATCAAACAAACCTCTTCAGAGCCGCATCCAGATCTTGCTCTTCCTTGTAATTAAATGCTTCATCAAATCCAAATTTGTTCTTCAGCAAATCAACCTTGGGTGATAAAGCACACATAAAAACGAATCAAGACAAAAGAAAACGATAACTTTCAGGTTTGAAACATTAGGACGAAAACTTAAGGTGTCTGTGTCATACAGCGCCAAGCAGAAAACGGAATCATAAGCTAATGTAACTAATTTTTATAGTGGAGATAAATTAAGATAAGCCCATTAATCATATAAGTATAAAGGATGCTAAAATTTCAAAAGCACGAACCTTTTCCTTCGTACCAGCGCTGCCAACAACATAGCATCCTGACAGCTTAGCAAACTGCCCAACCAGCTGCCCAACTGCACCAGAAGCAGCCGAAACAAAGACATACTCTCCTTTCTTTGGAGCACAGATATCATAGAAACCAATATAAGCAGTCATGCCCGGCATACCTAGATAAACATCAAAAGAAAAAAATAAAATAAAATAAAAAATAAAAAAAATCAGAAGTTAAACACAAGATCATAAAACAACCTCTTCTATACTTCTACGTTTAGAACAGTGCGTTAAGTCATTTTCAAAAGCACTGAATACTGTTTATTAAGACCTGTCCCGATCTGATTGTTTGGGTACAACTGTACAAGGCTCTGACAGATAGACAATATTCATTATATGCGATATCATAGTTCAGACCATCCTTTATCATATTAGCATTAAGTTCTTATCTTATCTGAAAGTGCACATTATTAAGAATTCCCCTGCAGAAATCATACCGAGAATTCCTGTATAATAAGAAAGAGGCACATCGGTATGTTCAATCTTGAATAGACCCTCAGGAGCATTGATAATGCTGTACTCCTCCCATCCCGTAAATCCCCAAACTAGGTCCCCTTTCTTAAAGTTTGCATGCCGAGATTCAAGAACCTTAGCTACTCCATATCCTGTCATCGGCTGCAAGGTAGTAAAGATTAAATCAGATACAGCTTCCACAGTAATAACTCATTTGACCAAATGTCAATACATTATCTCCAATTTTGAAACATAAGTAGTAGTAAATACATGTAACTCACACACGTGTTTTATGTATCAACTATGCAAACTCCGAATTTCAAAACAGGAGACACTCCATATGTGACTATACAAAAAAAAGGGTTTAGGGTAAACATTTGGCTCAAGGATCACTGTTAGGAAGTCGGTTTTTAGCTTTTGGTGTGATAACTCTTACTGGTTTTAGCTTTATCTTTTTAAGCCCATTAGCATTTACCCTTGACAGTTTAATAAGATTTCAAAAGACCTATTTGAAAGGCTACAACAATTGAGCAGAAGGGCTGACCAAATAGACATCCACAGGTGGTTCTACACAAACAGTTACAAAGCCAACTGTAGCAAACTAGTTAGGGCGCTACATAGATGAAATGAATCTAATGTAAGGTCCTTAGGCATATACTACTCATTTAATTTCTCAACACCACTTCTTGGAAAGTCAATCGTAATTTACCTCCGTCGATTTAAAGACCTCTGCTTCGTACAAATCTCCTAGTCTAAAGATGCATTTGAATATCCAAGTTGCAGATAGCTAAACCACCTCAAAAGGTCTTGCCTTAAGTTCACGGTACCACAACCTTCTATAGTATAACGAAAAGATTCACAAAATGCGTGTAAACAACCATTTCCACCATTGTGTAATATTTCTATACCAACTTTACATGATTATCAGTGACAATACGATATGCACTTCATATAGACAATCAAATTCTAACCAATTAAAGATAAAGTACATATGTGTTTGCCAAAATTCTAACCATATGTGACTAAACAAAGAAGAGACACATAAACTAACATTCAGTATATGTTAGTATTATTTTGTGACAGCAACATAATTACATGATGCCTTATTGTTAACCTCAACTGATCCAAAGTATTAATTCAATTTCATTACTTTAACTAACGGTCGGTCCTGTATTTCTTCAAGCAATTATATGCATAAATTGTTTAAACATAGTTTCTTATAAATAATCGATTTTGCCATTCACTCTGGTATGGGGGCTTGATGATTTTTCAGTGGAAACCCAAGCTCAAACCCCACAAGCTGCAGCAACTTTGGGCAAGCTTCGGGCGCCTATGTCCCTGTCCAAACGTCCTTATGGGGCCAAGAAAAAGAGGGCTTCTAAGAAATATGTCATGCCTTCGATACCAACTCCCTCAGTTCACAGGAAAAAACAACTAATCTTTGCTCGAGATGCAATCCTTAGTGAAGAGTCAAGGGGGTGTTTGTTTCGGCTTATATAGCTGGCTTATAGCTTATTTGATTTTCGGCTTATGTTTCGTAAGCTCACTTTTTGTAGCTTATTTTGAGATTTTCTGGCTTATATAAGCTTATCATGTCATGATAAGTTTATATAATCTCACAAGTTTCAAAATAAGCCACAAAAAGTGAGCTTATAAAACATAAGCCCAAAACCACATAAGCCACAATCCGGCTATATAAGCCAAAACAAACACTCCCCATAAGTGACTACAAGTATTTTATTTAATTGCAATGAAAATGCTAGCCGAAGCCCTTTAAAAACAATAATTTCTCATTTTATCTCTTTAGATAATTATTTGCTTTCTATTTTAGATTTATAGGCCCCGTTTTTGTTATTAAACTGAAATCTGGGCCTCCGTAAACTCAAAGGCGGCACTGCATCAAGATTATGACACGCAGGCTTAAGCATGAATTTTATCACATAATTTAGGTCTCCCAATCAGTACTCATAACTTAATATTTTATTACAACAAAAACATATCCCTAACACAAATATAAAATATTACAATTGCATATTAACAATGTTGTATACATACCGAACCAGGAGTAAAAGAGTCGACATAACTGCCTTCAGTTCTAGTCATACGAATACGCATGTAAGGATCGCACGACAAATAAAGATTCTTAACAAGATTAGAACAACCTTGTGGAAGCTTCAAGTTGATAGTTTCAGATGTTTTAAGCAGCATGTCAGATTCCTTAGGAAACCCTACAACGTAGTCTTTTAATATTACTTGTTTGTTGGTGATCACTTGTTGTTGTTGTTCCATGATGATCAATGTTGTTTAGGTTGTTTGTGTTTGAAGTTGAATTGAAGGGGTGGAGTGGATTTAAAAATGAGAGGTTATGGAACAACCTAGCTAGGAGGATATATGCTTGTCAAAGTGTTATATTGTGTGACCCTATCTGAACCCGACCCCGATTAAGCATGTCAAGTTACTCGAGTCAATAATTTTATTCGGGTCAATCAAATAACCTGAGTTCTAAATAGGGACGTTTGGACCCGAACCCAACCAACCCAACTCGACTAACACTTTTAGAATGTAATAAACGTAAAATTATTCAAGTAAGCAATTTTTTTAATCATTTTATTTCTATTCGGGTTGACCGAAACCCGAATTGACCCGACCGGAATAACCCGAACCCGAATAAACCGAGCTAAATAAAGTCGGGTTTGAATATGTGTTTTTTAGCATTAACCCGAATTGACTCAAGCCTGATCGAGTCAACCCGAATGACACTTTTACCGACATGCTTCATGTACACACCGCCCGTCACGCTATGAGAATAGGTTTCGCCCGATGCATCGAACCAATCATCACCATTACTTTAGGTTTTATACTTTTATTTTGTTGTAATTCAATATTTTCCTATATGCTCGATGCTCCTAACACAATCTTGATTATGAGTTTTATTAAGATCATTTAATTACATTATGACTTTTATTTAGTTTGTGTGCGTGTTTATGAACTTATTTTATTTCAGCATATTGTATCTATATTACATTTATTGGGCCTCTTAGGAATAGTAACGTGGGTTTTTTTTCTTTCTTTGTTGAAAGCTAAAGATACGCAACGTAATATTTCAAAACAACCAATGTACGCAATGAACTTTCAAAATTACCATTGTACGCAATATATTTTCAAATTTTGTATTATGTACGCAATATGACTGGGAACCAACAAGTTAACCGGTTTCACTTGCCACGCCGCCTCCACTTTTTTTTTTTTTTTTTTTTTTAATTGAAATGTTGGTGTATATAGTGACATGGTTGCTAGTTTCAGTTCCTACTTTTCCCCCAATTCACACACATAAACCCAGAAACATGAACCCTAATTCACACACCTTTTCCACCCTAAATTGAAACCCTAATTAATCACAACTAGAAACCTAATACACCCTCAAATAACCCTAACAAATAATCACATTGCAATGGCTTCATCTTCTTCCAACAATCGCAGTAGATATCTCATGCGTACTCTTCCAACTCATTGCACATGTAAGCTGCGTTTGGCTAGACGTATTTCTTGGACTGAAAGAAATCCAGGTCATCGTTTTCTTGTTTGTCCAAGACCATCAGTATGTTTTCCCAAAAATTATATTTAGTTGTTTAAGTAACAATTTTATTTAGTTGTTTTCCCCAACATTAGTAATTCCACATTACTTACTCATTCATTTGTTGTAGTCTTCTCCTCAAAGGTGTGATGACTTTTTTTTGGATTGATGGAGAGTTATCGGTTGATTGGTATAAATGCACTATGCACGAGTTGTATGTTTCTATGAGTTCAGAACAAAGATAAATGTTTGAAGATGAAGTCCATAGACATCAGATGGAGCTTTCACTTGCAGTGTTGGAAGAAAGGGTTGCAAGGATGGTTGATGAACTCCAAAGAGCAAATTCAAATGTGTCTACTTGGAGGAAGATGTGTGGGTTCATGATGTGTCTACTGTGTGTCATGTTAGTGTTGTTGTTAGCTATTCTAGTAGTGTAGTATTCTAGTAGTGTAGTATGGTAGTGGTAGTATGGATGTATGGTAGTAGGACTGTAAGGTAGTATGGATGTATGGTATGGTTGTAGGGCAGTGTAGTATATGCCACTTCCTTTTGGTGTATGAAACTTATGTACCAAGTGGTATAATAAAACTTTTGTTTGCAAGATGATAATGTGGCAATTAAACTTGCATTGCATAACAGTTTTGACCCAAAAGATGTTACAGGCACAAAGTAACATTAAACTTGCATTGCATAACTGTTTAGATAGATAGGCAAAATGATAGTGTTTACAGGCACAAAGTGATTACAAAAGATGTGCCATGTTTTGCACACATATCTAACAGCTTTGACACAAAGCTTTTACCCCACATTCACAAGTTTTAAGACAACAAAGTAACATTACAGTTTTGACCCAAAAGCAATGCAACAAAGTTACATAACAGTTCAAACACTGAATGGTTTTTCAGGAGTCTTTCCAGTCCCATCTCCAGGATAGTTGAACTTCCTTCTTTTGGCAATCCTTTCTGACTTTTGTCTTGGCCTGATCACTGGTCTTGGTCTTGGAGCCTGGCTTTCTTGATTCTGACTTGCACAAGATGGGGAGGAGTTGGTACAAGTTGTGTTGGTGGGTGTTCGGTTTGGATACAACAACACTAACGACTTGTACTCCTTCCGAGATTGAGGGAGAGTAGCATTGTACTCATCCATTGCTTCATCAAGTCTTGCTAGTTCACTCGGTGTGGCTCTTCTCTAGAGGATTTTCGAGAACTCGTCCAATCAGATATCGTCCAAGTCTTAGTAGATCCTTCCATTTTGTTCCCATTCACCCTTTTCCTTACCTCTTCCTCCATAACCTCTTGCATAATCGCTTTTCGCTTCAATATCATTACGGTATTGAACTTCCTATAAAACATAAGTTTGGATTAAAATTTGTAAAACTTAATCGCAACAAATAAAAATATAAGTAATAAAGTGTAATACCTCGTGTTGATGCTATCTTCCTCCATTTACCTTTGACCCACCCTTCTTATTCTTTGACCCCACCCCTACTCGAGAACCACCACCTCTGTTACTCCCACCACTTCATTTGCAGACCCACCTCCCTACACAATGAGCCACCACCTCTTTCGCACCCCCACCCTCTTGCTTGTTTCTCCTAATTGCTTTTTTGTAGGGATAACCTCATTTATACTTATTCCACCTCTTTTGTTCTTACCTGTTGTGTCTACAAAAGTGTTTTGTGGCCTTGGTTGTTTGTCAACTTTTGTGGGTGGTTTGTCTCTGGGAACATTAACACAACTCACCTTGTTATGACCTGTCTGGTGACACCTTTGACATGTTATGACCCTTCCAACTCTACTAACTTTGTTCTCATTTTGTTTCTTAGTAGGGTGTTTGATTCTGACCTTCCTAGGCCTTCCAGGAAATTTACTGACTATTGGTGGGAATGGTGGTGTGTTTCTTGTGGGCTTCCAATACTTAGAACCATACACTGGTTTTATTGAGAATTGGTATGTATCAAACCACCTAGACTGACTATACCAACTACTAACCCCCAAATCAGTTCCATTTTTTGACTCAAGTATCTTTGCACAAAGATGCACACAAGGTACACCACTCAAATTCCACAACCTACAACCACAAGTCCTTTCCATCAAGTTGACCCCATAAGCCTCATCCCTCTTCCTAACTTCTACAACCAGATAAGTACTAGGAATCACTTGCCACTTCCTTTGGTCAAGAATCAACTGATCAAGTTGCTTTCTAATTGAGGGTGTTATGGAGTCTTTCAAGCTAGATGCTTGCTTACTCATATTCCACATTCTTTGCATTATATACACCCTAATATCCTCAAGCATTTTTATGATTGGCTTACCTCTTGCAATGAGGATTTGACCATTAAAAGACTCGATATCCCATTCTCAAATGCGAGACAATGCCCGCCACTTCAAAGAATGCTTTGCACCAAGTAGAGCTCCTTTCCATCAAGTAAGCATATGCTTCAACATCTAATTCCTTTATCTCTTTCATCTTGGTGTGTTTGCAAGAATGTGTTAAAATGTAACATAACATATGACAATGTGAGCAACTAGACAAACCAAATTAAAAGGACTTGCTGTGAAGTCTTGTTCAAGGTAGCAGCAGCTACACTCAAGAACAATCTTTATATAAAAGACATGTCATTTTCCTTTTAAAATTTGCATATAAGTGTCTGCAGAGTATGCGTGTTCACTGTGGAAGCCATGTCCTCACAACCTCAATAAGACCACGCAACCAAAGAACAATGTTATCAATACACAAGCAATTGAATCTACAATAG
Source organism: Chrysanthemum lavandulifolium (assembly GCA_022545495.1). Classification (NCBI taxonomy): domain Eukaryota; kingdom Viridiplantae; phylum Streptophyta; class Magnoliopsida; order Asterales; family Asteraceae; genus Chrysanthemum; species Chrysanthemum lavandulifolium. The sequence goes on from CM040238.1 coordinate 315,812,778, forward strand.
TTACTTTGAATATAAGAAAGCATTAAGTCATACCTTATGTGCATCCGAGATTATTGTCAAACCAAGTCCATGCTCCAAATTCAAATCATCAACTAACAAAGATGTAAACCAACACCGCTTGTTTTGTTCTCAACATCTACTACTGCCCAGGCTATGGGATACATTTGATTATTACCATCCCTTCCCATGGCAGTCAACAACTCACCTTTACACGTATGAGTTATGAAACAACCATCTATTCCTATAACCCTTCTACAACCAGCTAGCCATCCATCTCTCACACCCTTGAAGCACACATAAAACCTCTTAAAGTAGTTCTTACCATCTGCATGTACATCCACATCAATATGACAGGTTGAACCAGGGTTTGAATCAAGTATTGCTTGCCTGTATTCCTAAAGTTTCCCATAGTGTTCTATAAGGCCACCTTCATGTTCATACAAGGCACATTGCTTGGATCTTTTACATCGCCTATGCTTACATCAATCAAGAATTTTCTCTAATACTCTCTCTCATAGACCGGTATGTCATTGAAGGATTCATGATGATTTCGTAGCATAATGTCCGCAATCCACCTAAATGTAACCAATGAACCCATATTGAAGTTTACGGTACACCTATGATCTAAGTACAAGGACTTAACTGAAAGACCTCTCACTAGACATCCAAGATGCCCAAAGCCTAAATGGACAATCTTGACCTTTGTGCTCAAGAACTCTCATCCCGGTCCACTTAGGCTTAGCCTTGGCTTTCTCTGCAACTTTTGTAGGTGACTCACTATTAACGGCATCTTACCTTTACCCTTATCGGTCCTCCCTTATCATTCCCTCCCTTATCAGGTCCCTTCCTTATCCTTCCTCCTTATTAGTCACTCCCTTATCAGTCCCTTCCTTATCTTTAGCTTTCATCTTAGCCTTCCTAATCCTGTCTCTCCTACCAGCACACCTAACCAACTCTAGGTCTCTTCCACAATACACAAGCAAAGAGTTACTATCACTTCTATAGTACCACAACTGGTAACCATGTTTTACTCCATAATCAGCCAAAACATGTTTTAATTGTTCAGGGCTTTCAAATTTCACACCAAGTATTGGTTGAATTTCATCCCATGGTGTTTCTGGATTATAACTAGGGTACTTAACACCTTTTTGGACCTTGTATTTTTCATCTATCATATCATCATCGGATCAATCTCTTCAACAAAGTACTTACCACTAAAGGGGTATGGGGTCATTCCTAGTGCCTATGAAGTTACCCTTACCAACTAGTTTGTTTAAAATGGGTCATCAATGATCGACCTTTCTAAACCTACATTTTGTTCACTCTCGGTATGAAAGTCAATGTTATCAACATCTCCATCAAGATCATCGATTCATCACTCTCATAATCACCCTCATTCACATTATGCGATTATCATTCCTAAATTCTTGAATAACATCATAGTCATTATATTCAAGATACAAATCTATCTTAAAACCATTCTCAAAAGCTACCTTCATAAAATCACCATATCAAGATCTACTTTCAGTTCCCTAATTCCTCTAAAAAGAGTTGTACCAGGTAGAGAATAGTACAGTCTCTTGGGAGGATTAAGCACTAACCTTTTGACAAGCTCAAACAATTGACTAAGTGGCACATCTTCAAATCGGACGTCATTTATAACCTGAGATTCACCATCCATGTACTTGAGAGGATTTGGAACAAAAACCCCATCATGGTAGAGATTAACAGTGATGTCACCCATTGAATTGTAACTAATTGACATGAAAATTAAAATTAGGGTTTTTAAAATTAGAACATCAAAATTAAGGTTTCAACCCATAATGTAATTAGGGATTTCAATTATATACCTTTACCACATTTGTAGATGGTTGAACGTTTGAATCAGAGTAAGTTGGGAAGGTGATAAGTGTGTGTAAGTGAGTGTAAATGAGTGGATAACATATGAGTGGTTATCAGTGTTTTTATTTGGGGTGAAGTCAAAGTCAAGGCCAAATGTTATTCATAAATTCCAGCATGTCACCCACAAAATGCAAATAAATCCAGCGTGTCACTCATAAAATGCAAAAAAAACCAGCGTGGCAAGTGAAACCGGTTAACTTGTTGGTTCCCAGTTATATTGCGTACATAATACAAAATTTGAAAATATATTGCGTACAATGGTAATTTTGAAAGTTCATTGCGTACATTGGTTGTTTTGAAATATTACGTTGCGTATCTTTAGCTTTCACCCTTTTTTTTAATCAGGCTCCGCGGGTTATTTGCTTTTGGCTACCCGAACCGCTGTTATTCATCTTCACTCACAACACACGCTTACCTTTTAGATCCGAGCGGGCGTGACTCCCAAAAATTATCCGGCGATTTGAGGCTCCGAAAGGGAAGAAATTCTTCCTTGCTACAGGCGATTATGAGGGGGCAACTGTTCGTAGCAACAGGAACTAATTTTTTATGTTCAATTTGTGGATGGCCTCTTGCCATTTGTTCCCTGCTACAGGTCATGTCATTTTTCCTCCACACATTCTTTTTTTGCTTGATATATTGGCTTATTGTTGTAGTTGAAGTTAGGTAGATCAATTATTTATGCTCGAAAAAAAAAAAACCGGCTACTTTACTCTTTGTGCGATTTGATACTAGGTTTGCTGTTTTTCCCTTTAAATTTGGACTGTTTTCTTTTAGATTTTTTGTGGGTTTGTTAGTTTTTTCGTTTGCCTTGCTTGGTTGTTGTTGCGTTAGCTAAATGGTTGTTAGGCTACTTTATGTTTGTTCATTTTATTCTAGGTTTGTTATGTTTAGTTGTTAGGCTGATTAAATGTTGATGGCCAGATTTGTGGTTGCATTTGGGTTTAACCAGTCTTTGGAATTGAATGCTAGGTTTATTAAATGCTTTGTTAGTTGGCTATCTTAACTTTTGTTTTAGGTTTTTTTTTACCCTTTCTTTTTGTGTGAGTCAGTTATCGTTATCGTTATCTCAGCGTCACCTCAGATTTTTCTCTCCTTTCACTTCCACTTCCACTCACGATACACTGTTTTTGTCATCATACTTCATCTTTCATTAAAATAATCACTTTATACAAAATATACTCTACTAAATATTTCACACACACTCAAAAACAAATAAAAAAATTACTTTTACAGTTAGGCATGCAATTTCAGATTTCTCACTATGGTGAGCAACTCACCATACACAAGCAAAATTGTCGTGACCTACTATATCTCTTTTGGAACTCACGCGTAAGTGAGCCACTCATCATGCCAAACTCACCACCACTCATCTAAGTCTTAGAGTCATGGGTATGGTGGCGTGCAACACTCGTCACTCTCATGTGACTGCAAACGGGTAGAGCCATGTTCGTATAAAAAACGTGCTAATAAACTGTTACCTAATAAATCCATGGTAACTTGTGTTATTAAGGTTGAAATATTTGTCGTGCTCTAAAGTCTAAACAATATTGTTAATAACGAAAGTTGTTATCCTACCGTAACTCGTATCTATAATATAATTTTTATTTTATTTTGGCTAAAACAACATTGTTGTCAAAGTAAAAAAAACCTTAAAAGAAAAATATAATAATTGTTACGACATTTCTGCTGCTTGTTTGTTCTTCATCTTCTAGATCATTTGATTTAATCAACCCGACCCTTCTTTTTTTTCTTCACATTTCAAATTTTCAACCATCACATTTTACCTTAACCATATGTAAGTTTTTCATATTAAGTTACTAATAATGCTTTTTATCTTTTTAAAGGTTTATTGATTTATTAGTTTGTTAAGTCAACTCCCTAAATTCCCAAAAAAGGTTTTAGATTATTTGATTTTTTAACCTGACTTTTTTAAATACTTTTGTATGGTTTCAAAGTGTTTTTGAGATCTAGTTGTCAGTGTTGAATTTAGGGTTATGGTGTACTATATGACCATTTAACCTTTTTAGGTGTTATTTCGTGGTATTGGTGGTGTTAAAAATATAGTTTATGTTTATGGGTTGAAGTAGGTTTTCCAGGCCAATTAGCTTACATTTTGTTGGGCTAATGTAATTTAAAAGGGTAAGGTTTTCTTTATTCATCGGTAGAGATGAGCTTGAACGAGATTTTTTGAGAGGCCGGAATGAAGTTGTATCATTTTGGAGGGGCCAAACTACAAAATTACTCTTAAATAAATCTGTTTGTGTCCGGTTTAAGCTTAATTTTATGTAACGAGGTTGAATATTTGGGGGGGCCACAACCCCTTCTAGCCCCTTATATCCTCTGTCCGTGGTACTCAGCCTCACTGTGTTAATTTTAGAACTGTTTCCGAACCTTCCCTTGCCACCCTCAAATGTACACACTTCACGAGGTTTGAACCCTTGACCTTTTATAAGGAAAATAAGAACATTACCGCTAGGCTATTTGGTGATGGTTTGGGCTCTAAAGTAATTTCTTACTACATTTTCTAGTTTTGATACATACAAGGTTTCTAATGCTCTCAGGTTACAACGGGATTAAAACAATATTTTGTGATAAAATTATAAATTGTAATTATTCGGTAATTATATTATAAAGGAAAGCTTTAGTTTATATAAAGAAAATGGTTAAAAGTAAAATCGTGTAAAAGTATAAGGTTAAAAGTGGAATCTGTGAAATGAATACTAGTAGTATTTTAGATTGAAAATTGATTAAGGAAAGATAGAGAAGCAAATTTTTTTAACAAGTTGAGTTTTAACCCAGCCTGTAAACACTTGACCTTCTAACCAAAAGGTTTCATGTTCGACCCAAGGTACAAAAATAAAAGAACACGCATTTGGAACATGGGCAAACAGTGAGCATATGATATCCAAAAGCAAAATGCATAGGCACCATATTGCAATACAAGCAGTTCATGTCCCAAACAGCCAAAATGCAGTCCACTTCTCAGCAACATTAAAACAACACTTTGCTGTCCCAAACAGGCAATTGCAGCCACACCTGACATAACAATGACCACATATTGCACAAATTTATTCCTTACAACCCGACTCTCTCTGACATCAAACCAAAAAAGTATTCACGGTAACACCATTTAGCCTAAACTCATTGATCATTCGTGTGCAACCACCACCACTTGCTTCCCAACATTTTTTCCAGAATACAGACCAATCAAAGCCGCAGGTGCATTCTCGAGCCCTTCTACAATGTCTTCTATGTCGTTTATCGTCCCTTGTTTAATAAGGGGTATAATCATTTCTAGATACTTTGGGTACTTGTGATAGTGATCAGACACAATGAACCCTTGCATTCGCACACGTTTTGTTATCAGGGTAAAAAGGTTACGCACACCCTCCCCTTGCTCCAAATTGTATTGTGAGATCATCCCGTAAACTGATATTCTGCCATTTAGTCTCATGTTCAACAGTACTGCATCCAACATCTTTCCACCAACGTTCTCAAAGTAAATATCAATTCCTTCGGGGAAGTACCTGAAACATTAAATACAAGAACCATCTTATATGGAAACGAGTCAATTTTGGTTGTATTCTACCGATAATGGATCAAAGTGGTCAAATGTTACAAAGAACAAATAATAATGGTAATACTAATTAAACGCGTCAAATGGTCAAACACATTAAAAGTTCGTATAACGACTAATCAAAAACTTCATAGAAATTGCCAAAAAATTGCTTGAAAGGTCGACCCAACAAGACCTGTTTTGACCCACACTCAAAAACTACGGCTTTCGACCTAAACCTGTGTTGACCCATTACCTGACTCGCTAGTTTATCTACTGCAAAAAATAACTAATATGATAATGATTCTGCTTTAATTTGGGTGATAACTATGGATCAAACAAACCTCTTCAGAGCCGCATCCAGATCTTGCTCTTCCTTGTAATTAAAAGCTTCATCAAATCCAAATTTGTTCTTCAGCAAATCAACCTTGCGTGATAAAGCACACATAAAAACGAATCAAGACAAAAGAAAACGATAATTTTCAGGTTTGAAACATTAGGACGAGAACTAAGCAGAAAACGGAATCATAAGCTAACGTAACTAATTTTTATAGTACAGATAAATTAACATAAGCCCATTAATCATATATAAGTATAAAGTATGCTAAAATTTCAAAAGCACGAACCTTTTCCTTGGTACCAGCACTCCCAACAACATAGCATCCTGACAGCTTAGCAAACTGCCCAACCAGCTGCCCAACTGCACCAGAAGCAGCCGAAACAAAGACATACTCTCCTTTCTTTGGAGCACATATATCATAGAAACCAATGTAAGCAGTCATGCCAGGCATACCTAGATAAACGTCAAAAGAAAAAAAAAAATCAGAAGTTAAACACAAGGTCATAAAGCAACCTCTTCTATACTTCTACGTTTTGAACAGTTGTTTGAAGTATACAAATTTTACTAAAATACTTTTCAATGATGAAAAAGTATGGCAATCTCATAAACCAAATAAAATTTAATCAATTATTAAAGACTTGCAGAATCTTATGCACTGAATGCTGTTTAAACAGAAATCATACCGAGAATTCCTGTATAATAAGAAAGAGGCACATCGGTATGTTCAATCTTGAATAGACCCTCAGGAGCATCGATAATGCTGTACTCCTCCCATCCTGTATGTTGATACAAAAGTTGGACGTTCCTGGTGAAAGGTTTTAATGGATATTTAAATAATAGTATGTCCGGATTCGAACTCGAGACTTCGGGATTGCACACATTACGTATGAGAATTGATGTACATAATTAATATAAATAAAACGTTATTATTATTAATTATTAATCACTAAATAAAACATAATGATAGTTAAATAATTAACGAGGTTTGGTTAACGGTCGTTAAATATTAACTAGAAGGACTAGAGATGAAATTGTAAAGTCGGGAAAGTTCTAGAATCCCCTTGTGGGTCTTTGGCCGATCGGTGGAGGGTTCCCAAACCCAAACCCACTCAAACTTGTACTCCAAGATATGTTAACTATAAATACAAATCAATGTATTCATTATTGACTAACCTTGGATCACTTTGATAACCTAATTTCTCTCCTTCTCCTCTCCTCTTTGTGTGGCCGGTCGAATACCCTTACCCCAAGGGTTTTCGATTTTGTCTAACTCAAAGACACAAGTGTTTGGTTTATTTGTGATTCAAGGAACTAGCTTCTCCACATCAAATCGCTATTAGTACGTGTGTACAAGAACGAAGAACAAGCACGTTTGAGCTTGTGATCTTGGTGGTCGATTTCTTGTGGTGGTCGAATTGTTAAACCCTAAAGTTAGGGTTTTGGATTTTGTTCTAGTTCAAAGTTTGTTTGGTTTACTTGAATTGCTAAAAGGTACGCATTTTCTTATTCGGTTAATTACTTACATGTATTATTCCTAATTGTCTTCCGCTGCTTGCTTTGATGATGTATTTGTTTTATTTATAATTGTTATGAGTATAAAATTCCAACAGTGGCATCACGAGCCGTTAATATGATGTAATTAATTACCGAAACACATAAAAATTGAATCTTTATGATTATTTGCATGTTTTTTATGGTTTCTAGGGTTTTGAATTCGAAACCCTAATTTTTATATATATGGGTCGATTACCCTAATATTTATTTAATTAGGTTTTAATTTTGTAAAACTTGTAGAAACCCTAGGATTGCATGCTTATTTTATGTGGTTAATTAATGAATAATTGTTATGTGTCATGTAATATGCGTATCTTGGGTGATAATTGTTATGCGGAATCCATGGTGGAACATGCATGTTTTGCCATGGAGTATTGTTTATCGTATATTGATTAATTGTTAAGTGATACACATGTTTTATTTATTTAATAATTATAAAATTGGGAAGACCTCAATTATAACTAATAAAATTAGTTATGTGCTAATTGGTATACTATTAACTTCGACTTACGCAATCGACTTGTCGATGTATGTGGCTCATCTACCTTGCGAGATGAAAGTCCTAGTTAATGTATGCATTTATTTACGCCTAGAATTGTTATTAGAGTTTATTGAAATAATTATGCATGTGGCTAATTGTTTTACATATGTTATATTGTTTAGTTATATGTTTATATTATTTGAGTGTGTTTAATTTTATTAAAATGCTTTTTGTTTATATATTGTTTGACATGTTAGTAAGCAAAAGGGTTTTTATGAATAGAAAATTAAATGGACTAAATAATGGCGAAATTGATTTATCTAAGAATTATTCTTGAACTTTTAATCGATGATGCGACCGTACTAAATGGTTAGAACGGCTCACCCACTAGAACAAACTATAAAGGGGTATTTAAGAAGTGAGCATTGTCTCACCGAATGGATGTCTAAGGTTATGCTTGGTACACAGTCCTCGCCTCATGCTTCGATTGGAGCTACCTAGTATAACCATTCAATGTACGAAGCATCTTAGTGCAAAGTTGTAAGTTTCTCAACGCATCGATTAAAACTTTGTAGAATTCAATCTTAGCAATTAAAATCTTTTAGTAAGTTTTTCAAAATTTTATGTTATAAAGTTGTATGCATGCTTCTTTATACATAAGTTTGATTACACATCAAAATTGTACCCTTTAAATTTAAGTTTATGCCATCTAATGATATGAAACACTTGAAATTGTAATTTAGTTATGTGAGACCTTGATCTAGATTACAATAACGAGGTGAATTATTTTGTTGTGTGAGACCTCAGCTTTATGATTTGCAGTTTCTAAATTAGACAACTTAATTAAGTTAGTTAGTGAGACCTATAACTTAAGGCATAAGATGGGATGAAACATGCTTACGTTTTGCATTAATTGTTTTGGCAAAATTGTAAATCCCATAACTTTTGGAATTGAAAACTTGTTTGTCAATTATCGTTTTTCAACGATTACCTATTCTATACTTTCACCACTAGCAGATCAACTGATGTGGTGGAACTATGATAATGAGGATCCAAAATTCAAGGAAAATTCTATGGTTAATATGAATATTGACCAAAGGGTATTTTATTTTCTTGAATGTTTACTTATCGAAAGTACTAACTTTTGAACTTTTATTTCGTAGAAATGGCTCAAGTGAATCTCATCGCACTAGCCTCGTCGTTCAAATCTATGTTTGATCGAGAGAATTGACCGTAGCGCCAATTTCAATGATTGGTATCGGCAACTCGTAATTGTCTTGAGGTTGCCAAAAGACTCAATTATTTGACTACGCCTTGTCCTCCGAACTCGCGGTGATGCTACTTCTTTGAAGCACGAGCCGCATGGCAATCTGAGTATGACAAGTATAATGAGGTCGCTGCATTATGCTCGGGAGTATGAACTCAAGCTTGCAAAAGCAATTTGAGAATTACTTCCCTAATCTCATCTTGGAAGAATTGCAAGGTTGTTTGAAAAGCTCATGATGTAGAGTCAGTATGACTTGATTGATGCTCTTCATAGTTGCAAGCAAGGAGATGGGAAACACATAGCGCCACCGTCTGAAATGATGAGTTACATGGACCAGTTAGGCGTTTGAACTATGTCTACCCTAATGACATACAAATTGGCACGATCAACGATCCCTTAACAAGGAATTTGATGGTTTCGTGCGCAATTATAATATGCATTGCACGGGAAGACAATCGATGAGGTACATGCAATGCTCATTGATTATGAAAAGGTTTGCCCAAGGCCTCTACACTGCGGTTTTGACCATCCGTAAGGGTAGAATTTCTAAGCCTAATAAGCCGCTAGCGAACAAGAAAGGGAAAGGTAAGGGTAAAGGCGATAAGGAAAACAAGTTATGACTTATCGGCAAGAACCCAAGTACCCTCCCAAAAGCGTGAGAATCCGAAGAAGGATCGGGCTTGTCATCAACGCACCGAGGTTGGACCTTTGGAAGAGGAATTGTCCATTGTACCTTGATGAGTTGCGCAATAAGAGGTATAAAAATATCTTGGCTGCCGATGCGTGTACTCTTTTGATGATAGAATTATTTGCTTTTCCTCATAAAATAAATTCACAGGTATATGATCTTGGATGTGTTATTCACATTTGTAATACACTACAAGGACTTAGAGGAGCAAGGAAGCTTGCCTATGGACAAATACCGCTGCGTGGGTAATGGAGCACATGCGATCGTTGAAGCTATAGGCACGTTTGATTTAGTTTTACCTTCGGGTTTAATCTTGTCATTAAACGATTGTCATTCGCACCTTCCATTGTTAGGGTGTCGTTTCATTTCCTTGTTAAAAGATATTGGTTTCGTTCATACATTTTGATTATGGAATTTCGCTTCTTTAAATGATGTTTTTACTTTAATGTTATTCCAAAGAAATGGTGTGTTTGAAATTGATTTGCATGATAATGTTGTTGATAAAAATAATTACATCTTTAGCATCAATAATAAAAGAATCAAAAGTGATTTGGATTCTTCATTTCTTTAGCATTGTAGACTTGCTCATATAGGAAAGAAACGCATGCAACAATTTGCAACACGATGGGCTTTTGCAAGACATCAATGATGAATCATTTGATAAATGCGAATCTTGCATATCTGGGAAGATGACCAAGAAACCTTTACAAATAGTTTAGAAAGGGCTTCGATCTTCTTGGTGTGATACATCTTGACGTATGTGGACCACTAAGACATGTGTCAAGAAAGGGTGCTAGCTACTTCTTAACCTTTATTGATGATTTCATCGTTATGGTTATGTTTATTTACTTAAACATAAACATGAAGTCTTTGAAACATTTAAGGTTTTAAGAGTGAAGTAGAACGCAACTAGGAAAGAAGATTAAAGCTCTTGATCGATAGAGGTGGTGAATATTTAAGCCAAGAGTTTAAAGATTATCTAGCTGAGTGTGGTATTGTCCAAGAACTCACATCTCCTTATACTCCACAACAAAATGGTGTATCCGAGAGAAGGAATCGTAGACATGGTTCGATCGATGTTTAATCTTCGACTCTTCCCTTATCCTTTTGGGATTATGCTTTGAAACCTGCTGTCAGATATTGAATATGGTTCCAACTAAGAAGGTTGATAAGACTCCTTATGAAGTGTGGTATGGAAACCTCCCAACTTGTCTTACTTAAAGGTGCAGGGTTGTGAGGCGTTTGTTAAGCGTGACTCTGTGATAAGTCGCAACAAAGATCTGTTAAGTGTGTCTTCGTGGGATACCCAAAGGAAACTATGGGTTACTACTTCTACTTTCCTCCACGAAAACAAAGTAATTGTTGCTAGGTATGGAGACTTTCTTGAAAAGGATCTCATATCTCATGAATTCATGGGAGAGTATATGATCCGGAAGATGATCAAGAAGATACAACACCTTCGAGAACACTAGCCAACCTCAAGTAGAACACGAAAGTCCGGGCGTTCCACCCGAGATTGAAGTGGTTCCCATTCGTAGATCTTCAAGAGCTACGCGTGCACTGGCGTCTATGTCTCAACGTAGAAGCCGAGGAAAATATGTTAGGGATCTTGGTGAACTCGCTAACTATAAAGTGCCATGATGAGTCACGAAAAGGAAAAATGGCGAGTTGCAATGAATGGGAAATGCAATCCATGAAAGATAACGAAGTGCGGATAGAGGTTGACTTACCTCCAAATGCTAAGGTAGTTGGAAGTAAGTGGCTCTTTAAGATAAAGACCGACATGGATGGCAATGCACACACCTATAAAGCTCGCCTTGTAGCTCAAGGTTATACTCAAACCTATGGGGTAGACTACGAGGAGACATTTTCTCCCGTGTGCGAGACATTAGAGCTATTAGGATTCTTATAGCCATAGCTGCGTACTATGACTATGAGATATGGCAAATGGATGTCAAAGCGCCTTCTTAAACGGTTCGCCTAGATGAGGACATCTATATGGCGCAACTGAAGGGTTTGTGAATCCAAAGTTTCGAGCGTGTATGCAAACTTCAAAGATCCATTTATGGATTGAAGCAAGCATCAAGGCAATGGAACAAGAAGTTTGATGAAGAAATCAAGAAATTTGGTTTCACTCAAAATCTTGATGAGCCATGTGTATCACAAAGCTAGTGGGAGTAATGTTATTTTCTTGTCTTATATGTCGATGACATATTGATCATGGGAAAAGACATTCCAAGTATGCAAGATGTAAAGTCTTATCTTGGAGTGCTTTTCTATGAAGGACTTAGGGGCGCACATTTATTAAGGAATCAAGATCTATAGAGATAGATCAAGGCGGTTAATTGGACTAAGCCAAAGTGCTTACATTGATAAAATCTTGAGAGATTTAGTATGCAAAATTCCAAGAAGGGATATTTGCCGATGCAAGTTGAACATGGCTTAAGTAATAAACTATGCGCGTCAACACTGCCGAGGTGGAATACATGAGGAAAGTTCCTTATGCTTGGTGTGGGATCTATCATGTATCTTGTGAGATGTACAAGGCACGATGTGGCGTTTGCGACGAACATTACCGGTCGGTATCAACGAGAACCGGTGTGAAATCTTGGCAAGTCGTTAAGAACATTCTTAAGTATCTAAGGGCTACTAAAGAAATGTTTCTAGTGTATGGAGGAAATCCATCTGCGAACTTGATGTTACATGTTTTTGCGATCGTCATTCCAAACGATAAAGATGATACTGAAGTCTCGAGACGGGTTATGTCTTTGTCATTAATGGAGGAGCGATTGACCTGGAAGAGCAAGAAGCAAACAACGGTTGCGATGTCTATTACGTGTGAGTACATAGTCGCCTGAAAGCTGCGATGGAAGTCGTTTGGATTAGGAAATTCATTTCGGGACTCGGAGTAATGCCTCAATCGAATTACCTTTAAATGTGTATTGTGACAACTCTCTCGCAATAACATTTGCCAATGAGCCCAGGTCATGAAGGCGCGGACATTTTCCTCGTCGATATCACTATGTTCGAGAACAAGTCGACATAGGTGAAATCAATCTACTCAAAGTTCATACAGATGAAAATCTAGTGATCCCTTTACGAAACCTTTGCCAAAAGATAAACTTCTTGACCATGCTTGATGGGATAGGACTTCGTTTAGCTAGTAGTTTCATGCGGATCCGTGATTAGTATTTGGATAAAGGATGTTATGAACAAATATTACTTTAATGAAATAAAATAGTTGTTTATGTTTATTTTCATTTTCTTAATATTATATCCTATATTTGCATGTTTAATCCGTGAGTAACTTATGTTATTCTAAATAGTCCGTTGTCAATCAATGATGTGGGAATGTCATTGAATTAAGACAAATCGAGTTTTAGCGAAATATACTTTTAAAGTATATTGATGCGTGGGACATACCAGATTCACATGATATTCAATGAATTGAATATAGGACTCATCCCAACTTTACATGATGATACTTTTGGATTTTATCATTAAGTATATCATGAAGTGTTTATCCTCGGACTTGAGATACCGGATAAGCGATATGAATGTAGTGCATTTGTGTAAGATAGTCTAACGCTATCCGTGGCTCGGTAGTTATAAGGGCTATTTTCGAAGTGTTGCAAAATTCATGAGTTATGTTTGTAGTCAAGAGAATTTGTTCCTTTGAATTTGTTTCAAAGCATAATACTATATTTGGGCCCTCGTAGGGTTGACAAGATGTTTGTATGGCCATACCCAAGATCTATCTCGGAATACGTTCGGATGATTTGGTAATCTTGTTCAATCATATACAACGAGAAAGAATATTAACTTATGAAATGACTTGATCCATATTCATAGTTAATGTAGTATTAGTAACAAAAGGATAAGTAAAAATGATGAATCATTAAATGGTTTTCGAGGAGACCATGCTCGATTCGATCCGGGGCGTTGGCGTGTGAAAGCTAGACTAACCAATGTCATTACTATATTTAGTAATATCCAAGTGGGGCTGAAAGGTTTTAATGGATATTTAAATAATAGTATGTCCGGATTCGAACTCGAGACTTCGGGATTGCACACATTACGTATGAGAATTGATGTACATAATTAATATAAATAAAACGTTATTATTATTAATTATTAATCACTAAATAAAACATAATGATAGTTAAATAATTAACGAGGTTTGGTTAACGGTCGTTAAATATTAACTAGAAGGACTAGAGATGAAATTGTAAAGTCGGGAAAGTTCTAGAATCCCCTTGTGGGTCTTTGGCTGATCGGTGGAGGGTTCCCAAACCCAAACCCACTCAAACTTGTACTCCAAGATAGGTTAACTATAAATACAAATCAATGTATTCATTATTGACTAACCTTGGATCACTTTGATAACCTAATTTCTCTCCTTCTCCTCTCCTCTTTGTGTGGCCGGTCGAATACCCTTACCCCAAGGGTTTTCGATTTTGTCTAACTCAAAGACACAAGTGTTTGGTTTATTTGTGATTCAAGGAACTAGCTTCTCCACATCAAATCGCTATTAGTACGTGTGTACAAGAACGAAGAACAAGCACGTTTGAGCTTGTGATCTTGGTGGTCGATTTCTTGTGGTGGTCGAATTGTTAAACCCTAAAGTTAGGGTTTTGGATTTTGTTCTAGTTCAAAGTTTGTTTGGTTTACTTGAATTGCTAAAAGGTACGCATTTTCTTATTCGGTTAATTACTTACATGTATTATTCCTAATTGTCTTCCGCTGCTTGCTTTGATGATGTATTTGTTTTATGTATAATTGTTATGAGTATAAAATTCCAACACCTGGTTTGAAGCTCCAGTTCTCGTACCAATTGAGAAATGCTGCTTGAGACATGCGCACTAAGAGACAAGAAACACCGTTAGGCTTACCGTGGGATTGTCTCCCACGATTATCCTCCGGCGTGAGAGTAAGTAATCGGTTTAGGGTTTAAGGAGTTTTAGGGTTATGAGATCGTACCTTAAACGAGGGATATGATTCCCTTTATATACGCACGGAATCCTTGTTGGTTTCGTGTTCCCCAACCATCGGCGTATCCCGCCTAAGTCGGTTGGGAATGATTATCTTCTTATTTTAGAAGATATCGGATATCTATTCCGTAAATAGATTTGGGCTTGGGCTTTCGTGAGCCCAAACGCTTATTGATATTGGCCCATTTCGCATCGGGCTTGTAAGTATTGAAACGTAGTCGGGTTTATGACCCGACTCCAGACTATACGTCATCATGTCCCCCCAGTCTAGTATGCGCAGTGCATAACTGCGGATGCTAGACTAATGACCGTAGTCCAAAATAAAATAAAAAAAACGTACGAAACGTATGAAAGAAGCCATACCCATAGGTGCATTGCATCTAGACATCAAAGTGAATTGCAAATGCCTCGTTAGTCAGGGGAAAGTTACTTCCCCGCGTCCCATCAAAGGAATCTCAGCCACACAAGTGAAGGTAGTGGGGTCCACGTGTCACCAATTGTGTGGAAGAGAAAGACTATATAACTTATCGTTTCATTTTTACCGGATATCTCATAGTAAAAACTCCATCCAACATTTCTAAAGCGTTCTAAGAGTTGTAATCCGAAATTAACCAACCACAAAAGGTAATCATAGCGTGCGCTTTATCAAAAGTAATAACACGATGGTTAAGCGGTTGTCGACTTCACCTCGACCTCACGTGATCGATCGATGGAATTCACCTCGATTACTTTATACCCGTGATGTGCATCCATTAGTTCCGGATCGCGCGAGCCACGATTGCGGATTTCCCGAAGGAAAGTGGGTGTATACACGGTTATTCGGTCGCGAATCAACGTGTGCCCTGTCACGCTTTACGTGCGATGTGTTAAACTATTATAATCTACACATATCGTGGTTGCATTGTATCGGTAGCGGCCAAAATTACCAACTTTGAGGTAAATTGCCGGTTGTTGGCAATTAACCCCACCATCCACCTATTCCGCCTTTTATCACACTACATGGGCGCATGGGTGGGTGTCTTTTGCAAAACAGTGGTAGACTGCGGTGTTATACGGATAAATTAGATTCTCTTAGAAATTGGAGGAGTATTTCTTACGGGTAGATGATACATGCTTTCCACGGAATTATGATTTTTATACCGGGAACATTAGAGAGGATGAGTGCCTATTGCCTCGGTCTTATGTCGCCGAGGATGCGGGCGATAAATGCTAACCGCATCCCATTAGTGCCTATCTGAGGGATTTTTGGTGCACATGGAATCGGTAGTAATTATTTTGGCCCGAAGATGAGATCCCTATCTTCTTAGGCGCCAATGGCCGGGGTGGGTACTTATTCCTCCATACCTCGTGTGTAAATAATGTAAGAACAATCTTCCGTATATGTCGCGCATTATATAACTGTTTGTATATGTGTCTTGTTTTGCGCAGATGGATCTATTCACCGTCGTCATTAGCAAAGCCCGTAGGGTAAAGACAGAGTCACGACTCTTGAAGGATGATGAGGAGCCTATTTTAGTTGCTACCATAGGCGTACTATGGAGCCGAATGCGGGAGGCAGTACCGCTTCTTGATTGCAATGGAAGCCACACCACTACAAAGCCATCCTAATCCCAGAGTACCTTCTCCTGTGGCGCAGCCACCACCCGTAGCTGTGGCCCACCCTATGGAAGAAGAGGAAGAAGAAGAATCTGGGCTTAGTCGCAACAGGACCCGAAGGGATGATGGTGCAGGCCCCTCAAGGAAAAAATGCCTCGTGGTCCAGACTGTGGAATTATCCTCCACTGATGAAGCGTCGTCGCACCCTTCTGCTGATGTCACGGAGCCACAGTAAGTAAATTCATACATGTATAATTTTCTTTTGTTGGTGAATGTGCTAGTTGTGTTTCTAACATTACGCTGGTGATCATTCGCAGGATGGAGCAGGTTATAGAATCTCCCCCCAAGGCGAGTCCTACGCGTTCAGCGCATTCGAGCCGCGAGCGGGATAATGAAAACCGATCGATGCGGATGCGCCTATGGAGCAATTGGTTGAAGAATTGGTGCGGTCTCCGCTGTAACAGTGCACTAATTGTGAAGCTAAAAGACCGAGTATCCGGTGGGGAGGACCAAAGTTCACAAAGGACCAAACAATAGCTTTGTTGGGCGCAACTAGCAAGCACCCGAATAATCGGATAGCGCCCATGCAGAGGCTAGGGATCTGGCGCATACGCCAAAAGCGAGCCGAGGACAAGATGGCACTAATGTGCCAAATAAATCAAGATCGTCTTTGAAATTTGCCAGTACAAGTCTTCGTCTTGGGCACTTAAACATTTAGAGCAGGTAAGGAAAATTTGTTTGCTTGATTGGGGAGCTTGGGGCTCTGTGAGCTGGTCATTGGAGGTGCAGGAGGCAAAACTGCGTAAGCTTAGCCTCGAGTATGACGAGGAGTTGTATCCTCAGCTCATGTCCACAATAGCGGAGCGCAGGTGGCTCATAGGCCACGGTCTCCGCCTAGCTGCTCTCAGTACCCTAGAATCGCCAGAGGTGGTTAATGCTTTTGGGGAGGTTGTGCAGTGCGCTCTGGAGCGTGGTAAGTCAGAAGCAATTGAAAAGCTGCATGAGACAGAGCTGCTGAAGGCGCCTATTGAGAAGGTACCAAATTATGATGCTGAGTCATATGATCACTTGGTCGCTGCTATGCAAAGAATGAAGGACTTAGAGCTCCCAATGATTTCGGAGCTTGAGCGCGATCAAGATTATCCGATAAATGTAATTATGGCGGGGTTGACCTTGGCGCGTCATCGTACCGAGGGTGCCGAGGCACAGCCGGACTATTATTTGAAGCCCCATGAGTCTCAGCTCCAAGTACCTGTCTTTGCGCGTCCTAGGGATAGTCAGAATCCATTTGCTTTGGAGAAAGAGGTACCTTTAAAGGAAGTTGATAACGCTACACGCGTCGTTCGGGGTCAAAGGAACTTCCTTTTCTTCGAGCAAGTTTTATAACACCCTAGGCAGTGAACCTAATCGTTGTAGTGTAGTAATTAGGGTAAGCCACGGGTATTGATATCGTTCTCTAGGGGAATAGTGTCGTTAGGTGAAGTGTATATCGATTTAGGTCTAAAGGTGAGGATGATTATTTTTGTATTTTTATATTTTATGGAATGGAAATGTACGAATCTCGGGGTTTGAGGTGAGGGTGGAATTAGTTGCTAGCCAACTATTCCAAAAGATACTAACTAACTAAGGGATCTACCAAGAACGTGAAGCGTATCTACTTATGATGTATTACTCCTTGCTAGCTATCCAATTCTACCTCTTGAATTGTCACGTCCTATTGATGGTTGAATTGTCACGTCCTTATTCCTAGTTGCGTTGTGTGTCTAAGGTTGTAGGGTATCGTTTCTCCCTAACTCTTTGAATTTACCAAAGGGTCTTGTCTACAAACCCACAAGTGATTTATAAACTCCTACTCTAAGGCGATCTTTGGATGGTTTAGCCTACAATTACTCGTAATTATACTCTAAGGTTCACAAAGATGAATCAAGCATTATGCACAACGAATGACCTATCGCATTACTAGATCATTAATCAACTAAGATAAGAATCAACCAATCAAACAAGAGATGAGGGATGCAAGAATTATAAACTAAACCAATTAGACTTATTGAAGTTGTCACACCCTAATGATGAAGATAGACACAAGCATCACTAAGAAATCAATAAGATCTAATTAATTATATACAAGTTTCACACAATCATAAGCAGACACTAGATGAATTAGCCAAGCATAATTAATGAAGAGCAAGCAACAATTAAGATAATTGAAGACATACCATAGGATTGGATTAACAAACAAACCAACACACAATGTTTATAGAGTGTTTGGAACCCTTTAAGTTGCTGGAAAAACACCTACCTAAACCCTAGAATCGGACTTAGGGTTTAGGGCTTGCAAAAAGTGAAGTAATAATGTTATATTTATAGGCGATTTTACATCGGCAAAGAGTGACGGCGTCACACATAAAGAGTGACGGTGTCACAATGACTTTTTTCACTAGATCAGATTTTCTCGCTACATTCGCGCTGGCTTTTGAATCACCTAAACCGAGTTCGTATGCAAAAGTTATGGCCAAAACAAGATCGCCTACTTGGCATGTTGTGACTTGATCGGCTTGACGGCGTCACCTTATGGTTGTGACGCCGTCCCTTCGCCTAGGACGTTATGCGGATCAAATCTAGGCCGTCCGAGTAGCGACGGCCTACTCTTTAAAACCGGACGTCGTCACTTGAAAATAAGAGTTTTGGGTTCGAACCGTCACAAAATCCTCGGACGGCGCCGCATTAGCACCGACGCCGCCGCCTTCTAACTTCAAAGAATCGTGAGTGCCTCGATTTCGACTTTGGCCATTTTCTTCATATATTCGCCTTTTCGTCCAAATAAGTGCCATTCCAAAGATTTTGCCTTCACGAGACCTAAAAAGTGAAAAGGAACGATATTAAGCAATAACGGATACAAAGTGATCAAATAAGGACTTAAACGACCCTCAAAATGGTACCTTTAAAACCTTATCAAATATCCCTACACTTGTTATTTGCTTGTCCTCAAGCAAATGTGCTTTTAGCCAATTAATTTATAAGTTAGGGGTCATGAAGCATTAATTCAAAACGGTCCACAACACATATAAGCCCCAAAAAGTCATAACAAGCACGGAATTACATACTAGCACCTCACATGGGGTGTTTGGATACTCACATCTCTCTCAGGTGTATAAATGAAATATAACAATATAGGAAATGGAAGATAAACACTCATTAACCGGTCCTAGTACATAGATTACCATAGGCTTGAGAATAGATCAAACCTCCATCGCTTTGGCGTAAGCACCTAGGAAAGACTATCAAAGAGGTCTTTTAAAGGGTTGTAATGTTAGGCTTACGGTAGGGAAATAAGGGTTTGGTGGGATAGGCTATTTAGTGGTGGTAAGTCAAAAATCTTTATGTTAATCGATATGAAGAATGGCGCTAAGCCAAGACTCGACACTCTAAACTCTAGATAACCAAATAAACAAACATAAATTTAAAAGATAGATGTAGGATGGTAGCCCGTATGTTTTTTTTTTTTTTTTTTTTTTTTTCACTCTATTTTTTTTTCTTTTCTCTTTTCTATTTTTTTTCGCATTTTTTTTTTTTTTTTTTTTTTTTTCATACACTTTTACTCTACCATCCTCTACGATAACATCAAAATACTAGGGATTTATAGGCACATCCCTACACTTGAGTTTTTATTACTCTAACACTAATTTGACCCGATTTGAAAAGATCAAAACACTTGGGGTACATTATTACGCAACATAGGGAATTTGAATTTTTAACGTTCACTTCCCGTCATTTCATAAACTTTAACTTTTCCCATGAATCCCAATCGTCCCAAAACTGTATACAAAGGATATGACTTGACTTAGCAACTTATGCAAGCAACTAGATAATTGAACTAAGGGTTTAGGGTGATAACAAATATTTGCACTAAAAGTGAGTGCATAAGGGGTAGGCTAAGGCGATTTGGGTGTATATTTGGAGGTGGGGTGTAAACAATGCTCTTCATTGATATTCCGGAAAAACCGAAACATCACGAGAACCGCGAAAAGGATAGGCTCTGAGGGGTTAACTAGGGTATCGTGTACTAAAGATGAGTACAACGCAGTGGTGTGGGGAATTACTCAACCGATGTGGAAGAAGTAATTATATTACGGTATCAAACAAGGGTTATCCTAATGCCTCTTATCATTTAGTTATTCCTAACTACACAAGTGTAGCCTCACTGCGATCTCGAATGCATCACAAAACAAGTTCTAGAATCTAATATACTACGGTTCACACTCTAAGCATTGAAGATGAATGCTTTAATTCCTACTAATCTAAGGCGATCCTCACATTTTGGTGGAATTTGGGTGGTAAAGGGTTTTGTGCTAGTCATGCAACTTCCTATCCATGAGACGCTTTTGTTAAGACTAATGGCCCACCCTATATGTCATGAAAAATTTTAAATTTGGTGCCAAAATTACCCTAACCGACATTTTCTCATGGTTTATTACAAAAGTGCAATTGGACAAAGCAAATAGTCAAGGATAAGCATAGTTTCAAAGTTCTCGCTTTATTTTCCTCCCTACATTTAAACCGAACATTGTCCCCAATGTTCCCGAAAGTATCAAAGTTATGATAATAGAAGGTGATTAAAACGAAGAAACTAATACTCCCCGATTAGCTCGATATGATCCGTGTGTGAAGTAGTGGTTAAATCCTTTCCAAGAAGAATGTAAGCGTGAAAAGCTCCTTCCAATCTTATGTATCTTCTTCTTGATAAATAAAACCTGCACACTTGAAGAAAACAAACAACCCAACGCATCAAACCGAACAAAGAAAAATCACAACAAGATGTAACTCCGCACTTAAATAAGATATAATGCTTGTGGAATGGATGTTTACGTAATTTCTAAGAAAATTAAGACCGGAAAATTCCAAAATTTATAAATAGCTCGAAAACGAGAAAAAGTAATCGATGTTTTACTCCTTCCCGACGCCGTCGTTGCAATCTGACGCCACGGTTATCCCGACAAAACCGGTCTCGCGATTTTCGAAAAAAATTCGGAAAATTTACATCTTTAGAATCTGGAAAATTTCGCAAAACATCCATTATGACTCGATACAAGCATTTGACTCGAACAAACAAACATAAATATCTTTTAGTTAATTGTTATTCTCATGTTTACGTTTCTTTTGAAAACGTGTGTAATCCTCCCTACACTTATCCCTTATGTAAAATACCTTTATATGCAATTAAGACGAGGTTAAAAACAAAATAAAGCATTTTACAAATTCAAACATGAGAATAAACAATCAATAAAAGATATACGACACACAAATAAAAATAAAACAAATACACATGGGTTGCCTCCCAAGAAGCGCTTGTTTTTGTTCGAGTCACGAGCCCGACTCTACCCTTATTTAACAGATAAAGGGAAGTTTTCCCTACACTTAAGTTTAAGTGCGGGTGATAGTAGCGATACACACCCTTAGGGTGGAAATATGCCACGTGAGGTGAAGGGGTGTGTGAATGGCTTCCTTCATCCTAAAACTACCGGACTAAATTGGTTGATGGGTGGGTCGGTTCTCGCTTATCTAAGGATGGAAGTAAAGATTGAGGTTCGGTTCATCAACACTAGGAAATTCCTATAACTAAGAGTAAGACCGAGACTACAAGTATTCAAACCTATATTCTCCAAATGCGTTTGGTTCAAATGTTCTACCTCCATTGGGATTCCTAAAGTCTCTTCTACTACTTCCTGTAAGTCACGTGCGGTGTGTATGCCTTAAATGATGGTGGAACTTGTGGGATACCTTGTGGGTCTAGACTTTTCACCTCATCCTCAATCACATCTACATCATCTATATGCTCGTCATGTATTATTTCCTTAGGTCGTGATGAAACCAATTTTAGTAATTGATCCAACTTATGGTTTAATGTTTGGTTGTTTACCATAATGTTTTCACAAATTTGGTCGGCCTCTCTAAGGGCCTCACTAAAAATAGTTTCTAAACACGGAGGTTGTTCACGAAAGTCTATCCTAGGTGAAGGCTCAAACGAAGCATAGGTTTCAATAGATGAGGTATTTTGTGGGCTTGATGGAATGGTGAAATCCTCAAAAGGTTTATGGACTTGGTTACTTTCTTCCCACCATCTTGAATAATCCGCTTTAGTAATATCATAATTTCTTATGAAAAACCTAATCGCGGATATAGTGGATTCGCGTTCTCCATAATGGTGAACGGAAGAGTCAATGGACAAGTTTTACTAACAAAGGCACAAAGAAGGGGATAGACTACAAGGAAGCTAATAAAAAAAAAAATCTCACTTGATAGGAATCTTGTGAGTAGACCTAAATGAGATAGAAATCAAGCCTAAACAATAACTATTCCCGCAGCAAGCGCCTAAAACTTGATAACGCTACACGCGTCGCTCGGGGTCAAAGGAACTTCCTTTTCTTCGAGCAAGTTTTATAACACCCCAGGCGATGAACCTAATCGTTGTAGTGTAGTAATTAGGGTAAGCCACCGGTATTGATATCGCTCTCTAGGGAATAGTGTCGTTAGGCTGAAGTGTATATCGATTTAGGTCTAAAGGTGAGGATGATTATTTTGTATTTTTATATTTTATGGAATGGAAAGGTACGAATCTCGGGGTTTGAGGTGAGGGTGGAATTAGTTGCTAGCCAACTATTCCAAAAGATACTAACTAACTAAGGGATCTACCAAGAACGTGAAGCGATCTACTTATGATGTATTACTCCTTGCTAGCTATCCAATTCTACCCATCGAATTGTCACGTCCTATTGATGGTTGAATTGTCACGCCCTTATTCCTAGTTGCGTTGTGTGTCTAAGGTTGTAGGGTATGCTTTCTCCCTAACTCTTTGAATTTACTAAAGGGTCTTGTCTACAAACCCACAAGTGATTTATAAACTCCTACTCTAAGGCGATCTTTGGATGGTTTAGCCTACAATTACTCGGTAATTATACTCTAAGGTTCACAAAGATGAATCAAGCATTAAGTGCAACGAATGACCTATCGCATTACTAGATCATTAATCAACTAAGATAAGAATCAACCAATCAAACAAGAGATGAGGGGATGCAAGAATTATAAACTAAACCAATTAGACTTATTGAAGTTGTCACACCCTAATGATGAAGATAGACACAAGCATCACTAAGAAATCAATAAGATCTAATTAATTATATACAAGTTTCACACAATCATAAGCGACACTAGATGAATTAGCCAAGCATAATTAATGAAGAGCAAGCAACAATTAAGATAATTGAAGACATACCATAGGATTGGATTAACAAACAAACCAACACACAATGTTTATAGAGTGTTTGGAACCCTTTAAGTTGTCGAAAAACACCTACCTAAACCCTAGAATCGGACTTAGGGTTTAGGGCTTGCAAAAGTGAAGTAATAATGTTATATTTATAGGCGATTTTCGTCGGCAAGAAGAGTGACGGCACACATAAAGAGTGACGGCGTCGCAATGACTTTTTTCACCGATGTAGATTTTCTCGCTCGTCGCGTGGGCTTTGAATCACCTAAACCGAGTTCGTATGCAAAAGTTATGGCCAAAACAAGACGCCTACTTGGCGCATGTTGTGACTTGATCGACATGTGGCGCCACCTTATGGTTGTGACGCCGTCCCTTCGCCTAGGACGTCGTCTGGATCAAATCTAGGCCGTCCGAGTAGCGACGGCCTACTCTTTTAAACCGGACGTCGTCACTTGAAAATAAGAGTTTTGGGTTACGAACCGTCACAAAATCCTCGGACGGCGTCGCACTAGCACCGACCGCCGCCGCGTGAGTGCCTCGATTTCGTTTTTCTAACGCGCCTTTTCGTCCAAAGAAGTGCCATTCCGTGAGTGCCTCGATTTCAAATAAGGACTTAACGACCCTCAAAATGGCCATTTTCTTGGAGCATATATTCGCGTAAAGCCATTTTGTGTGGGGTTGGTGCGTCCAAATAAGTGCCATTCCAAATGCGATTTTGCCTTCAACGAGACCTAAAAGTGAAAAGGAACGATATTAAGCAATAACGGATACAAAAGTGATCAAATAAGGACTTAAAAGACCTTCGTCAAAAACAAACGTACCTTTATAAAACCTTATCATGTATGAAAGCCATAGTATATTTGAGAAATAATTGAGTATTTTATCACAATCGTATGTTATGATATACACGTCAAATATCACATTAAGGAATCAAGTGTCTTGGTTCCTAAGTTGTTAAACGCGCGTGTGCGTTCTTTGCAAACCATCGTGGGATGCGCATATATCTTATTCCAACGTCTTGAGAACAAGGTGTTTAACAAGGATGTGTGATCCAAGATTAATGGGTTTGCAACCCTCTTACTCAACAAGTTAGTTAGTAGGTCAACTTATCCTTTTACCATCATGGGTTTATTTGTAGTGCATGCACGCCATCGTGGGCAAAAATAAAAATTGTTAAGACATACGATATATGGAGATAACAACTTAAAATGTGTCATGGAGTTAGCTAGAAACCGCGTTTTATTGATACTTGCAAGTTTTTGAGAAATAACAAAGAAAGCGATAAATATGAAAAATAAAATGAATACATGAATGTTTATTGAGCACTAAAAGTGCGGAGCGCTCTGGCTTGTTTGTCGTGCTATTCTTCTGGTAGCACCTCTTGAGGTTGCCGATGTTCCATGTCTTGTGATAAGTCACGACCATCCAAGCCTCGTGCTTTGTCTGCGCTTTGTGCCTATTGCCTCGGTAACCTCATAAGGTCCTTCCCACTTTGGTCCGAGCTACTGTATCTTCTGCGTGGCTCGCCTCATTGGCACGGTAGACAAAGTCGCACAGTCAGAATGAAACACTGCGCACCTTGGCATCATAGTATCCTTTCATTTTGACTTGACTTTGCCTCCCGTATGGTCGCTGCGTTCGCGTCTTTCTTCCAAAGATATCCAAGTCGACACGCCTTTCATCATTGTTTGTTGTTACATTGATCTCCGGTGCGGATAGTTGGCATGCCGATCTCGCTTGGTATAACGGCTTCATCCCGTAGACTAGAGAGAAGGGGTGTCCCGTCTTTGGTTTTATTGAGGTGCGGTGCGCCCACAAGACATGCGAAAGCTCTTCACCCACCTTCCTTTGTGCTCGTCGCGCCGCTTTGATTCCTTCGCCAGTGCTTCGATTTGCGCGCTCTACTAAGCCATTGGTTTGCGGGTGTGTAACCGACGCAAAGTGTTGGGTGATGTTTAACTTCGCACCAATCTTTGAAGGGTTGTCGCGAATTGTTTCCGTTATCCGAGATGATTTCACCGTAATCCAAGCGGCATACGATGTTGTCCCGCATAAAGCGTTTCACCAGTTGCGGTGATTGTCGCCACCGCTTTTGCCTCAATCCACTTGGTGAAGTAGTCTATAGCCACTATGAGAAACTTGAGACCGCTTTCTTTGCTATTGGAAAAGGACTCGCAATATCAATGCCCCATTTGTAGAATGGCCATGGCGCCAGAATTGGCGTTAGCTCGTCTTTGTGGTTGGCGGGGACGGGTCTATGAACTTGGCAATCATTGCACTTCCTTATTAAGTCCCGCGCATCTCGATGCATGGTTGGCCGAGTATCCTCGATTGCATGGCGCGTGCTACAACGGATCGTGGTCTGCGTGCATGCCGCATGAACCTTCATGGATTTCTCGCGACACGTAATTTGCTTGTAGGGGGACGCAGCCGAGCCATGGTTGGAGGAAAGAACGTCGATGCAAGATGTTGTCTCGCAATTGAATCTCTGCAGACGTCAGATTCTACGAGCTCAGATGTTCTTGGGGTAATGTTCCTTTGCTTAGGAATTCGTAATCGGTGTCATCCATGTAGGACCATCCTCCTCTATGACCGCGGAGACTTCCATCTCCGATATTGATTTGCTTTTCGTGTTTCCACCAAAGACTTGCTTTGATAAGTGTGCGAAGCTTGTCGAGGCGATCTTACTCAAGGCATCCGCTTGCGATTTTCTCCTCTAGGGACTTGCTTGATAGTAAATCACAAAGCCTTTGATCGATGTCTTAGTCTTCTCAAGATACCGAATCATATTCTCTTCTTTGGCCACGATTCACCCAACACATGGTTGGCTACTAGCCGGAGTCCACATTTGCTTCAAGTTACGTACACCCATTCGAGCCGCAATGCGTGGTCCGCGATAAGGGCTTCAGATTCGCCTCATTTTTGTCACGGTAAATTCAAACGCAGTGCGTAAGTGAATTCCATACCCTCCGGGTTTGTGAGAATAAGACCGACTCGATCCGCCCACGCATGAGGATCCGTGCAGTAAACAAAATCCATGGATCCGTAGTTCACCTTTCTTGGTGCGGGTACCTCATCAAGATCTCGGCTTTTCGATGATGTCTCGCCGAACTCGCCCTTTTATTGCGGTGCGTGGTGCGTAAGAGATGTTGTGTTCGCTTAGTAAGACACTCCACTTCGAGTCGCCCTAACGCATCGTTTGGAGATGATCCGCTGATGGCTTGATCCGTGATTACCGCTATCGGTGCGCTGGAAGTACCGGTAATCGCTGGCGGCAAACACTAATGCCAAGACTAACTTCTCCATGGCACCGTAGTTCATCTCCGTCTTCTTGAGCGCTTTGTCGACAAAATAGATAGGGGTTTGCACCGAGTCCCTATCTGTTAGTAGCATGCTACCGACCGCCCCATGAGTTGCCGATAAATACATGATCGCCTCTTCCTGGTCGGGGTACAACGAGTGTTGGGGCGCCGCTAGATGTCGTTTGAGTGTAGTGAAGGCTTCTTCCGCCTTGGTCGCCCACCGAAGTCGCCTTTTTATACACTTCTTGAGTGTTTTGAAGAGAGGCAATGACTTTTCTCGATTTAGACAGAACCTGCTTAGGCCGCAAGTTTTCCGTTGAGGATTGGACTTCCTTCACGTGCGTGGTGAGGAAGTTCTATTACCGCCTTTGTCTTTTCTCGACAAGGTTTTATGCCGTCGGGTTCTATCGTGTATCCTAGGAACATGCCTTGATGAGCAGAAGGTGCATTTCTTAGGATTTAGCTTCATGTTGATCTCTCGTAGTCTTGAATGTTTCTTCTATGTCGCGACAAGCTCAACTTCGATATGGCTTTTATGACCGTGTCATCCACATAGACTTCGTGTTGCGCCCACCTGTTTTCAAAGGCATTGTCTACTAACCGGTAGGTGGTGGCGCCAGATTCTTCAAGCCAAATGGCATTTTGTATAACAATGGCGCCTTGGCTTGTGTGGAAGGTCATCTTTCCTCGCCTTCCTTAGCCATCTCATGTCGGTGATATCCCTTGTAGCGCCAAGAAAACACTTTAACGGTATCCACACAAGGACTCTATTTTCCGGTCTATCTCGGTAATGGATAGCGATCCTGCGGGCATGCTTTGTTAAGGTCGGTGAAGTCTACACATTCGCCACCACCGTCGCTTTTTGACCATTCTTGGATTAGAAAGCCGATCGTGGTAGTAGACTTCACGATAATTCCCGCATTTACCAATTTACGTACCTCTGCGGAATTGCTGCGACGCCTACGGGGCTTGGCCACGCTTCTTACGGCGTGACGGTGAGTACCTTGTCGGATTCTAAGTTTATGCTCGTGATCGAGCGGTACTCCATCATGTGTTTTGGCTCCCACGCGAAAATATCCACGTTCTTTTGGAGGAGCGCGCACACCGCTTTGCTGGTTGTCCGACAATGACCCTCCAATGGTTATTTCTGCTCGGGTATTCGGGTGAATGCGACCTTCAAGTTGGGGACTTTGGCGCGACTTTGTTTCGGGATCGGTTCCATTTCGCATGTAACCGTGTTACATTCTCTGTTTGGTACCGTGGCATTGTAAAGAGTAACAATGCCCCTTCTACCGGGAATTTAAGCATCCGTGCTTGCCGTTGATGGCAATGCGTGCATGGTCGATATCCGGGTCTCCCAATAATGCCATTGTATGGCGAGGGATTTGATCACCATGAAATCCATCCGTGTTGTCGTAGAGTGCTCTGCGTTGTCGACGACTAGTAATCGCATTGCCCCATGGGCCATATCTTTTCACCCGTGAAACCGATGGTATTTGTCGACCGGGTTTAACCGGCTGCGTATTCGTGTCGTAGTCTTTTAAAGCAATGCTCATACATGATATTTGCCGATGCCCCACCATCAATGTACATGCGGTGTATGTCGTGACCACCCGCACTAATTTCAATGGTGAGGGCTCACATCTGCGTTGTCCGCAGCTTAGAGTAGGAAAGAGATTTCGCTTCTTCGGAAAACTCTGGTGACCTTTTGTCTAGTGATTCGTTGCCACATCCGTATCATGTAGATTGTGTCGGCCTTATCTTTGGGTGTCTCCTTCTTGTTTCCATTCTTTTGTTTATCTCTTCCTCTTTAATGTTTTAACCGGTGGTCGATCGCCTCCTTGACCATCTTGTCGATGAGTTGGCGCACTGGACACACTCGTTAGTAGTGTGACCCTTTTGCGCGTGGTAGTCACAATATCCATTCCCGGTCGCCGATCTTACGGTGTACGATCTGCGGTGGTCTTGGGAAATTCGCACCTTCCGCGCGAGTATTTCCTTTGGTGTTTTGATCGAGTGTACTGTCATTATCTCTGCTACATCCGTCATGCGATAGCTCTATTACGGTTACTACCTCGGTCGCTCGATTGCCTCCCGTGTTGTTCCCTGACCGTAACTCGAGTGGTTCTTTTGCTATCACGCGGCTTCTCCTCGACAAAAGACCGAGTGCGCTTCATGAGTTCATCAAAGGTCTCCGGATCTTGTCGTTCAACCGCTTGATGAGTTCTCGATTATTAATCCCATTCATGAAGCCGAGATCTTCGATTTCAGACATGCTTTAACTTGCATGCATTCATCTTTAAAACGTTCCATGAATGCGCTCGTAGATTCTCCTTGGTGCCGCTTTACCGGCGAGTTCGACAGATTTTTAGCGATACTTTTTCCGTTGAGTAAAATTTAGGCGAACGCCTTTCTCAACTCTTCAAAACCATTTATGCTCCTTCGGGAGTTTGTTGAACCGCCTGCGCTTCCCACTAGTGTGGAATTAAACATGTGGTACCACACCGGTTGTGGCCGATTCTCAATGGTCGCGGTGATTCAAAGATTTTAGTGATCGTCCGGATCACCGTTAAAATCATAGGTCTTGACATTCGTGAGGCATGCGCCTTTTCTTGTTCTCGGAGAAATCACTAATGCGTCCGGTGAACGATCCACTTTCTGACGGCGCCATGGGAGACATGTCTTCCTCTTGGCTATCGCGTCTGCTTCTAGACTTCCAATGTCCTCAGATCGCTATCCTCGTTGTCCGAGGAGTTATCGAAGATGAATTTTCCTTCACGGCGCTTGCGCCGCCATCCTCGAGTCGACTTGTAGTCCGGATCCAAGGGCTCTCACTGGGAATACTTTCGCCCGGTCCATCATGTACTTTACGGCTACCCGGTCTGGCGTGAGACACCGGTGCACTGCTCTTCTCTATCACTATCACTCAAGTGCCGTGAGTGAGATGTCTCATCACCCTCGATTCTCCTCCCGATTCTGCTGAATCTGGGGGTTTATGACCGCTTCTCTGCGCTTTTCTTTACGGTGGCGCGGTGGGAAGTATCGTATTCGAATCGAAATTGAGTCGAGCTTTCAAGTTCGACCGATCTATTCTTCTCTTCCTCTTGCATGAGGGCGCTAATGTTTCGTAGTTTTGGGATACGAAAACTTACGTGTTAATTCCGCGACCCCTCAAGAGTGAGTGCGTTTGTTTACGCCGCTATACCCTTATCCCTACTGGTGCCTCCCAGGTACCTTTGTCGGTCGGTTTCTAGCACCGATTGGAAGGGAGTAGTAAAGACGGTCTTGCAGATGGGTCTACTCCACTCGTGGTGGTTGTTGTGGCTTGGTTGTTCCCGAGTGCGGTTCCACTGGAGGAAGATCAAGTCTTGACACGATCCCTTATTTTTAGCAATACTGGTTGTCCCGTAAGTCTGCTAGGGTTAGTCCACTCTGCGACTTCTTCCCCATGAGGTCCGATCGCGATCGGCGATTACCGTGCTTTGTCATTCTAGTGTTGGTTCTTAGTGTAGGGTCCCACGGATGGCGCCACTTGTTGATACAAAAGTTGGACGCCTCACGGTTTGAAGCTCCTGGTTCGCACCAATTGAAAATGCCGCTTGAGACATGCGCACTAAGAGACAAGAAACACCGTTAGGCTTATCATGGGATTGTCTCCACGATTATCCTCCGGCGTGAGAGTAAGTAATCGGTTTAGGGTTTAAGGAGTTTTAGGGTTATGAGATCGTACCTTAAACGAGGATATGATTCCCTTTATATACGCACGGAATCCTTGTTGGTTCGTGTTCCCCAACCTTCGCGATCCCGCCTAAGTCGGTTGGGAATGATTATCTTCTTATTTTAGAAGATATCGGATATCTATTCCAGAATAGATTTGGGCTTGGGCTTTCGTGAGCCCAAACGCTTATTGATATTGGCCCGTTAATGCACGGCTTGTAAGTATCAATGTAGTCGGGTTTATGACCCGACTCCAGACTATACGTCATCACTGTAAATCCCCAAACTAGGTCGCCTTTCTTAAAGTTTGCATGCCGAGATTCAAGAACCTTAGCTACTCCATATCCGGTTATAGGCTGCAAGGTAGTAAAGATTAAATCAGATACAGCTTCCACAATAGTAACTCATTTGACCAAATGTCAACACATTATCTCCAATTTTGAAACGTAAGTAGTAGTAAATACATGTAACTCATACGTGTTTTAGGTATCAACTATGAAAACTTCCTATTTCAAAACAGAAGTAGACACATACTCCATGTGTGACTATACAAAAAAGAGGCACATAAACTCATTAATGATTTTCACTTTCTTAATTCAAATCTTGATCTGGGTCCTCATGATTTGGTCGAAAATCGCAAAAAGGTTGAAGCTTTACAGCCTGCTGATATCAGTGTCACAAATCATGATATGGGTCATCATGAATTAGTCAAAAATCGCAAAAAGATTGGATCTTTACAGCTTGCTGATATCAGTGTCACAAATCATGATATGGTGATACGCGTGGGCTCGAGCCCAAGGCTCATTTATCTATTAGGTTTTTACCTTGTCTTATAAATACTCTTTGTAACATGTTAGTTTATCATTCAATCAAGTTTAAGATCAATAATTCTCTAGTTCTTCTTTTCTATTTCTTAAGGAGCTCGCACACGCTTGAAGTGGTGCCTTATCCCAATAAAACCCCTAACAGGGTCGTATCAATTGGTGCTTTCATTGAGAGCTCTTATTGAGAGGGTTTTTGATTAGGGTTCCAATTAATATTAAAAAAAAAAGTTACTGTTCACAACACTATTCACGGTAGTGTTCATCGATCACTATTTACGCGCATTGTTCGTTGGAGTTACTGTTCACGGGGTATGTTCATGGAAAAAAATATATATATTTTTTGTTTTTCGAGTTAATGTTAATGGCTTCGAGCGGATGTAATCAGGACGTGGAATATGCACTATTTAAGCTTTTGCAAATGGGTACGGTGGCCGAATACGAGAATGATTTTAAGATTCTTATAAATCAAGTAACGGGGATCTCAGAATCTTTACTTAAATCGATTTATATCTCGGGACTTAAACCGCTTCTACAATGTGCACTCTTAAGGTTAGCGCCTACAACTTTAGAAGAAGCCTGTTCTATAGCCCGTATAATGGAGGCTCGTTTTGAGATAATTGCAGGGAAAAAGCTGAACATGGAAGAGAAAATAGATATCGTTCTATCATGGCCAAGTGAAGAAGTTTCATATGTGATTAAAGAGTCCTTAGATGCTAATGAAGATATTGGTGTTGTTGAGGTTAGTAGCGCTATAAATGATGTTTTTGATATTGGTGAGAGTAATGTGGAAAACATGGAAGTTCGTAGTGAGTTTAGCGAATTTTCAGAAAATAAAGAAAGTCTGGAAGATGTTGTTGTGGGTTGTGGTGAAGCGTGTAGGGTTGACGAAGATGAGTCGAATATAGTGATATCGCTACTTAAGGATGGAAGTGGTATATCTGATGATAGTATAGATGAAATAAATTTTGGTTTAATCAATGAGTTTGTGATTAAGATGTTGGAGGGTAGAGATGTTTCGGCGAGAGTTTGGTTGTTTGTTTGAAGTGGGTATATCGCGAGAAGAGTCGTAAGGCAGCAAGAGATGGAAGAAGGGTGTTGTGTTATGTGAAGAAGAAAACGATGGAGGCTGCAATTCAAAAAAGATCATGGAATCCCGGAATTAAGCAAACTTTTGAAGACAACACCTTGAGGGCAAGGTGATTTTGAAGGAGTGGGGAATGATACGCGTGGGCTCGAGCCCAAGGCTCATTTATCTATTAGGGTTTTACCTTGTCTTATAAATACTCTTTGTAACATGTTAGTTTATCATTCAATCAAGTTTAAGATCAATGATTCTCTAGTTCTTCTTTTCTATTTCTTAAGGAGCTCGCACACGCTTGAAGCGGTGCCTTATCCCAATAAAACCCCTAACAGGGTCGTATCATATGGGTCATCATGAATTAGTCAAAAATCGCAAAAAGATTGGATCTTTACAGCTTGCTGATATCAGTGTCACAAATCTTGATATGGGTCATCATGATTTAGTCGAAAATCGAAAAAAGATTGAAGCTTTACAGCCTGCTGATATCAGTTTCACCATTAATAAAAGGGGTTCCATCACAAGTCAGAGTCAGGATTTTGAGCAGTTTTTGGTTGATAAAGATGTGATTGATTGTTTACAAAATGGGTTTACTGTGAACAGGGACGGAGCCAGGACCAAATATAATTGGGGTGCACAAATTTTTTTGAACCGTAATACTAGAAACACATTTTGAAGGACCGGGTGCATTTAATATGCATTTAGGAAAAATTGGTGTTTTTTTCAAAAATTAACACTATATCAAAAAAATTCATAGGGTTCCCGGGCACCCGCGGGAACCCCCTAGCTCCGTCCCTGACTGTGAAGAGCCTGCAGAGATGGAGTGATGGTAACTATGTCCAAGAATTTGAAATAATGGTTCCTTCAGGATCAGTATTACTATTCCCTAGTGAGAATTCGATTGGGATCGAAAATATAGATTTTAATGTCAAGAATTTGATTGTATTAGATGGAACATGGGCTAAAGCAACAAGGATGTACAAAGAGAACCCATGGTTAAGAATGTTGCCACATGTGAAATTGGATATGGATAAATTGAGTTTGTATGCTGAAGTAAGGCAACAACCGAAAGCAAGATGCTTGTCATCCATTGAGAGCATTGTTTATGCACTTAAAGCATTTGGTAAAGAAGATGTTCCAGGGTTAGATTGTTTGTTGGATGTTTTTGAGTCTATGATAGTAGATCAAAGGAGATGCAAAGATGAAAGATTGATATCCGAAATCGACATTGTATCCATGTAATGTGTAGACCTTGTAATATTGATTTTGGTATTTTGTGTAACAATTCGCAATTTCGGGTCACTATTCATTTTTACTATTCACCGTTACTATTCATTTTTTACTATTCACTCCCGAATTTTTTATTTCACATTCTCGTAAGATAAATTATTTTAGTAATGACCTGAGAGTTCGACAATCGTTAGATCATTTTCACAAAAGTTATTAAGAAAACATCGTCTTAAAGTTTCATTTTGGTGGAACACCATTTCAACATCCACAGATAACGAAAATCGCCTCGACAATTTTCCCGCATCGATAAATTTTTAGATCACTCATGAATAATTTGAGAATTTTTAAGATTTATTTTTATGTTACCAAATAAACCCTGCGTTGTACGAAACTAAACTTACGTTTTAGACAATTCTACTTACATCCAGACTTAACGATTCCTGCACTGTATTTCCTAAGATGATTAGACACTTTTATATTTATGGAAAAGTCAACCATATTTCCCTCCTCCTTTGACGATAAAGAAATTAACCTTGTATGTTCTACCTTTTTTTAAATCGCGTAATTTTTAAACTTCACAAATAACTGTTTAGTTATCTCACCTATGATGAAAACCACATTTTTACATCTCATATCACTTTTAGACTAATTTTATTCTACTCTAAATAAATCCACGGTCGTTTCCCTGAAATCTCGTTCTTTTCTGATAAATTGCATTTTACTCGTTTTTGACCCGTGTTTCTAGCTTTAAGCAGCGTTTTTGCACCCAATAAGACTTATCACCCATTTTATATTTTTAGATGGAGTATAATGACGAGTTTAATCATTCCTATAAGTTTCATATTTTTACGATACCCGATTTTACGTTTCATGAATTAAATACTTACCGTTAGCAATTTTCGGGACTAAAACTCACTCCGTAAACATAAGATGAAAAACCAAAACTCTTAACCTCCTCAAGGAAGCCTCCTAGACACATGGTTTGATCATGGCCATTCATTCCTAAGATCTTGCCAAGTATATAACTTAACCATGGTTAGTTTTTAACCTAATATGTAGTTAACCATAATCTCTAGCCTATAATTACCAAGCAAATCACTTCATTTTTTCTTGTACCACACCTTCTTAACATCTAAACTCCTAAACCTAAGGCATTTCTTATAGATCTTGTAAGAACATTCATGTGTTCTTGAAGAAAACTAGCGTTTGATCTTCGTTCTTGGAAGTTTTCAAGAAAAAGTCGTTATAATCTTTAAATATCTTCAAGTCTCCAAAAAGACGTCGTTATAATCTTCTTTTCTTCTTCGGGTTCTCAAGAAGGCGTTGTTATAATCTTCTATTAGTCGTGGGTTTTCAAAGATTGCAAAGTCTCGCCGAAGTCAGCTAATATTTTTCCATAATACTCAAGCATTCTATTTTAAGGTAAGTATATATAACTCAAACTTATTTAAATACTTATAAACTTTGTTAGTTTATTTATTGTATTTATAAACTCTTAATATAGCATATAATCAAATAATTAAAATACATGTTTTACGATTGAGCACTACAACACTAGGAAACTTCATGTGGGGGTTCATTTGGGTAAACGGACCGACGAGTTCTTTGGATTTACGATTTAAAGTGTCCTAGCTCCTTGAACGCCATCGCATGACCTCCGAATTATGATGGCCCGAACGGTAGTACGAGATATACAAACTAAAACCATTTCTATAAACAAACATACAAATACTACGTCATGATCAATATAATGGCATATACAGGCTCGTTCATGTTTTCTTAGGCATTATTCTGAACCTAAGAGTTGACATCATATTCTAGGTTATACGTAGAGACTTCCAGGCTTATCCATCGACTCCGTTATACGTTGTGATATCATTTTTAAGGTGAGTTATTAGCCCCGTTTACATACTCGTTTGAAACTTTTGGGGGAGATACATGCTCAACTACTTGCTTTTACTTTTACAAATACTCAAAACATTATACTTGATTGCATTATACATGATTGCATTATACTTGATTGCATTATACTTGATTGCGTTATACTTGATTGTGTTATACTTAAGTTTGAAAGTCTCCCAACATACACGGAGCAGTCCCCTTGTTCGGATGATAAGTCTCCCAACATACACGGAACAGTCCCCTCGTTCGGATGATAAGTCTCCCAACATACACGGATCAGTCCCCTTGTTCGCATGATAAGTCTCCCAACATAAACGGAGCAGTCCAACTTGAAAGTCTCCCTTATCGATGGAGCAACACTAAGTGCAATAATGTGAACTATTATGACTGTATGTGTGCTTGACTATAAAATGTACTATATTTTAGCAGTGGGTTGTAAATACACAGGTTGCAAGTTTTGTATGGGCTGAACTTGGAACTGAGTGGATTTACAATGCCTTTGCTGTGTGAACATTCTTTAAAGGCTTTACATGTTAAACAAACTCTATGAACTCACCAACCATTGTGTTGACACTTTTTAGCATGTTTATCTCAGGACATAAGGCGATAGCTATTGCATGGAACTTAGAGTCGCACGACATATTTTGAAGACTTACGCTTTTATCATTTACCATTCGAAACATTTTGTAAACATTTATATATTATACTTTGGAACCTCATTGTTTGTAACTATGATTTCATTAATCAAATGGTAACTTTTCAAAACGTCTCATTTAGAGGTCGTTTTCTATAACTTGTACTTTGTATTATGAAGTAGCACCCAAATGACACAATCTTCCGCTGCGGTATTTTGGGGGTGTTACATTTTGGTTATAAAATTCTCTTCAAAAAACTTGAAACATTGGTCTTTCTTTGCACTGTTTGATGAGACACCCATAAAGACATCTTCAAGATCTTTATAATGAAGTGATTTTCTTTTATGTTCCATGATCATATAGTCATTAAGATGGGTGTTGTTTCTTTTTTGTTCAACTCTACCAAAATGAATTAGAGTTGCATCTTCCAATTAAATATTTATTGAATGGCATGTACACTAATGTGATAGAGAAAGTGAGGGAGGCCTTTAAAACCTAAGAAGTATTGAGGCTTGATTGTGCCCATGTGGGTATGTGCGACTGCAAAAGAATTGGCGTGAAGCTAAGAGCACTCCTAATGGTGGTTGAACCACTTCTGCCACCTCAGCACCACTTCTGCCACCTCAGCCCCACATTAGCTTTCTACTAACTAATCCACAACTTATAAGGATTGACCACCTGGCATTTTAAAAAGGCTTATGGCCACCCGGGAGAGTTTTACCCTGGTTCGATCCTCGTAAGTGGCGAACAGTTTGGGGTTTTCTTCCTCGAGGGATTTGACATTGGAAGGGGATCTCCTGAGCGTGAGAGCTCTTTAGGGCGGGCCCGGTTAAGACAACGTAAGTCTAAACCTCCAAATATGCGTCAGGAATCCGTGGATGGTCGTTTACTAAGTGATTTCCAACCGGTTGCTCTGTTGAGACAGCCCTAAGGGTAAGTGTTGTCCCTCCATATTTTCAAATTTGTGATAAAAAAATTGATCTTTACGTTTCTTCATGACAAATTTGATAATTTGCAGGATTGGGTACCTTGTATTCCCATTTTGTACAAAGATGAACATATCATTATTTGGAGAGAATAGAAAGCTATGGAAACCGATTCAGGTCCATGTTGAGATCTTTTGAACCTACATTATATTATATTTATGCTTCAATGGCACAATGCAGATATAGCTTTGTACATTTTAATTGTTATTCTAGATTGAGTGTGGTAATTTACAAATATAAAGCAAGTAGTTATGTTGATCCTTTACTCAACATTTTATATATATGTTGGATGAGTTGGGATCAAATGAGAAATAAAACTAAAACGAGAAGAGTGAGAAGAAACTACAACCGCACATTTCAGATGCACCTGAAAATATAAATGCATCTCCCTTTATATTTCTCTCACTCATTTAAAATGTGTGGCTAATATTTTTTCTTATTTTTTTCATTTCAATTTCTCTTCTCACTAGATCCATACCTTATCCTGGATATGTGAAGTACTTTTGGTTTAACTCAATGTACGCACTAAATTTATATTTCACATTTTTACCGAAGTGTTGTGTAAAAAAATAAACACTTTTTGGTTTCTATACGAAAGTAGTAACCGACAAAAATATTTGTGAGTTGAAAGGAAGCTGTTAAACATCGTATGAAGATGACGAATGAACTGGTAGTAGAATTAATGATTACATGCTTTGTTAGAAATCCGTGATTTTGACCCAAATAATTTTTACTGTTTGTTTGTTTGTTTTTTTTTAAATGGCAAGAAGTTTCAGCTTTCATATTATAAACGAAACGGGAAAAGCAATTGACCCCATACATTTTTTTTTAAATTATTTTGATTCCATTTCTTTTTTAGTGACGGGCCTCACAAACTTTACTTTTTATTATTTCATTTTTTAATTTTCCGTTCATATCATTATATATACAAAACAATCTATCTACATCTACATTTAATATAAAAAAGGATTTCCCAAATTTCATGTGGTGACGCCTCAACATTTTGATTATGTGACACTCATTTAAGCATTTCCAACTTCACTTTTACCATATAATATAACAATGTAGATAAAAAATGCAAATAATGAGATTTGAACTCTTGACCTTTAAATCCAGAGACAAGGAGTTTTACACTTGAACTACCATTTTAATGATGAAAAATATTCAACACCATTAAATATATGTAGATTTTTATGTAGAGTTTTCCATATGATAAACCTTTTGGTATAATATGTAGATTTATATGTTTTTAACTTTTTTTTTGAAAGTTAACTTTTAACAAAATATCATATTTTGTTTTTTTTATTGAATTCTCGTTGAATTATTAGTTAAACTTCGTTTCAAACCGTCTATCATGACATATATATATATATATATATATATATATATATATATATATATATATATATATATATATATATATATATATATATATATATATATATATATATATATATATATATATATATATATATATATATATATATATATATATATATATATATATATATATATATATATATATATATATATATATATATATATATATATATATATATATATATATATATATATATATATATATATATATATATATATATATATATATATATATATATATATATATATATATATATATAAAACTATATATAGGGTGAAGTTAAAATAAAAAGACAAATATCCGTAAAAGAATAAAAGATTTTTTTCAAAAAAAAGTTCACGAAAATTCCCAAAAATCCCACAAGATCGGGTATGTTGGTGCATAAAACTTTTGTGAAAACATTTTTATAATTTTGAGTTTTGATACGCTTTTTTAATGCACAAAAACAATTTTGATATGCAAAAATTTTGATGCACAAAATTTTAACTTGTTTTAGTTTGATGCGCAATGTTATTTTGATGAAAAAGTCAAAAGAAGTTGGTGCAAAACCAATTTTGATGCACAAAAAAAGATTTAATGCATAAACGATATTTTCATAATTTTTTTTCGGAAAAATATCCACTTTTAGAAAAAGTTTTCACAACTTTTCATGCACCATCATACCCGATCTTGTGGGATTTTTGGGAATTTTTCGTGAACTTTTTTGAAAAAAATCTTTTATCTTTTACGGATATTTGTCTTTTTATTTGATCTTTATCCACTATATATATATATATATAGTTAGGATCAAATAAGAAGAAAAAATAAAATGAGAAGGATAAGAAGAAACCACAGCCACACATTTCAGATGCACCTATTAAAATAGATGCATCTCCCCTTGAAAATCTCTCCCTTATTTGAAATGTGTGGCTATAAATTCTTCTTATTTTAGTTTTTCTTCTTATCGGATCCCTTCCATATATATATAGAAACACACCCACACAATACGCGATGATTGATGAGTTTTCAAACAACAAAAATTAAACTATAGTATAAATCAAACTCAAAGAAAAATTATAAATTTCAATTAGTAAAAACAACAAGAGGTGACTGCGATTGGTGGTTGACTTCACCGACTCTAGATTGTCTAACACATGGATATATAAAAATTTATTTATTATATGTTGGTGTTAATTTTTAAAGATGAAAATAATTAGGTATAATAAATATAGAAATAATATAAGTATATAAATGGTAAGATAAAATAGTAATATAGTAAATTTGCTCTAGTTAAAAATTTGAATTTTGAGACCCCCTCATTCTCTTTATAATATATTGTATATATATACACACACTAAAACAATAACTTTCGTAGCAGTTCAAAGCAATCTCTCACCTATTTCAAACCTATCTGAACCTTATTGTACTCTCGAACCGGTCTCATTTATTTGGATTTACATTAAATAACCTTAAATATATTTTAAATTTGACAAATATTTATTTGATAATTGGTTATATTTTATTTCCATATATATATATCTATTTATACTTATATTGTTATAACATGCTGATTCACTTTTCTTTCTTTTGTTTCTACGTTCATTTATAGGTAGATTATGATATGTTTTAATTTTAATTTGGAATACTATGATATAAAAATTCACTAAACAAATTAGTTAGAAGAAAACACATGCTCGAATCATTATGCATATGAACTTACATATGATAAATTTTTACTAATATTTTAACCATCTTTTAGTTATTTTGATAAATTAATATATCAGTAATTTTCGGAGTACTAAAAAAACGTGGGTTAGCATGGGATATTACATCGTAATTTCTTAACTTTTGAATTTTTTTATATAAAACCAATCAGTTTAAAAATCTTGCATTGTTGTTGTTTACGATATTTAGAAAGAATATGATACAATTGTTTCAAAGTTTGGAATCAACCTAAGAGAAAGTTTTCAAACAAATTGTAGATACTAGCCGGGAACCCGCGCGTTGCGGCGACGGGTACCCGTGTGATTATACTTTTTGGCGATAGCAAGGTTTTTTCGATGCATTACTTTTAATAGTCGGATACCCGCGTACAGCGGCGTCGATAAATATAGTTATATGTGTTTGCTTATCATTAGTGAATTCGTTTCACAACACTTCGAATGTATATGTGTTAGTTGTATGTATTTGTTTGGGTTACTCGTAGCTTTCCCGTGACATCATTATTCCCGCATATAGAAATACCCTCGCAATTCCTTACCCGTCAAACACTCCTCCAAAAGTATATGATTTTGACGAATCAAGATTATATTAATTGAAATAAATATTAAAGTTGTAAAAATTTGAATTAAAATAAAATAAACCCATTAAAAATATAAAAACTAA
Organism: Chrysanthemum lavandulifolium; assembly: GCA_022545495.1. Taxonomy (NCBI): domain Eukaryota; kingdom Viridiplantae; phylum Streptophyta; class Magnoliopsida; order Asterales; family Asteraceae; genus Chrysanthemum; species Chrysanthemum lavandulifolium. The sequence continues at coordinate 315,853,836 of CM040238.1, forward strand.
AACTTCTAAAAATATATCAAGATGGATGTTCAATTAAAGAGCAAAAAATTTTAAAAAATATGGTGAAATTAGATTACAAAAAAAATAAGTAGATAAAAAGATATTTCAATTTGAAAATAAAGATGAAATTTTAGTTAAGAAGTGACACATGTCACTTTATAATTGGAGCTCCTTATCTTAATTTTTAGTGGTTAGGAGTTAGGATTGAAGTTTGTTAAGAAGTGACATATGTCAACTCATGATTGGAGCTACTTATCTTAATTTTTGGTTAGGAGTTAGGCTTGGAATGAGGTTTGATTTTTACATGCATTATAATATACTAGTTGGATACCCGCGCACAGCGGCGGCGATAAATATAGTAAATGAATTGCTAACCCAACTCTCCTCGCAATTCTCTACCTGCTTAGTGAATTCATTTCATAACACTTCAAATGTATATGTGTTAGTTGTATGTGTTTGTTTGGGTTTTCCGTATCTTTCCCGTGACATCATTATTCCCGAATATAAAAAGACATTCACAATCTGTTACCCGTCAAGCACTTTCCCAAAAGTAAATGATTTTGATAAATAAAGTTTATATTGATTGAAATAAAGGTTAAAGTTATAAAATTTTGAATTAAAATAAAATAAACTTACTAAAAATGTAAAAACTAAAAACTTATAAAAATATATCAAAATGGATGTTTAATTAAAGAGCACAAAATTTTAAAAAATATGGTGAAATTAGATCATAAAAAAGTTAAACGAATAAAAAGATATTTAAATTTAAAAATAAAGGTGATTAATTAGTTAAGAAGTGACATGTGTCACCCCATTATTGGAGCTCCTTATTTTAGTTTGTTAGAGCTCATCCATTTTTGTTATTTTTTAGTTAGAAAAATGAGCATTCAACGATCGCTCCTATTGGGATGATTGGAGCTCCTTATCTTAATTTTTAGTGGAGCCCACAACTTAAATGCTTTATATAGTAGTATAGATTATAGAAGAAGTAAAAAAATGTCCAATAGAGGTTATTAATTGGAAATTATTTTGTTTTCTTACTTACACATTTTGTAACATAATAAAAAACTTTTATTGCAGGGTCCCTACGCGATTATATATTTTTCATGATGCTAACTTAACACATGGCGATAATTTAATGGGACAACTTTACCGCACAATGTTGCTTTAAAAAATGGTAGACTTGCATCACGATGCAACGACGATTCGGAAACGTTGGTCAACGATATAGCTATTCGTTTAGGACGTGTAATATTATATATCGTTTAAACATACAAGGTATTTTCAAATAGCTGTTTTAGCACCATATAGTGTTGTCTATATTGCTAAGTTGTGGTGGTAAATGGTGGTTCGTTGCATGGTCGAAAAAGGTGGTGTCAGAAATTCTGACTACATAAAACATTGGTTTCTATGAGTCACTTAATGATTTGTAAATTTTAATAGTAGGTGTTTTAAAGAAGAAATATAAGATAAGATGATTTATGCGTTATTATTTTATACCATGTGATATATTAAGTGTACTTTTGAGTGAAGAGTATTTTAATAATATCATTATTTAGTGAGTGTTTGAAAGATATAAATGATAAAATGATTTATGCATTATTGTTTTGTACCATTTGATATATGAATTGTACTTTTGAGTGACGGGACATTTTAATTATATCATTAATGATTTGTAAATTTCATTAGTGACTGTTTTAATGAAAAAGAAAAATTAGATGATTTATGTATTATTGTTTTGTACCAAGTGCTATATTAATTGTACTTTTGAATGAGAGTATTTTAATGATTTCATTAATTCTGAAATTAATATCCATGAATGTTACAAGTTAGATAATTTATACATTATTGTTTTGTACTAAATGTTATATTAATTGTATTTTTTGTTACAATTTTAGTGTGTTACTTTTATTAAAAATGTTTTTTGTCTTAAAAATTTTAAGACTTCTATATTTAGAATGTACTAGACACTTTATATAGTAGTATAGATAATATGAAGGAAGTTGCTTAGTTTGAATATTAAGCTTCCCGTTAGTTATTACATTTTTTAATCATGTGATTTTGAATTCCATTTTATCCATTCATTATTGATAGGGTAAATCGCATAAAAAGGTACCGAACTTATGGCCAATTTCAATTTAAGGTACTCATCTTTTTTTTTTTCAATTTAAGGTATCCAAGTTTTTTTGTGTTGCAATGTTGGGAAACTTTTACCAACTTAAAAGGTTGTAGGTCACCACCACCTTCTTTCATATGCCCCACCAAATTCACCATTGTAACATATTGGATTTCACAAACACACTAAACCATAAGCACAAAGTAGGCGACAAGATGATTCTAGAGAGAAAGTTAGAGGTTTGGGAACTTTAGTGAGAGAAAGAAAATCTTATTATGAGCTCCAACTCTCACCTTGGGAGGTAGAGAGTATTTATAGTCATTACATAAATCGCCACCTATCGGGTCGTGGATCGTGCATACAATGGGTAAAGACCCGTCTGTCCTCCACGGTGTTACTTAAACTAAATACTACTTAACTTATAATAATCTACGACTACGAGCTTACTAACGATTACATATACTGAGGTGACCGACTCTTTAATAACCGGATTTACTAAATCCTAACAATCTCCCTAAGGGAGGTCACCTCAAACATATACTAAAATTACATTGAATACAAACAGATATTACATTAAAATTGTTCTTGCATTCTTGATGTAGTACTTTGCTCAAGCTCGTAGTCATTGATTCTTCTCATTGCATGTTTGGTTAATCCAAGTGGAGGTCTTTACGATCCACGTGATAATAATTTTTGAGCCGCCTTTGAGATCATCGCCAACATTCAATCTCTCGACTCATCCATTGTGGTGTTGGTATTATGTGATGTTGTGACATACGGACCGACATGCTCACATTCGGATCATGATATCTTCTCATCGAGTAGCGGAAGCTTTCGCTGATTCATGATATTGGCGCAGCAGAAGCGTAAGCATGGAGTGAAAATATCGAGTCATTGATGCACTAATCATGATTTCTTTAGAGATGAATGTGTTGAGTGAGCATGCGGCTATGGATTGACCGCTTCATTCGATCACCGCAAACGTAGGGCGACCGCATAAAACATTTAGCAATAAAGCGCACGAAAGTGTCTTTGATCACTTTCGTTGAATTGAGGTACACGCCCACGGTTCCCTCGCTGATCAAGACAAGTATCGCCGTGATCGTATAATTCAAGAATTTCCTTGATGTGGTTTCGCAATGCTTCTAGTCGTTCTCAAACCGAACGCCTCAAAGAAGACAACACGGAGTGAGTGAACCAAATAATAGAGATTCACCGATTGATGAAAAGAGATTTGAAAACAATCGTATTGCTCAATAGAAATTGTTTTTGCAATACAACGAAGGTTTTAATGAAAATCAATTATCAATCATAAACACCTTTTGATTTGAAATATTCGTACACACGGTCGATGTGCTAAAGAAAAGAGTTTTTAAGCACAACGACCGGTTTTTCAAAGGTATCCGTCAATCCATAACTCGAACCGTGATTGATTCAAAAGATTGAATCGCCCCATTGTTTCTGCTCGCTTGTCACATGGTTGATCTATTGAATAGATCTCACATGCCACCTACCAGAGCTTGTTTGATGTTGGCTCCGAAGGCTTTCCATCTTCATTGTGAATATGTTTGCATATCACTCGGATGTTCCGCAATACCACAAGGATAATGCGAGGACTCAAGATATAATCTCTTTCCACATTGTGTGAAACAGAGAGTCTTCATTGAAAGTGTCCTAATGAGATTTATTGATGATCTCGTGGCTCTAGACTCAATTTGTGCATATTTGGATCCTATATCGAGACTAGGGAGAGGGTCTCCTTCTTCAATATCAACAATCTCTAAGAGAAAGTCGATAGATAATGTCGGTTCCCGTGAGAATGAAACAAGTCCTTTTAAGAGGAACTTGAGTGGTTTGGGAAGTTGAAGTGCAAGCGCCACCGGGTCCATGACGCCTTGTCTTCAATACCGATGTTACCTTGGTAACCACCAAGAGTATATGAATTGAACCCGTTTCGCCTCTAAGGTTGAATAATTGGAGGGCTATTTGTTTTCACCCTTTTCTCATTCAATTCTTTTTCATTCTTCAACCCTTCAAGCTTACCGAGACTTCATAACTAGAACCTTGTTGGGTTTATTCCAAGACTAGCTCGCCTCATCCGCACTCTTCCCATATCTCATTTTTCTCCTTTTTCAATATACCTAAGGACTTCTACACTATCTAGTGGATTGTCCTCGGTAGATCCCTCCGGTTCTCAAGCGGATCATGGGAACAAATACCTAACCTTATCATCCTTATATCACCATACATAAAGTAAAGTTGGTCGGTCTATTTGGTATTGTTCATCCGCCATTGGAACCAATTGAAAACCATTTGAAAATCAATCCGATACTTATGATATATTATCAAAGCATTTTGTACCGAATTGTTTTTGATATTTTTAGAACAAGAGCTCCCTCAACATGTGCATCAAGTGTTTGAAATCGTTTTGCACACGGAGGCAAGAGAAAGAATTAACTTTTTGATTACCATTTTCTAAAGATATCAACATCACTTCCCGATCAAAACAAGTAGATAAAGCATATTAGGGAAGGATGAGGTTTTCATAAGCTTGCTCCCCTCAATATGTGCCTTGAGGTTTGAAAGAGTTTTGCACATACAAGAGGAACCCGCACATTGATCACGCTTTCAAATCTTTGTGGTTTAAGATAGATGCTCCCCTCAACATGTGCATGAAAATTTTGAAATCGTTGGCACATGTGGATGGAGAGCTTGTACATCCTTATAAAACCATTTACCGAATTATCGATTAAATCCAATTTAAATCACAAATTCTCCCCGATCACAATTATCAAATCATTTGAGATTTGTGATCTCAGAGATTTAAATTGATTTTGAAAGCTTTTAAGGAGAATTGTGACTTGATTATGAAAGCGCTTTTAACCGATAAGGATCGGATTTTGAGACTTTAAACTCCATTGAATAAACATGCATGATTATCTTTTGAAAACAATTGAATGACAAATAACCTTTAATTTAATTGAAATCATTCTCCCTCAATCAATGACATAAGTTGTTGATTGAGAGATAGATATTTTGACAAACTTTAAGTCCGTATGATTATCAAAAATAGAGTCCGAGTTATTTTTCAAAACAACTAGTTTTCATTAGATAGTAAGGATTTGTTTAAAGAATCGAGCATGAGATTTGAAAACCAAGATAAAGCATGGCTCGTTTTTTCTTTGAAAAGCGGTTATCGCTCGAAATGACAATAAACCATTGTTTCTCTTTCTCCCAAAAATATTTTTGATTTTTTTTTTTTTTTTTTTTTTTTTTTTTTTTTTTTGAAAATTCGAACAACATCTAAAGTCCCGTGTCATTCTTTGAATGACAACATCAAGACCGTAGATATTATCGAATCGAGAAAAACATGACAAAAAGACAATATTTTTTTTGAAGATTTTTCAATTTTTCAAATTTTTATGGATTTTGAAAGTTTTATATTTTTCTATTTGATTTTTGAAGGTTTTATAATTTTGTATTTTGTTTTTCGAATAAATATTTACAAGAGATAGATGAAGGAAACCTTTACCCTCTTCTTCCTCTTGAAGACGCTTTGAGTGTTTCGGTTGTAGGCTCTTAAGACCCAAGTCGTGGAAGAATAAACTCAAAACGCTTCTAGGAAGAGCTTTGGTGAAGATGTCTCGCTAACCGGTATTCACCTCACAAAGTAAAGTTCCACCACACCGCTTTCAACTTGCTCCTCGATGAAATGATGTCGAATGTCGATGTGCTTTGCTCTTGAGTGTTGTACGTTGTTGCATGAGAGAGCAATAGCACTTTTATTATCACAAGACAGAGGATTTTGTTGAATTCAAAGCCATAGTCGATAATCGGGATCTCATCCATAGGATTTGAGCACAACAAGATGACATGGCTATGTATTCACCTCTCAGAGGAAATAGAAGTACTCATTTGCTTCTTTGAAGACCACCACAAGCTTATCACCCAAAACCGAGCACCTCCGCACGCATTTCGACGAGTATCTTGACATCCCGCATGATCAAGATCTCGTGATAGGTCGTTAGTGACATACCGTGTCCTTCTGGTACCAAAGTCCCATATTGATGGTTCCTTGAGATACCGAAGACCCGCTTAACCGCTTCAAGGTGCTTTTAGTAGGCTTAGCTCGGTATCTAGCACACATGCAAACAAATGAACAAGATGTCCGGTCTACTAGTCGTGAGGTACATCGTGATCCAATCATACTACGATATTTCGCTTGGTCTACCATGATCCCCGAGTGGTCCTCATCTAGTTTAGTACGCTCAATCATGGGAGTGTCAACAGGTCACTAGAATCAAATCCAAATTTCTTTAAAATCTCATTTGCATATTTAGATTGATTTATGAAAATGCCTCCGGACTTTGTGAAATTTGTAATCCCAAGAAAATGACATTTGTCCCATCATTGACATTTGAAATTTAGAACCCATTTCATTTGAAAACGGTCACACTCATTGGGGTCACCGAGGCAAAGATGATATCATCAACATAAATTTGAACGTGAATTAAATGTTTGCCGACTTCCGGTGAACAATGTTGGATCAACTGCCTTTTGTCAATCCGTAGATAGAAGAAACTTTGATAGCGATCATACCATGCCCTTGGAGCTTGCTTTAAACCGTAAAGAGCCTTCTTCAAACGATAAACGTGAGTAGGATGCTCGATTCACAAAGCCTTCAGTTGGTCGACGAGACGACTTCTTTAAGATCTCCGCTCGTAAATGCCGCCTTTACATCCATCCGATAGACTACCATGTTCTTACTAGCAAGATTAGCCAAGAAGATTCTGATTGCCTCGATACGAGCAATGTGAGCAAATGATTCTTCAAAGTCAATACCTCCTCTCGACGGTATCCTTTAGCAACCAATCGAGCCTTGTTCTTTAAGACATCACCATGCTCATCAAGTTTCACTTTGAAGATCCATTTTAGAGCAATGATCATAGCACAACTGGAGCAGTACTAATTCCCATACATCAAGTCGATCAAACTCATGAATTTCTTCTTGCATGGCATTGAACCAAATTGCCTTCATTCATGGCGGTTTTAACATCTTTTGGTTCGATCTTAGAGAGTACGGAGTTGAAGAAGCACCATAAGGCATCGGTTGCAAGTTGTTTCCGTGTGGATACCGGACGAGAGGATTTCCAATGATGTTGTCTAATGGATGATCGTGAGTCCATTTTCCGAGGTGTTCATGTGGTTGTTGTTGAGGGACCAAGTAGCAGAGTCGATGTCTCCTCAAGAAGATGGTTCGATGATGATTCAGAGCAAATATGTTTTCAAATGGAGCATCTTCGTGAGTAGCAAAGGGATTAACTTCATCATTGATGCCGTAAACAGCTCCATGATGTACATTCAAGATTGATGATTTGTTGATGAGATCGAGTGATCGCAGCAGCGCTTCTTGACTTAATGATATTGAGACCAAGGGTTGACTTCATTCTCATGGATATGAGCAGCCTCTGTTGTTGGAATTGACATATCATTGGTACTTGGCTCATAATGTTCATCAAACATAGGATCAAACAATTTCTTTAAATCATCTTCAGATGGAGGTACATATGGAGTTGCTGGAGAGGAATTTGGTACAAGGGATGAACCAATGGGACTGCTTTTGAAGTGCGGGTCCGAATCGGATTGTCCAGAGCCATTTGACCGGTCACCATCAAACGTAACGTGAATTGTTTCCATGATATTTCGGGTTCTCTTGTTGTAGATTCGTAACCTTTTCTGCTTGGTGCATATCCTACAAATACTCCAATGTCCGCTTTAGCTTTCGCTTTACCTAAATCTTGACCATCATTAGTTGGATAACATAAAGCACCAAACACACGAAGGTATGATAGATCGTGTTTTCTATTGTGGACAAGTTCATAAGGAGTCTTTCCATGAGAAGTGTGAATTAGAGATCGATTTTGAGTGTAACAAGCAAAGGGCAATAGCTTCACCCCATAGAAACATTGGAACCTTTGAGTAAATCAAGATTGTTCTTGCAGCTTCTACAAGAGTTCGATTTCGCTTTTCAACTACACCGCTCGCTTGAGGAGTTCGAGGAACACTTCTTTGAGGACCGATTCCAACATTTTCATAAAATTCATTGAGTACTTTATTAACAAACTCGCCCATTGTCGGCTCGGACGATTCGAACCGCTTTGTTGAGTCGGATCCGAGTTGTTTAATGAGTTTAATGATGACATCCGAGTTTCATCCTTCGTCCTCAAAAACTTAACCCAAGTGAATCGGGAGTAGTCATCAACCACTACTAACACATATCTCTTCCCATTAATAGTTTGCACTCTCATTGGGCCGCATGATCCATATGAAGGGTATGAAGAACTTCCATTACGAGTTTGTGGGTTTTGGTTTGTGGGCATATTTAGTGCTTTTTCCTAATTGGCAAGTCGAACAAAGATGATCTTTTCATATTTTAACTGGGTAAGCCTCGACAAGATCCTTTCTCGAGAGGTTGTTTATGGTGCCAAGTTCAAGTGATTGAGACGACGATGCCATAACCAAGACTTTGTTTTAGAAGCCTTTGACAAAGAAGCGATTGGAGAAGACTTCATCATGTCATCGATAGAGATGGTGTATAGGTTAGAACCTCGAGTACCTCTTAATAATTCTACACCATCAAGTTCTCTAACGAAGCAAGTATGTTTTCTAAAAGCCACTTCTAGATCGGAATCACGTAATCGACCAACAGAGAACAAATTATGACCAAGACCTTCCACATAATATACCCCGAAATTACACTTTACCAACCACATAATCTCCATAACCCATAATAGCTCCAAAATGGTCGCTCCCGAATCTAATCGTCCCGATGAATTTACTCACGGTTCATGAGCCGCGACCGTCTCCAAATATATGCTTGGAACAACTGAGTCCGTGTACCACGTAACGATTTGAACGATCCGCAGCTGAACACGCATAAGAATGGATAATCGATAATTGGGATCCCCATGCAAGAATGGGTTCCATTTGGTTAGTAATGTTGATTGGAACACCCACATCGTAAATAGAAACATCCATATCGTAAATTGAGGCAATGGAATCATTATGAATAGATGCAAGATTAGTGTCCGTATTTGCCCTATTCAAAGTATGTTCACTTCTTAAGGAATAGTTCTACCAAGAGGCATCCATTTTCTAGTGGGCATTGTCTCGATTAACCTTATGGCCAACAGTATCCATTGATAACCTATCTTACTAAATGTTCTTCCCGGGCTTCCACTGCTTTTCTAACTTTCTTTCGCTTTGCCTTTTGCCTTCTTAGCATGATATTTTGCATTAACAATATTAATCGGGATTTGACAAGATTAGACAAAGCATTCACACCACATTCATGATTAGTAATGTAATTCAAGCAGACATCATTACAAGGTTTGCAAATAGTATCGAATTCAATTAATTACAAGACGCCTATGGCTAATACTAGAATCAACACGATTCGCTTTATTCGACTCAAACTTAAAGTTCCTAGGTTGGTCTTCTACTCTCTTCCAATGCACATTCTTAGCTTGCGAGGTCCTATCATTCCTTGTATTGTCTTGAGACTTTGACCGCTCGCTTTAATGTCACCGATTACTCCTGTAGAGGGAATGGGAACATTAGTTGGTTTTGCTACTTTTGCATTTTCTGCTTAGATGTGCCGATGTGAACTATTTGAAGGCGCATCAAGTTCACCTTTTAACACTAGAGGTGTTGGGATCCGAACTACTTGAAGGTATACTACAGCTCACATTCATAACATTGGGCATCGAATGGATTTCATACTTGGCACTAGGCATAGAACACGGAATCAAAGGATTAACTCTCTCACCTAAGGATTTAGGGCATATTGTGATTAAGCATTCTAGAAGTTCTTGAGATCGTTTGGCATATAAGCATGCATGCCCAATTGCATTATCAAGTGGTTTCTCTAACTTATCCTCTTCAACAATCTCACGGAGACATTCTAGACAATCCTTAAGGGATGAGAAATATGTTTGAATTGCAAGTTTATTATTCCTAAGATGAGGAGGAACATATTTCACGTATAAAGCATATTTATTACAAACATGTACCTTTGATCCATCATTCTCCCATTGGTCATTGGCATTTTCCTTTTACCGGCTCTTCGATTCTCAATTTCCTTTTGCAATGAAGCTATTTGTTCGTTATTTTGTTACGAGTGACCTTTATTGATTCAAATAACTCATTGAAATGACGCTTAACCTTTTCATTTTCTTCTAGAAAACTCTCGCTTTCCTTTTGTAATGCATTTACTAAGTTTTGAAGATGAAACGCTTGAGAATTCGAGAATCTAAAGGAGGAGGCATTTGGGAGCCAATCACATTGTTCTTTTCACCCTTTAATTGAGAGATTTGGGCTTTCAACTTTCTCGATCGTGTTACAATGAGCTTGAATCGCTCACACGCTTGTTTATTTGAAAACTCGCATCAAACTCGAGCATCCGAGGATGTCTTGATATTTGAGGTTTTGACATTTTCTTTAAGATGTTGATATTTTAGTTGTAAATTAAAATGATCAACTTCTAGTTTAGAAAAGTGTTTTACCAAATTATCGTGATCATCCGTGATCAATTTTCTCATTTAGTTTAGAGTTAGTTTTTCAAGCTCAATGACACGATCATGGGAGACTTTCAAAGCAATGATAATTCATGAAATTGAGAAGCATTAATGGAACAATTTGTAGCAAAGAAAACACATCTTGAGCAATACATTCGTAAATCGATTCTCATTCAGTGTATGCAAGTTCTTCCTCTCAATCTCATTATATTTTAATTCTCGCCATAGTCACTAACCTCAACGATCATTGCATCAAATTCCTTTTCCATTTCTTTAATGTCTAAATTCATTCCCTTTTAAGACTTTCAAATTGATCTTTTAGTTGTTTAAAGAAAGGCATGACTTCGCTTAAATAACATTCTTTCGCTTGCTCAAAACCCTTTCCCTTCGCTTATACCAAGGGTGTGATCCTTTTCACAAGTTTTCTCAAAATCAACAAATAGTTGAAAAATAACATATTGACCGATTAAGGTCTTGCTTTTAGTGGCAATAGTCCTAGGAACTAAATGCATTGGTGTATTGGGAGGATACACAATGTCAAGGCATTTTCCTAAAGGGGGTTTGTTACAACAAGATTCTCTCGCTTTTGCTTATCTAAATCCTTTTCCGTAACACTTGTTCGGGTGTTAACAACGTCTGAGGCTTAAACTTGTTCAAGGAAATCCAATTCTCCTTCTTGTAATCATGGGGTGTGATAGTTATTTTCTTCTCTTTACATTTAGGATCATCTAGTTTCTTGTTCATCTTTTCCCTAGTGACTTCATCTCGATTTCTTATCTTCCTCAAGGCACTCAACAAGAACTAGGTTTCTGCCTAGGCTTAAGGATTTCATTGCCATCATAAAGTACCTTATGAGCATTTCTAGCCTTTTAATGACCTCTGATTTGGTTCCTCAACAAGGGAATGCTATGCTTATCGCTTAAGACTCTATGCTTAGTGATCATGTGAGCAATCAATGGTGTTCCTTGTACGCATAACTTATTTTCAAGCTTGTTTTTCAAAGTTTTCGATTAGAAAATCATTCAAAAGTTTTGATTCCTTAGCATTGAATTCTTGCTTAAGCATTTTCACATTTTCTTGAAGTTCTTGTTTTTGCTTAGCGCTTTAGAAAGCTTTTCTTGTAAGGAATTTAACTCTTGTTTTAATACTTCTTCTAAAATTACTTTTTCTAATGATTGTACGATTTGGTCATCCATTTCCGCTCACGGGTGGTCAACTCAAATTTAGCACGTTGTTCATAAATAGCAACACGCTCTTTATAGGCATTCAGCCTGTAGACAATAGAATCATCGTGGGCACATGCAAGTGAATTCATCAAAACATAGTCATTATTGATCGCAGAAGATGCATTACTTGGTACAATCTCACTTTCACTTTGCTTCACATATTGATCATATGGGACAATATTGCTATTACCCACATCATCAATATCTCGATTCATAAGTCTCAAGAGATTGTACTTCATTATGCATCTTTCGCTCATCAACATCATCATATAGTTTTAATACCTCCGAGATGATTTTGTCTTTGGATGGACCAGCTTGTTGTGGAGGAGAGACTTTGGAGAAACCATAGGTGAGATGCTAGCCATGAAGATTGTTTGAGCAAGAGGTTCATCATCTACATCGTAGTCAAATGCATCACAATCGCCTACTTGAAAGGCATTCGATGATTATGACCTATCTCCCGAATCGGTTGCTCATCAACATCAAGATCATAAGTCTTGGCATTCCTTCAAGAAGAAACAATAACTCCTCTTCATCCAAAGTCGCTCCATTGTCCCGAGCTTGCACAAGCAACATCTTATCCTCAAGTACTCAAGATTCTGTGGACGCTTTGGAGATGTGCGCCTTGCAATGTGTCCTCACCACCACAGCTTGTAGCATTTGATAGGCTTTGTTTGTCCTTGATTTCCAATCCTTCCTCGATTCTCGATTTCCACCATAGCCTCCACCTACTCCACCCTTCTCTCGATCGCATCGCTTTCTTGAACCGGCCGCACCATAACCTTCCCATCTCTCGATCAAAGGCTTGATTGTGTGGATTGGATGCGCTCGAGGTTGTTGTTGGTGTGTGGTAGAGTGTTCATGTTTTGACTAATCATGAGAGCTAGTTGATTAATGAAGTTTCCCATGGCCGCATCAAGATCGCCTTGTTTGAACATTGGATCGGAATGAGTTTGTGATTACCATTACCCATGGGTACAACTTGAGAAGCTTTGGTGGTAATCCCAACATTTGTGTAAAAGCAATTGAATCATTTGATGAACTTGTTTCTCCCCGATTGGTTTTGAACTGCTCCGAATCCTTTTTCAAACATAGCATGTCTCTCATTCGAGAAGGAAGGCATACAGCTGCTCATAGTTTGTATTCTTCAATCCTTTAGTGAGCTTCACGTATGACAAACTTGTGCCATTCGGGATTCATGTTGTTTACAAACTTTGAGTTCAAATTGAATGTTAGGCATGGTCATTCGATGTTCCTCATGTCATTCACAAGCTTATGGAATCTCACGTAGTACTCATAGACACTCTCATCCGGTTTCATCTTGAAATGCTCAAATTCATCATATAGTTGTGATTCTCTATCTTCAACAGCTAATTCGAACCCGAGAGAAGCATCTTGACATTATCCCATACAACCTTTGCTTCAGTGTTGTGATTGATAAGCTTGTAGATGTCTTTTGAAGACCTTGCAAGATAATGTTAGAAGCCCCGATATCCGCATCGAATCTCTTCTTCTCCTTATCATTGAGCTCATCATACGCCTTTGGTCCGCCTATTCCATAGATCATTGTTCCATCTTCAACAGATCAATTATGTCTCTAGTAGTCTCAACCCGATACGGTCCTTCATCAATGGATTTGAGAATGTTGACCCCATTTTCCTTTCCAAGACAAGACAACTGATTCGTTGAGCCCAAGAGTCGTAGTCGCTCACAAGCATGGGTGGACGAGTATCCGAACCACCGCTTGAACATCCTCGCAACAAAGGAGATGATTGTAGGTACGCTGGTAGACATGTTAACAGATTAAACGGATTTTATAACTCTATGATTAAACCGGAAATAGATTCTTTCACGGATTTTACTAAATCAAGAGAAACCGACATTAATAAAATCAACCAAGTCGCTAAGAAACCTTGAACCAAGTCGCTAAGCACCAAGTCGCTATAATGCCAAGTTGCTAAGTCGCTAAATAACAACTCGCTAAGATGTCAAGTCGCTAGCAAAAGACAACTCGCTAAGCACCAAGTCGCTAAGTTGTCAAGTCGCTAAATAGCAACTCGCTAAGCACCAAATCGCTAATACCAAGTCGCTAACAAACTTAAGTACAAGTCGCTAACTTTCACCAAGTCGCTACCCGTAGTGGAGAATCCACTAAGTGTACTGTTTGTCGGCTTGTCTCAATAGACAAGTCGCTAAGCTCAACTCGCTAAGAACTTCTACTACAACTCGCTACCAAATTACAAAGCAAGTCGCTACCAAGATAAATTATCCGTAGCTCAAGTCGCTAGCTAGAAAATCAAACAAACACCACTTTTCAATCCAAAAACAACCCAACCACGATGATTCAAGCTTACCAAATCAAAACCCAAGCACATACAATGATTCTAAACACAAAACTACACCCAAGATTCAAACTTTAACACTAGAAATGATCCAAATGATGCAAAAACCACTAAACTTTTTCAAACTCTAAAACCACCTAAAAGTCACTAGAAATCCAAAGATATGTAAGAGATGATCAAACCATGGCTCTTGATACCATTTGTAACATATTGGATTTCACAAACACACTAAACCATAAGCACAAGTAGGCGACAAGATGATTCTAGAGAGAAAGTTAGAGGTTTGGGAACTTTAGTGAGAGAAAGAAAATCTTATTATGAGCTCCAACTCTACCTTGGGAGGTAGAGAGTATTTATAGTCATTACATAAATCGCCACCTATCGGGCCGTGGATCGTGGATCGTGCATACAAATACTGGTAAAGACCCGTCTGTCCTCCACGGTGTTACTTAAACTAAATACTACTTAACTTATAATAATCTACGACTACGAGCTTTCTAACGATTACATATACTGAGGTGACCGACTCTTTAATAACCGGGATTTACTAAATCCTAACAGTGTGAGAGGGTATCTGCGATTGTTGGTGCATCTTCTTTTCCTTGTACTGAAATTCTTTATCAAGCAATTTATAAAAACTTTCCATGTATTGATTCTGACTATGAATCATCTTGTTGCAGTCAAATGAACAATCAGATGGTTTAAGGAACATTGGAATGGGCTTGCAATTGTTTCCAGTGAAAGTAAGTCCCAGGCCTTGAGCCTCCAACTGTCTTGTGGAGAGAATGTTTAGGGATACATCAGGGGTGTAGTAGACACTAGGGATGATGTAGATTTCTGACCCAAACTTGATTTGTATCTCTCCTATGCCATGCACAAACATGAACTTCTTTTGGTCTTCAATTTTCTCAACTGAGAATTTCTCCTTTAATTTAGAGAATAAGTTCATGTTAGAGCAGACATGTTTGTTCAATTTGTTACTCACATACCAGATTTGGTTCCAGCCTTGTTCATCAGTCCCCTCCACCATGAAGTCTGTGGATAAATGGATGAACTCAGGATAAGTTATTTGAATTTGTGAAGAGTTGGTGATGATTCCGTGGCTTTTTTCTTCTGTGAGGCCATCTCCCTTTGGACAATTTCTTGCTATGTGTCCTTTCAGCCTGCACTTGAAACATATTTACTCCTTGTGTCTTTCAAGCATCTCCTTCTTCTGTGTTAACCTGTTGTTATACACATGAATCTCCTCCAATTTATTTTTAAGCATGTCTTTGCAGTCCTTTGACAATTGTTTGATACAATTGCCAATTGTTGCTTCATTTCTTCTTTTAATCTGTCTTGTTATGAGTTCGTGATGAGATCTGTTGTTACTGAATTTCCCAAGACTTGGGCTCTGATGCCAAATGTTGGATGTAACAACAGACTTCCTCATTGGATTTGTCCATTTGTTAGCAGTGTAGTGATTGGAATGGGACATGGTTGTGCAGTATGCAAAACGGGTAGAAACAGATTTGGGAGAAAGGAGCAATTGACACAATAAAACTGTAATTTATATATATGATATGTCTGATAATACAAGCCTATTTATAATGCATGAACAGGCATGTCCAAGAGTTGTGATGGTTCACATTTTGACCAATAAGATCACACCCTTTCATGACATAACTGCCATACAGAATCCTAACAACTATAACTGCCTATAACTGTCAAATATGACAGGTTGGCAATCCTACATGTTCAACCTTATTGGTTGAAACTTATGTCTGATATACACAAACATATAATACATAGAATAAAAATGTCTTTAGTGTACTTAGGAATAGAGCATTTGGACTTGTAATTTCCAATAATCATCGCAGAGGTCCAAAACTTGGGTTTTTAATGCCAAACTAGTCCCTTGATAAAGTCAACGTCTGATTTTTGTTTTGTAGTCGTGGGTATTTTAGTCCATACACATTTATACTTTGATAACACATTTATATTTTAGCCCTTCATCTTTATTTGTCGTCGTCAACATCATCCTCGTCATCATCTCCCCAAGATAACATCTCTTGCAGGTTTTGGTTCAGGTCATTAACACACTCAAGATAACATCATCCTCGTCATCATCTCCCCAAGACATCATCCTCGTCATCATTTATAGTGGTGATGCTTATGGACTATTATGCTTGTTTGGTGATGATGTTGGGGTAAAACTGAAGGTAGTATTAGTATCTGGTAGCTGGTTCAGATTCTAATTTTTTGTTAGTGCGCTGTTTACTTAAATTATACAAGCAGAGCTTATAACTTTTCGGATCACTGGACTTGGATTTTTGTTGCAATAATTCACCAGTCTCTACAAAATGCAATATAAGCACTACACTTTGTAAGAAACAAGTGATTTCTGAATGAATTATGGAAATGTGTATGGAACAACCATCATACTCCACACTTTTTATCCAAAATTGTTCATTTTTGCAGAGTATTTGGTAGCTGGTTTCTTTTTTAAACCCATTACATATGGGGTCTATCTTAACATACAATAACTGGATTTAACTTTTTAAATCACCCTGATACTATTACAGGGTTATAATCTTGCCAAACAACTTGGCCATTCTATAATTGAACCGATATCGAGCTTATTTACATTCAAAATATATGATATCCAGTTGACATAATTAGCTATATGTAATTGCCCCTAGCTATAAAGGCAAGGAACCAATTTGTTTATTCGTTGAAAATCTCATTCTATGACTTTGAATTTCGTTGCATATCGTTTTTAGGCACACTTCTTGTGGATGTTTCTCATGATCTTAATAGTGAAGATCTCAAAGTCTTTGTTATCTAAAAAAAAAAAAAAAGGTTTCCGGTAATTTTGATTTGTAAAGCTTGATATTTATGTGCTTGTTCTCTGTTTTTGGGCTTAACTGGCCCTTGGTGCCATATTGGTCGGGGTAGGGCATGTTTTATAATGGATCAAAATGTGTATAACTTTAAGATGGGTCAAAACAGGTCGTGGGTTAACCCACCAACACTTTTCTCGGTACACACCACCAAAACAGGTTGCGTGCATAATTTTAAGTTCGTATGTTCAGATTTTTTTCTCTTTTTATCCTTCTGTTGACTTGGTTACATGTATATAATTAACTCAAGTATCGCTTCATGGGTATGCTCCAGGTGGTAAAGGATGGGTATTTCATGATCAGTGATATCGTTGAGGACGATGTTATACCAATGTATCGTTGAGATTACACTTTCTGTTACTATCATCTTTGCTATATTTGTTTTTCTTTTTGCAGTTGTTAATTTATGGAAGCATTTTGCATCACACTGCATCGGCTAACAAGAGTTTGATTTGTATCTCTCTTGAATATTTTTTACAGTATTGACAATAACCTAGGTACAAGCCACCCAATTAAGCAGGTACGTATGATTTTTCTAAAGGAGCAACTGATTTGAATTGAGATACATGGAATTTTTAACTTGTTAAAACTTTCGAGATCCAACTATTAGTGGATAATTAGGCCCAAGCCCGGTTTGTGGGTTTGGGAATTAGGGTTTTACCATTATAAATAATGGTCATAAATAAAGTTATACCTACGGGGAATTATGTAATCTAACATGGTATCGGAGCGGGTCTGATCCTCAGACCAAGGTGGCTATGTTGAGCCGCATCTTCTAAGCCACCCCGTCAAATGCTAGCGTCACTTTTATCTCTTCTTAAAAAAAAAAAAAAAAAACGTTTGATGTATTGCCGATTGTTTGCCGTGAAGACCGATGGGGTGAACAAAGGAAGAGCAAAGATAAACAAAATTTTCTCTTTATAGGGTATTGTTGTGGAGTGTAGGGAAAAGCAAAAACGATTTTGGTTTTTGTTTTTGTGAAAAGAACCTTTCTTGGTTGTGGTGATACGATTGACTTATATCGAAGTTCGACTGATATATCTTTTACTATTGGCCCACTACACCATTGTCTATATGGCGTACCACTTGCATCCTTCTCCAAACTCCATATATGAGTGCTGATCAAATAATACGTGTCCATGCTTTGTTGTTATCTCATCATATAACTAAAGAATGGTGACTACATGGAGGAGGAGAATTATGTTTATGTTTTTGTTTTATTGTTAAAAACTTATATAGTTATTTAATTATTTGTTTTTGTTTTAGGTCGAATTTAGGGTTTTTATTGTTAAAACCAATTTTTATTTTTTTATTTTTCGCTTACTTGTTTGTCGACCTTAGAGTTGTCGACCAAGAGTTTGGTTTGTTTGTCGACCACGAGTTGTAGACCATTGTTTTCTGTTTCTGTTTATCGACCACGTGTTGTCGATTGGTTACTATTTTATTTTGCTTTCTTAGTTTACTTCTCCAGTTCGAGCTTTCGCGATTTCGCGGCTCGAACTGGGGGAGTATTAGTGGATAATTAGGCCCAAGCCCGATTTGTGGGTTTTGGGAATTAGGGTTTTACCATTATAAATAATGGTCATAAATAAAGTTATACCTACGGGGAATTATGTAATCTAACACCAACAACCTACCTTTTGAAAAAACAATGCATGATTTAAACTGGATTTAACTTGACCTGCAAGACCTTGTATCGAAAAAGAATTAATCCTGGTGTGGGTAGATAATAGATTCTTGTAGCTACAGTTCGACCCTCAGTACCGACATCTATCATGGAGCTTTCATAATGTATCCTGCTCTGGATCTTCAGTCTCAAATTCAGTCAAAAGATGGCGTGGATCATGACTTTATCACTTCAAGTGGTACTTTTCATCATTCATCAACGTGCTATTGGTTTTTGGTTATTTTATTTTGATGGATCCTAGAAGGAAGTGGTCGTGGATGTGCTGGTATGAGAGGAAAAACAGTTGAGGAGAGTTTTGTGGGTTCGTGTTATAATGGGCAGGCAAGGTTGTATAATGGGTCAAAATGAGTTTCTGTTTCAACATTTATAGTGTGTTAATAGCAACCAACCAAGCATCACCACTATAAATGATGACGAGGATGATGTCTTGGGGAGATGATGACGAGGATGATGTTATCTTGAGTGTGTTAATGACATGAACCAAAACCTGCAAGAGATGTTATCTTGGGGAGATGATGACGAGGATGATGTTGACGACGACAAATAAAGATGAAGGGCTAAAATATAAATGTGTTATCAAAGTATAAATGTGTATGAACTAAAATACCCTCGACTACAGAACAAAAATCAGACATTGACTTTGTCAAGGGACTAGTTTGGCATTAAAAACCCAAGTTTTGGACCTCTGGCGATGATAATGGCCACGTTTGTCACATCGCGAAGCGGATTGACAAGTTTAGGGACCAACGGTGTATTTTAGTCTTAATTAAGTTAAAGACGTACGCATTCGTTTACATGTTTGTTTGATAAATACATACGTATTTGTGAAGATAAATATGTACGTATTTGTGAAGTTAAAGGTATACGTATTTAATCATGCGTATATAGTGTGTGTATTTGTTAATAGAGAGGTATGGAATTGTGAAAAGAAAAATTGTGGTTTTTTGGGTTGGGATCTTACATAGTGTTTGAAAGTTGAGAATGTATGTTGGAATGACTAATAAAGTGTAATTCAGGTCATGGACTCTTTTTGTACGAATTATTGATAAAACGGATGATGAACTAGTCAAACTTGTTTGAAATGATATATAAAGAAAATATGCACTTCTTGGATGGAGAAAATGGCCATTTAGATAAAAGTGTGTTTGAAATGGCTAAAAGAACGTCAAAGGGGACTATTGGCCTGTTGAGTCGTTTTGTGTATAAATTACGGGACAAATGGGTTGAGTGTGTCTTATATGTAATAAATATGGTTTCTGCACGTTTTGATTGGTTTTCATAGTTGTTTGATGGTTACGAGTAATGTTAAAGTTGAAAAATAGTTAAAGTTCAGATTTGTTGATAGTACCGAAAATATATGGTTTTAAGTAATATTTTGTATTTTTGAAACAATTAAAATATGTTTTTTGTCATTTTCTTTTTTCGTCTTCTACTGTTCGTTTTGGGCGTTACAAGATTGATCATTGGTTGTATTCGATTCCTTAAAATCCGTTAACTTGTTCTTCGAGCTATGTGTCCAATGGAAATATCTCCTTCGAACTTGTCAACTGTTATCTATCGTGAGTTTGGTTCAATAAATATCGAAGAAAAACTAAAAATAAACCATTTTCAACCACTTATTTTTTCATCAAAACAATAAAATAAACTTTCAACTTCATTTTTAAAAACTAAATATCTCACAAACCATTGATCGTTAGACGAAACTAATCATACCATTACGACAAGCATAAAATTACCTTTAATTTGATATCTCACATCATATACTTTCGACGAATTTTTTTTCCTACTTTTTGTGGGTTTAGGGTTTACGGTTAGGGTTTAGGTGTTTAGGGTTTAGAGGTTTGACGTTTTTGGGTTAAGCTTTTTAGGGGTTAAAGGTTTAAGTTTCTTACGGTTTAGCGGATAGGGTTTAGGTTTTTTTTAGTTTAGCGGTTAGGTTTTTGGGGTTTAGGGTTTTAGGGTTTAGGGGTTAGGTTGTTTAGGGTTTAGAGGTTAGGGTTTTTAGGTTTAGGGTTAGGGTTTAGGGGTTGTGTTAACACAAAAGAGTATTTTTAAAATTTTAATTTTTAGTGTAATATATTGAAACCCGCAAAAAACGATAAAAAAATAAGTTCGTCGAAAGTATACAATATTGGATCTCTATAGAAAGATAATTTTATTCTTGTCGGTATAATTAGTTTTATATAACTATTAACGGTTTGTGATATATTTAACTTTTAAATATAAAGGTGAAAATGAATTTAATTAATTTGTTTAAAAATAAATGGTTAAGATTAATACATTTGATCTTTAATTTTTACGTGATTTTTATTGATCTCACCCCTATCTATCCTACTTTTTTTTGAGCAATTAAAGGTAGGGTATCCAAGTTTCAAAAAGTTAAAACAAAATGCATTTTTTAACATTTTTAACCGATATTTGCGTTAAATTTTCGTACGTCACGTTACTTATATGGATAATATATACCCAAAGAAATCTGACTTTTCGGCAGCCCATGAGTAACGTGAATTTTCGACAAAAAAAAGTGAGAATTCTGGTGAAATTTGAGCAAATAACTTGCTAGATAGCTTGAAATTTGTTCCGTGACGGTTTATTTAGTCATGTTATGTCAGTGGCTGGGAAAGAGAACGAAAACTTAACGGTTAAAAATGTTAAAAAATGCATTTTGTTTTAACTTTTTGGAACTTTGGAGTTGCTCAAAAAAAATAAGATAGATAACATTTAAAAACACCTTTTTATGTCAATTGCCTTAGCTTTTTCTTTTTGATGGATCCACACTATATATGTACAAACATCCAACCCACGTGAAAAACGAAAATGCAAAAGTGAACCACCACCAATGAGAATTGAACCAACCAAAGGACGTACATGCATGCATAGCCCTCCAATAATGAAAAGCAACCCAGGGACATCCACTGAAATAAAGCTGAAAACCTCGTGATGCATGAAAAGGAAGGAACCCATTTTATTTATTGGAGTATTTATTAAGGGTCCCTGATCCCATTCATATTGAGTGAGTGACCATTCAGTAATCAATAAATTAAGATGGTTTCCCATTTATGCCCAACTCTCACAAATACCATCTTCTCCTCAATCATATTCTAACACAGCAGCAAAAAATGCTCACACTCACACTAGTCATATGGTCCTCTTTTATTTTGATATATATAGTCAATGCAGCCACCTTAGCTCAACCCAACTTCATTTACCATTTATGTACTGAAAATGCTTACTATACCTCAAACAGCATGTACAAAAGAAATCTCGACACGACCCTCTCCGGCTTACCAAAGACCAACTCCGGTCTTGGTTTCTTCAACCTGTCCACTGGCCAAGGAAACGATAGAGTAGACTCAGTCGCCCTATGTCGAGGCGACGTCCATCCAGATGATTGTCAGACGTGTCTAGCTGACTCTGTAGATAAGTTACCGAGTATTTGCCCAAACCAAAAGAGAGCAATGGGGTACTACGACAATTGCATTTTGAAATACTCTGACCAAACTGGAATCACGACTTATAGGTATGTATCTTATAATAATTCAGTTGCTAGTGATGTTGTTGGGTTCAAAGGAGCTCTTACAACATTACTAGCTGACTTGAAACAAAAAGCTGCAGATGGTGGTCCGCTACGGAAATTTGCCACAGGGAACACGAGTGCATCAGATGTCTCTATATATGCGCTTGTTCAATGTTTTCCAGACTTGTCGGATGTGCAATGCAATGGTTGTTTAAACGATGCAATAAATTTGATCTCCTCGAGTTCTTTTGATGGGAATGCTGGGGGGCGCGTTCTTTTAACTACGTGTAATTTTAGATATGATACAACTAAGTTTTTTAACGATATCGTCATCCCACCACCACCACCACAGCGCTCTCCGCCCCCTCAACAACCGTCACGACCACCACCAGTTTCACAACCCTCTCCGCCCCTTCAACAACCGTCACCACCACCAGGTTTGGACTTTGTTCTATTTAATGTTCGTTAATTCAATCTAAAGATGTATTTAATAGTTATTAATTCATTCTAATACTTATCATTAAAATGAATCATAAATATATTAAATAAATAAGGAAACAAATAAATTAATTTAGTATGGAAGAGGTAAAATAGAAAATTCGCATATCAAAAGTTTAAGAGATCTAATAATTGAGTGAAATCTTATAATAGATGCAGTTTTAACTTTAATTTAATTATTATATATATATATATATATGTTTTTGTTTAACTCAATTTAAAGGTAAATAAAATATCAAATCCCATAAATCTATTTAATATCAACTAAATCTACAATATATATCTTTTTAAAATTATATGTACATATAAGAAATATTAGCATAGTACCCGGACGATGCGACACGACAAATAATTTATACATTATCATAAATTTGTACGATATCTAAGTTTTCTATGGTGCCTGTCAAGGTTGGTGTAAAAAGTTCGGAGAGATCGTAATGTATCATTTTTTTTCCTGTAATACATTGAAATGACTAAGCTTCAATATTTTTTATAAAATAGTTTTTAATAGTTAAATATGTTTATAAAATGTTAAGTTATAATTAGCTAACAATATTTTATATGTAGTTTAAATGGACTGGGCGGTTTAAAAACCATGGTTATATAATTGAAACAAATATAAGCCATTTATTTCCATCTTTTTGCAATACACACATCTTCATCCATTTTTCTATATCAAATGGCTTCAATAGTCAACTTCTTAGATGTACAAGCCGAGAATACACCGCAACCTACTTGTACCAATCCAAGTCTATTAATCACAATCAATCAAGTTATCATGCTTTATAATATATCATGCTTTTACGATACGTGAATAATTCCTTTGTACTTCATCTTACAAATTTTATCTAAGTTATTTAGTTCTCAGCCGTGTTATTGATAATGACTTATGAGATTACTTAATTAGTTCAGAAAAAAAAAATGATCTAAAACTAGGGCCGTAAACGAACTGAACGCTCGACAAACCATTCATAAACAGTTCTTAAACGAACAAGCATGAACACAAAAAATCCATTCGTTTAGTTAAATGAAAAAAGAACGCGAACATAGCTCTTGTACATTCAATTATGTTCGTGAATGTTCGATCATTTGTCCGTGAACGTTTGATAGTTTGTTCGTAAACTTTTGTTCGTCATTTATTTCGTTTGACATTTCGACTTTCCTTTTTAAACTATTTAGAAACTTTTTTCTAAGAATTGGATATTTTGTAATGTTTATTTACATCATAAATAGTCTAGTTATAAATTAGTTAATTTGTTGTTTATTTGTGTTTGTTCATGAGCACAAGCAAACGAAAATGAACACAATTCTATGTTCAGTTTGATTGTGTTCATTCATGAACAAAAACAAATGCACATGGACATAGTTTTATGTTCGGTTATTTATTCGTGAACTGTTCGTTAAGTTAAACGAACGGGTATGAAAAAGGACTCGTTGGGTTCATTTACACCCTACTAAAAACCCAATCCAAATCGAGTCTAAAATTCTTACATATAAAAATCAAATTTTTTTTTTATAGGAAAGTGCGTACCCGGTGATGGATTCCTAAATCCGTCACTACCTATTTCCACAAAAGTCCTCGACAGTGGCCCCACAAAGCATTTGTAGAGGAGAAATGGATACCAGTTAATCTAAGACCAACCGACAGGTATCTTCTTTTTTATGCCATCAAGAAAGTCTCCAAAAATGACATTTTTAGATCGTGTAGGATTTCCATCCAAAGTGATACCCAACGATGCACCTATAAGATTGAGACCACTTTGAAATTCGTCAGTTTCTTCATCAACGGATGAGTTATCGGTTAAAGTGCACGTAGATTGATATCCTCGTTCACTTATTCGCAAACCCTCTTCTTAGCATTCATTTTTTGTTTTCGCCCATCACGATTTGTCAATTTCATTTTAACACGATCCTTGTTTTTATTAGTTCACTTTTTATCTTGTAAGATCTTGGCGAACCTCAGGGCTTTATTGCATATAGGATGACAATCTAATTACCTTGTGGTGGTTTGTATTTGAAGGAGTGCATCCTATAAATTAATTATTCTATATCCCTTAAATAAATTTTTATATAAGTTGTGCATCACCCCCATATATTTTAAATGGAATGGAATTAACTTTCTATTTTAGCTGGGCTAATGACTACAAGAATTTAAATTGAACAAAATTAGCCTTCTATTTTAAATGGGATGGAATCGTCCTAACATGTTTACATAAGGTCTCATATTCGAATGTTACTATGTAACATCTTCGAGTGGCTAGGGAAGGGTTCGAAAACGGCCACAGGATAACCTGATTAGGCCGTGCACATTTGAGTTAAAAAGACTCGTCCTCCCCGAATAATCCAAATAGGATAAACCTCATCCGTTAATCCATTTTGTCATGCCATCCCTTAGAGTAATTAACTCGTAAATGGTTTTCTTGAGTTGCTAATCATTTTACTCTGCGAGTCACAAGAATCTTAGACTATTTGGATATGACGGTCTTTTATTTTTGTCCTTTTAGACCGAAAGACAGACAAATATGTCTTTTTGACAGAAGATAAAAAGCAAAGGGTTCATTGAAAGAACAACCAAATAATTTGATATAATGATTACATGCTTTGTATATAATACTTTGTATATAATGATTACATGCTTTGTTAGCAATCCGTGATTTTGACCCAAATGATTTTTACTGTTTGTTTGTTTCTTTTTTTTTAAATGGCAAGAAGTTTCAGCTTTCATATTATAAAGGAAACGGGAAAAGCAATTGACCCCATACCTTTTTTTAAATTATTTTGATTTCATTTCTTTTTTAGTGGCTGGCCTCACAAACTTTACTTTTTATTATTTCATTTTTTAATTTTCCGTTCATATCATTATATATACAAAACAATCTATCTACATCTACATAATAATTACATGCTTTGTATATAATGATTACATTCTTTGTTAGCAATTCGTGATTTTTTCCCAAATAATTTTTAGTGTTTGTTTCTTTTTTTTTTAAATGGCAAGAAGTTTCAGCTTTCATATTATAAAGGAAACGGGAAAAGCAATTGACCCCATACATTTTTTTAAATTATTTTGATTCCATTTCTTTTTTAGTGGCGGGCCTCACAAACTTTACTTTTTATTATTTCATTTTTCAATTTTCGGTTCATATCATTATATATATATACAAAACAATCTATCTACATCTACATATAATATAAAAAAGGATAGCCCAAATTTCATGTGACTATCCTCTTTGGTTGACACATCAACATTTTGATTATGTGACACTCATTTAAGCATTTCGAACTTCACTTTTGCCACATAATATAACAATGTAGGTAAAAAAATGCAAATAATGAGATTTGAACTCTTGACCTTTAAATCCAAAGACAAGGAGTTTTCCACTTGAACTACCATTTTAATGATGAAAAACATTCAACACCATTAAATATATGTATATTTTTATGTAGAGTTTTCCATATGATAAACCTTTTGGGTATAATATGTAGATTTATATGTTTTTAACTTTTTTTTTAAAGTTAACTTTTGACTTTTCTTTTAACCAAATATCATATTTTGTTTTTTTATTGAATTCTCGTTGAATTATTAATTAAAATTCGTTTCAAACTGTGCATCGCACGGGATATAATCTAGTGTATATATATATATATATATATATATATATATATATATATATATATATATATATATATATATATATATATATATATACTATAGTATAAATCAAACTCAAAAACAATATAAATTTCAATTAGTACAAACGACAAGGGGTGATCATGATTGGTGGTTGACTTCACCGACTCTAGATTGTCTAAAACATTGATATATAAAATTTATTTATTATAAGTTGGTGTTAATTTTAAAGATGAAAATAATTAGGTATAATAAATATGGAAATAATATAAGTATATAAATGGTAAGATAAAATAGTAATAGAGTAAATTTGCTCTAGTTAAAAATTTGAATTTTGAGACCCCTCATTCTCTTTATAATATATTGTATATATATATATATATATATATATATATATATATATATATATAGGGTCACGCTCAATGCAGAACCATTATTTTGTCGTAACTTTACTGTAACCACTTTGGACCAATAAAATTTAGTATTATTAAATATTTTTATTTAATTGAAAAGGGTATAATAGTAAAACTTATATTTACTTTATTTTTGAATTTTTTTATTAAAACGATTTTTAACCCTTTATTTTCGTTTTTTTTTTTTTTTTTTTATGTTCTTGATTTTTATAGCATGCATGTTTTCAAAATAATATTAAGTGCATATATGTTTTTTCAACAGGCATTTAAAAAAAATCAAGTGCATACGTGTTTTTCCTTTAAATATAGTAAATTCACATGTGTTTCTTGCATTTAGACGTCAAACTTATTTGTTAATATGGTAAGTACATATATGCTTCAAGTGTACATTATTTGATTATCGAAATTTATGACCAAAAACATGTAACCTCTAACAATTTATCATAGACATATACATGTAATCTCTACATATATAACAAAGAAAAAACATAAATACAATACACATAATTTGATATCAAAAACATATGTGCACGCTTCGATAACATATATGCACGACTTTCAAAAACATATGTGCACGCTTCACTTTCTCGCCAAGTTCATTAGAACATATGTGCCCGTCTTCCGAAAACATATATGCACGCTTCACTTTCTCGTCAAGTTCATTAGAACATATGTGTTCGTCTTCCAAAAACATATGTGCACACCGTAATTTATTGTGATTTTCTTGCTTTAACTGCACATTAAAAAGAATATACATAATTATTATAATATTTAAATAGTACTAATATTCTTAAAAATTGCAATCATAACAGTAGACAAAATTCATGATAAACTCTATTTAAAAGATGTTTTTGCCGAACCACTTACATCAATGCACCAAAGAGGGAAGTCATTAAACTCATACAATAAAACCATTCATCATATGATTATTTAATTATCATTATAATATCTCATATATTTATAAAATTGTCAGCAAGTCTGTTCCTGGTTCGTAAAAGTACTGTAATATAAAACTACAAAGCTTTGTAATTTTGTGCTAAAATATTCCTGGTTCGTAAATCTCAAATAAAAGTTGTTTTTTCCTTAAATTAAATTCATTAAATCTGCTTACCTTTTGTACGCATCTCCGCTTGACCCTCCACTAACAGCTTTGACCAGATCCTGCGGCCACAATCCGACGGCCATCTGAAAATCCGGCGACCATCTCCGCTTGACTTCAAATCACAACATGACCAATTTTTTGAAGGTTCGTTTTTGGAGGCTGTGGGAGGGAGGATTTTAGGTGGGTATGATTAGGGTTATTGGTGGAGGAGAGAGATGTGAGAAAAGGATATAAAAGTTAGATCTGGGAATACGGTTTTGGTGGAGGAGAGAGATGAAAAAGAGATATATGGTTTTTAAGAAATTTTTTAGGGAATAATTCAAATTACTTAATTGTCCTTTATGATTATTTTTAATTATTATATAATTCTAATTATTTACAAAGATGCCATTATGCATAAATATGATGTACATCATGCATGATTAGGAGTAAAAAGGTCGGTTCAGAGGTTCTGACAAAAAAATGGTTTTGCATTGAACGCTACACAATATATATATATATATATATATATATATATATATATATATATATATATATATACACACTAAAACAATAACTTTCAGCAGTTCAAAGCAATCTCTGACCTATTTCAAACCTATCCGAACCTTATTTTACTCTTGAACCGGTCTCATTTATTTGGATTTGCATTAAATAACCTTAAATATATTTTAAATTTGACAAATATTTATTTGATAATTGGTTATATTTTATTTCCATATATATCTATTTATACTTATATTGTTATAACATGCTGATTCACTTTTCTTTCTTTTGTTTCTACATTCATTAATAAAAAGCAAAGGGTTCATTGAAAGAACAACCAACAACTTTGAAACAAGGTTCATTCTCAAAAACCACTATGCTTTCGATGAGTGAAATAGAATTGTCACCCATTTGAGCATCAAAGTTATATTTAGTTTTGACAAATTAAGTCATTCTCCTTAACTCCATCATTGTTGACATCAACAACCTTATTGATCTAAAAATTCGAGGGAGGTCTAACAACGAGATCTAAATTATAAAGACCAGGAAGGAGATTGGTACTTTTAAAGTCTCCAACAAGTATAACGCCTACTTGTTTAGAAATTTGCTCATTTACGAACAAATGAAAGGTTTGGGGCTTTGGTAGACTTGGACAAGGATTCATAGACCTTTATTTTTTTTTTATTATTATTTTTTTTTGTGATATAAGGGACTTCCACTTCATTCCCAAGTTGTTTTTCTTTTAAAGTGACAACGTTAATGAACTCTTGAGTTTGAAGTGCAAAATTAATTTTTTCTAGACCTTTTTCCGAGCTTTGCTAGGAGTGAAATTAACTGTTACAATTTAGAAATTTTTTGCAAGGTCCTCTACAATAACTTTGAGATTATATTCCTTTTTCTTCATCACAAGCAAGACGAGAGCTACATGCCTTCAAGAAAATCACATTTTAGCGAAGACGGATGTCGTCGCAAAAGGTCCCCTCTGTCGTCGCAGGATCTACTTTACAATTTAGATTTCTTTTATACATGTTGTTTAGGGTATAGTAAGCAATGGGGTACTACGACAATTGCCTTTTGAAATACTCTGACCAAACTATAACGTAACAAACTGGAATCAAGTCTTACACGTATGTATCTAATAAGTCTCAAGATGCTAGTGATGTTGTTGGGTTCAATGGAGCTCTTACAACATTACTAGCTGGCTTGAAACAGAAAGCTACAGATGGTGGTCCGCTACGGAAATTTAGGGAAAACGAGTGAATCAGATTTCTCTATATATGCGCTTGTTCAATGTTTTCCAGACTTGTCAGATGTGCAATGCAATGGTTGTTTACAGGATTCAATAAATTGGATCTCCTCGAGTTCTTTTGATGGGAAAGTTGAGGGGAGCGTTCTTTCACGTACATGTAATTTTAGATATGATACAAATAAGTTTTTTGACAATATCGTCATCCCACAACCACCACAGCGCTCTCCGCCCCCTCAACAACAGTCACGACCACCACCAGTTTCACAACCCTCTCCGCCCCTTCAACAACCGTCACCACCAGGTTTGGACTTTGTTCTATTTTACATGTGTTTTGCTAATTTGTGCCTGAGAACAAGCTAGTGTGCATTTAATGAACTCAAAGCTTCTAAAATCAAAAAATGTATTTAATGTTCGTTAATTCAATCTAAAAATGTATTTAATAGTTATTAATTCATTCTAATACTTATCATTTAAATGTATCATAAATATATTCAATAAATAAGGAAACAAATAAATTAATTTAGTATGTAAGAGGTAAAATAGACAATTCGCATATCAAAAGTTTAAGAGATCTAATAATTGAGTGAAATCTTTATAAGAGTTGGTAGATGCAGTTTTAACTTTAATTTTATTATTTTATATATATGTTTTTGTTTCACTCAATTTTAAGGTAAATAAAATATCAAATCCTATAAATCTATTTAATATCAACTAAATCTACAATATATATCTTTTTAAAATTATATGTACATATAACAAATAATTTATACATTATCATAAATTTGTACGATATCTAAGTTTTTTATGGTGCTTGTCAAGGTTGGTGTAAAAAGTTCGAAGAGATCGTAATGTATCATTTTTTTTCCTGTAATACATTGAAATGACTAAACTTTAATATTTTTTATAAAATAGTTTTTAATAGTTAAATATGTTTATAAAATGTTAGGTTATAATTAGCTAACAATATTTTATATGTAGTTTAAATGGACCGGGCGGTTTAAAAACCATGGTTATATAATTGAAACAAATATAAGCCGTTTATTTCCATCTTTTTGCAATACACACATCTTCATCCATTTTTCTATATCAAATGGACTTCAATAGTCAACTTCTTAGATGTACAAGCCGAGAATACACCGCAACCTACTTGTACCAATCCAAGTCTATTAATCACAATCAATCAAGTTAACATGCTTTATAATATGGCATTTTCACATCATGCTTTATAATATATCATGCATTTACGATCCGTGAATAATTCCTTTTTACTTCATGTTACAAATTTTATCTAAGTTATTTAGTTCTCAGCCGTGTTATTGATAATGACTTATGAGATTGCTTAATTAGTTCAGAAAAAAAAAACTGATCTAAAACTAGGGCTCTAAACGAACTGAATGCTCGACAAACCAATCATAAAAATTTATTAAACGAACAAGCATGAACACAAAAAATCCATTCGTTTAGTTAAATGAAAGAACGCGAACATAGCTCTTGTACATTCAATTATGTTCGTAAACGTCCGATAATTTGTTCGTGAATGTTCGATCATTTGTCCGTGAACGTTCGATAGTTTGTTCGTAAACTTTTGTTCGTCATTTATATTCGTTTGACACTTCGACTTTCCTTTTTAAACTATTTATAAACTTTTTCTAAGAATCGGATATTTTGTAATGTTTATTTACATCATAAATAGTCTAGTTATAAATTAGTTAATTTGTTGTTTATTTGTGTTCGTTCATGAGCACAAGCAAACGAACAAGAACACAGTTCGATGTTCAGTTTGATTGTGTTCAATCATGAACAAAAACAAATACACATGGACATAGTTTTATGTTCGGTTATTTATTCGTGAACTGTTCGTTAAGTTAAACGAACGGGTATGAAAAAGGACTCGTTGGGTTCATTTACACCCTACTAAAAACCCAATCCAAATCGAGTCTAAAATTCTTATATATAAAAATCAAAAATTTTTTTTATAGGAAAGTGCATACCCAATGATGGATTCCTAAATCCGTAAAAGTCCTCGACAGTGGCCCCACAAAGCATTTGTGGAGGAGAAATGGATGCTAGTTAATCTAAGACCAACCGAAAAATATCTCCTTTATTTATGCCATCAAGAAAGTCTCCAAAAATGACATTTTTAGATCGTGTAGATGCACCTATAAGATTGAGATCACTTTGAAACTCGTCAGTTTCTTCATCATCAGATGAGTTATCGGTTAAAGTGCACTTAGATTGATATCCTCGTTCACTTATTCGCAGACCCTCTTCTTAGCATTCCTTTTTGCTTTCGCCCATCACGATTTGTCAATTTCATTTTAACACGATCCTTGTTTTTATTAGTTCACTTTTTATTTTGTAAGATCTTGGCGAACCTCAGGGCTTTATTGTATATAGGATGACAATCTAATTACCTTGTGGTGGTTTGTATTTGAAGGAGTGCATCCTATAAATTGATTATTCTATATCCCATAAATAAATTTTTATATAAGTTGTTCATCACCACCGTATATTTTAAATGGAATGGAATTAGCTTTCTATTTTAGCTGGGCTAATGACTACGAGAATTTAAATGGAACATAATTAGCCTTCTATTTTAAATGGGATGGAATCGTCCTAACATGTTTACAGAAGGTCTCATGTTCGAATGTTACTATGTAACATCTTCGGGTGGCTAGGGAAGGGTTCGAAAACGGCCACAAGATAACCTGATTAGGCCGTGCACATTTGAGTTAAAAAGACTCGTCCTCCCCGGATAATCCAAATAGGAAAAACCTCATCCGTTAATCCGCTTTGTCATGCTATCCCTTAGAGTAATTAACTCGTAAATGGTTTTCTTGAGTTGCTAGTCATTTTACTCTGCGAGTCACAAGAATCTCAGACTATTTGGATATGAAGGTCTTTTATTTTTGTCCTTTTTAGACCGAAAGACAAACAAATATGTCTTTTTGACAGAAGATAAAAAGCAAAGGGTTCATTGAAAGAACAACCAGCAAATTTGAAACAAGGTTCATTCTCAAAAACCACTATGCTTTCGATGAGTGAAACAGAATTGTCACCCATTTGAGCATCAAAGTTATTTTTAGTTTTGACAAATTAAGTCATTCTATTTAACTCCATCATTAATTGTTGACATCAACAACCTTATTGATCTAAAAATTCGAGGGAGGTCTAACAACGAGATCCAAATTATAAAGACTAGGAAGTAGATTGGTACTTTTAAAGTCTCCAACAAGTATAACACCTACTTGTTTAGAAATTTGCTCATTTACGAACAAATGAGAAGGTTTGGGGCTTTGGTAGATTTGGACAAGGATTCATAGACCTTTTTTTTTTTTTTTTTTGATGTAAGGGACTTCCACTTCATTCCTAAGTTGTTTTTCTTTTAAAGTGACAACGTTAATGAACTCTTGACTTTGAAGTGCAAAATTAATTTTTTCTAGACCTTTTTCCGAGCTTTGTTAAGAGTGAAATTAACTGTTACAATTTAGAAATTTTTTGCGAGGTCCTCTACAATAACTTTGAGATTATATTCCTTTTTCTTCATCACAAGCAAGACGAGAGCTACATGCCTTCAAGAAAATCACATTTTAGCGAAGACGGATGTCGTCGCAAAAGGTCCCCTCTATCGTCGCAGGATCTACTTTGCGACGACAATGTTGTCTCACATACGTCATCGCCAAAACCCCGTCGCTTACTGTATTTTGCGACGACATCAAGTGGGTCCCACTATTTGTAAAAAAATGGAAAAGGAAATCATTAATTAATTATTTAGGGCACTCCCATCGGGAGAATTAGTTGTGAATCGGTTTTCAATAGGTAGGAATTTGGTACCATGAAGCAAATCACTCTTCAACCGGTTTAAAGTCTAACCACTTAACCGGTTCCAATTACTTTGCAAATGAGTTGTTTTGGTGGGCCCTAAAGTAAAAAAAAGGTTTTTAAATTGTTTGTCATTGGAAGTGGTTAGAATGGATGGTACAAAATAATGAGTTGTGAATTAGTTAGTGGAAAGGCGATGCAGACTCGGTGTGACAAACCGGTTTGAAGTGGTTCAACCACTGATGGGAGTGCCCTTAGCGACATTTGTTGTCGCAAAATTTCTCTTTGCCATAAAAGTCAAGAAACAGATATTTTTGCCGTGTAGTATGTTGTATCATAATTAGCAAATAGTCTTAGTATTAGTATCATAAACTTTATCTAAATAAAGGGGTGTTGTGTGTAACCTCCTAGGTAGTTATAATCGGTTTGTAAAGGCAGTTACTTAACTGTCTCTGTCTCTAATACCTTTATGGATCGACACATTGATTCATAGGCACCGGTTCATTAAGTATATGAGGAGAGTTATTTTACATACCAAACTTTTCTCACATACCAACGGACTCATCTCCACCATCCATCTAAAAACAAATAAATGGCTGAGATTAAAAGCATTTTATTATTTCACATATTTTTTATAATTTAAATATCTCTTAAACCGTTAATCGTTAAGTGAAAATATTTACACATCGCGACGACATTTAATTATCTTTCTAGAGCGGACTTTGATATACTTTCGAAAAAGAAAAAATTTCGTTTTTCGTTATTTTTCGCTTTTTACGTTACTAAAATTTGCATGAAAAATCATATATGATAAAACACTAATTGAATATCACATGTGATATTAGTGTTAAATCATATATGATATGTAATATCATATGTGATATTACACTAATATCACATGTGATATTACATATCATATATGATATTACACTAATATCACATGTGATATTCAAATTAGTGTTTTATCATATATGATTTTAATGCAAATTTCAAGAATGTAAAACCGAAAAACTTTAAAAAAAAAACGTGAAAAATACGAAAAATTTTTTTTTTGTCGAAAGTATATCAAAGTGCCTGTCTATAGAAAGATAATTAAATGCTCGTCGCAATGATATATTTTTTTTCGCTTAACGATTAACGGTTTGAAAAATATTAATATTTGAAAAAAAAAATGATGAAAGTGGGTTTTTTAAATTGTTGTGATTAATTTCATCTATTAGATCAAATAAAAATGGAGGGTGGAGATTGATCCTATGTAAATAATCTTTTGTCAATCTAAGTATATATGTATCGACGTTCTCTAAGTTATTAAAAGTGTAATTATCCCATTCATATCTATCTCTTTTATCCCTTCTGTTTCTCTCTATTACTTTGCTATGGTTCGACCAGGATTCACAAAACAATTCCAGAGGAATTCAAACACCTCTGGTAATTGCAACATAGTATGCCTTTAGAAACGACATATTGTCGTCGCTAAAAAACTTAGTAGCGATACTAGACAACACACACAATAAATTTTCATCATATTGGGTTAGTCTACATGTTGTTGGTAAAAAAGAATGTAGTTTCATTAATGTGCTAAAGTTTTCACTATAAGTGTTTCTTGCTTTTTTATTAATGAAATAGTTCCCCAATTTCGAAAATAGCTTTAGTTTGCGCTTTTTCATTTGTAGAAATGGTTTCCATTTTAAAGTTAATCTTGAACTGGAAAATTATGTGAACTTAGATTGCATGCATCATTCACTATTAAATCATTCTATTTTTCCAGGCAAAAAGAATTATACGACACTGGTGGTAACAATCGTAGTCGTTGTTATGGCAGTCATAGCTATCATAATAATTGCTTCACTTTGTATCTTTCGGAGATTGAGGAAGAAGAAACCAACTCCCTGTCTGCCCAATGAAAGTACTCAGAGTAAATTTCAAGTTTGCAACTCCAAATTCATAACAGACCACTTGTTTACATTGTTACAGGATTATGGAAAACATCTAACTCCTTTTCATGTTTCATTTCACTAGGCGTAACTATGGATATTGGCACCACTGAATCTCTACAAAACATTTCACTAGGCAAAACTATGGATATTGGCACCGCTGAATCTCTACAAAACATTTCACTAGGCAAAACTATGGATATTGGCATCGCTGAATCTCTACAAAGCATTTCACTAGGCAAAACTATGGATATTGACACCGCTGAATCTCTACAAAACATTTCACCAGGCAAAACTATGGATATTGGCACCACTGAATCTCCACAAAACATTTCACTAGGCAAAACCATTGAATCTTTACAATACGACTATAGTACAATTAAAAAAGCAACAAATGATTTTTCTGAAGAAAATAAGCTTAGACGAGGTGGATTTGGAGCAGTTTACAAGGTATAAGAAAATTGAAATTGCTAGTTATTTTTTAGAAGTGGAAATTGTGATACTTTAACAGTAGTAGATGCTTATAAGTTAATATAAAAATATACAGGGTACATTAAGAGATGGACAGGAAATAGCAGTAAAAAGACTAGCAAGTGATTCTGGTCAAGGTGATGTAGAATTCAAGAATGAAGTTTTGCTAGTCGCGAAGCTTCAACATCGTAATTTGGTTAGGCTGCTTGGTTTCAGCATAGAAGGAAGTGAACGACTCCTCATTTACGAGTCCTTACCAAATGCCAGTCTTGATCACTTTATATTTGGTAAGTTCTTGTTATGTTAATTAACAATGTTGGATCCACATATTTTGGTAGCAAATGATGTTTTCTCGTAGTGAGTATTGCTACTGCTACTTAACATTCGGATCATGATGCTGATACAGACCCAACTAAACGTACACCTCTTGACTGGGAAAAGCGATACAACATCATTAAAGGCATTGCCAAGGGACTATCATACCTTCATGAAGAATCTCGGATAATTCATCGTGATATGAAAGCTAGTAATGTTTTTCTAGATGCAGAAATGAACCCTAAAATTGCATATTTTGGCATGGTGAGATTATTTAAACCAGAGGAAGCTCAAAGTGACACAGTTGGAACCGAGTAAGTACACTAGCTTTCGTTAGACTATATTCATTACACGGGCTTTAGTATATTAAATTTTAGTGATACTTCATGAGCAAATTAAAATAACTTCTCGGGATGCAATAGATGTGGCTAAAATGTGCTCTGGTTGTCTTTACCGAATTACTTGTTTACTCCTTAGCCGTTTACTCATAACCTATTCAAATTTCCAAAATGACTTTTCCTAAAATTTACACATGCAATACAGTTAAAAAAAAGCAAGAGAATTTCATATAGATCGAAATCATGGAAACCATAATTAACAATGTGTATACAGTCATACCGTATTTTATTAGTTGCTATTTGCAATCCGTAACATAATACAATGTAAGTGGCCAACTTTCTTATATGCAAGTTTATTTCAAAATAATCAAGATGTGTACGAATTTAAGTGCTAACTCTTTGCCCAATTTGTGCCCTCTTATAGCGGTTATATGGCACCAGAATATGCGACGCATGGCCAATTGTCAGAAAAAACGGATGTGTTTAGCTTTGGAGTGTTGGTACTAGAGATGGTGACGGGTAAAAAAAACCAATGTTTTCGGAGCGGAGAGAGCAATGAAAACCTTTTTACCTTTGTAAGTACCATGAGTCTTTTCCACCTATTACAAAACAGCATATAACAATGTCATAATCTTTTTGTGCCTTGAAACAAAATGAGTAAATTGCACTGTTGGTCCCTGTGGTATACACGCATTCGCACCGTTGGTCCCTGTGGTTTATTTGTTGCATCGGCATTCCCTGTGGTTTACACGCATATCGCACCGTTGGTCCCTTAAAATGTAGGTTTTGGACTGGGCGCGCAACAAATTGAAACAATTTGGACTGCCTATGCAACAAATAAACCACAGGGAACAACGTTGCGAATGCGTATAAACCACAGAGACAACGTTCAATTTACTCAAACAAAATTGTTAAATATCTTTCAGGCATGGAAAAGCTGGAAGAATGAGACAACATCAGATAGGATGGATCACAAAAGTATTCACATTGGGTTGTTATGCGTTCAAGAAGAAATTATGGACAGGCCAAACATGAATAATGTTGTCCTAATGCTTGATAGCTCCTCTATCACACTTCGGCGGCCATCTGAACCTGCATTTTTCATGTGTAGTAACACTGATCCCGAAAAGCCACTCGTTCAGGAGATGGGGAGCAGTGGTTTAGGAAAATCCAAAATATCAAAATCAAGATCAAGGGGGTCCTCTCAATTTCCCGATAATGATGTTTCAATATCTGGTATTGTTCTTTGATAAGTATATATTTTGAATGGCATATGCTGTGGTATACTTACATCTTTTAGTTTCCATTAAGAATTTGGATTTAATTTTACAATTTAATGTTGCTTGTGATACACATTTGGATGTACTTATGGTAATTGTATGTTTCTATTTCCTATTTTAATTTACAGTTCTTAGTTGTTCATATACATAGAAAAATATATTTTTTTTTTTACTAATTTATGGTTTATTAAGAAATACAACACTTATAAGTTGCCTGTGTGGTAAGGTTGTCTCGTCTCGCTTTTGTATGAATGAAATAATTAAAAATGTTACGGCGCCTTTAGTTGTGGAAAATTGTGAAAACTCCCTTGTTTTTCTGAAAACTTTTCAAGAAAACATAAAAACAGAAAACACGATCAAAATTGTGTTTTCTAGAAAACTTTTCCAAGAAAATGGAAAAAACCTAAAGAACACCATCCAAAAATACTAGCTATGGGGTGAAAACTTGTGATTTTGAACCATAATCTAATTAAACTCCTTCATACGCTCTTCCGTTTCTTTCCTCAAAGTTCGTTCTCGTACGTGCAAGTTCTTCCTTTATTAATTCCATCTCAGCTTGCATCTTCTTTTCCCTCTCGGTGGCAACTTTTTCCCGCTCCTCTGCAGCTTTTGCACGCTCCAGTAGTTTTTTTCCTTGCTTCTTAAATTCCACCTACAAATATAAAGTCATTAACACTTGAAAGGAGAAAAATATACAATATATGTCGGTTGTGATGGATCATGACGGTTGTAACAGGTTACATAGATTGGGTTTTGGGCTACAATGGGTCATTGCCGGTCTTAATGGGTCATAATGAGTCTTAATGAGTTATACTAGGTTGTAATCGCTCATTACATGTCTAGATTGGTCATAATAAGTCTTAAACAAAGAGGTTTTAATTACTAGGCAAATCCAATTATGGTCTATATAACATTTTTTTTGGGTATCTATAGAAATTACATACCTCGATTCTTATTAATTCTTCAAGCTCTTTTATGACAGAACACATGGAAGGTCGTTCTTTTGGATTATCCAGCAAGCATCTATACGCAATTTCTGAATATCTGTCCACGAAATATGAGCTGATCTTCTGTTCTCTTAAAATAGGATCAACAATCTCATCCACATTCTTGTTTTCATACAACCCTTTTACCAATTTAGCCGATAACATGTAGCCATCCACGTTGTCATCGGTGCACAGCCTCCCACACAGAACTTCAAACAGTACCATGCCCAAAGAATATACATCTGCTTCTTTCGACGCTTTACCACTAACAATGTATTCTGGTGAGCTGTAAGCATGGTCGTCAGCAACGACACCTCTATCTAACCCTGCTGAACTTGGGATGGAAATCATAAAACCAGCAACTTTAGCAACCCACTTGCTATCTAGTAAAATTTTTGTGCTTTGAAAAGCATTTTGCATTATGCCTCGTCCATGGAGTTGATCTAATCCACGAGCTGCACCACAACATATTTCAAGTCTTTGGAGCCACGTAAGAGTAGTAGAAGTGGTATTATTGCTACGACGCCTTATATACTGATCTAAGCTTCCACGCTCTGCATATTCATGAACAATAATCTTGTCCTTTTTCCCATCGCAGTAACCAACAAGTGACATGGTATTTGGAGGCGGTCGAACAGAGAGAATTTTAATTTGCCCCAAAAAAACCCTTAGCGTGTCTCCTTTCCAATCGCCGCAAAACCTCTTTATAAACACCGTTGTAGCAGGTTTTCCAGAGATGGAAAGTTCCTCTTTGTAAATCTGATATTGATCATTTTCCCAAATACACATTTTAAAGTTTCCGGTTGCTACTTCTATCTCTTTCAATGGCACTTCCGGTAGTGATATGTTAGTGAGCTCCTATATCAGTTTGAAAACAGAGAGAAAAGACTGTCTGTCAAAGTTTAAAAGGAGCTAGCTAGGCTTATGAATGACAAGTTAGAGGAACACATATGTTTATTTTTTTCTACATAGCCATGAAATCTATTAATAGTCATACACACGGTTAGGTTAAAGTAACGACATTAAAATATCAGAAATGTTGTACGCGTACTGATATGTTGGACATGCATATACATCCTTTAATTTTAAACTTTCCACTTTCAAATAAATACGATATTTAAGAGTTACATAGAAATTTTTGTATCCATAAAATATTCATTTTTTCTTTGACTTATATAAATTAAAGGTAATAAGTTGTAGATATTTTAAGATAGGAAAGTCTAATATTTGGTAATTAAGCTTAAATTAAATTTAATAAACTGTATATATTATGTATAGATCTAGAAAGAATTCCAAGAGTCAAAACATACTTGATAAAGATATGCAATTTCAATCTCTTTTACGATTTTAGCCATTGATGGCCGTTCTTTACGATCCTTGTGCAAACATTGATACGCTATTGCTGAAAACCTTTCTAAAGACTTCGGTGAAATTGTTTCTCTAATACCAGTGAAAATGATTGTATCCAATTTCTTTTCTTCATAGCACTTTCGTGCCAACTCCGCAAAAGATATGCGAATATCATTGTAATCATGTACATATGCAGGTCTTCCACAAAGAACTTCAAACAAAACCACACCAAACGAATAGACGTCAGATTCTTTTGTCAACAAGCATTTACCCGCATATAATGGATCGCAATATCCCTTGGTACCTACTGCATTGGAATAGACAAAAGTATATTGTTGGTTAGCAGGACCCAATTTGGACAAACCAAAGTCTGCAATCTTGGGCTGCAAATTATCATC
This sequence comes from Chrysanthemum lavandulifolium, assembly GCA_022545495.1. NCBI lineage: Eukaryota > Viridiplantae > Streptophyta > Magnoliopsida > Asterales > Asteraceae > Chrysanthemum > Chrysanthemum lavandulifolium. The sequence continues at coordinate 315,894,452 of CM040238.1, forward strand.
AAGCAGTATATTGGCACTCTTGATGTCACGATGCAAGACTCTGTGCTGACACCCCTCCGCGGGTTCATGAAGGAATGCTAGTCCCTTTGCAGCCCCTAAGCATATAACAAGGCGGTTATGCCAAGAGAGATTGGGCTGACTTAGGTATAATTCGAGACTTTTTTTGGATAGATACTCGTAGACAAGAAGCATCTCACCACCCTCATCACAAAAGCCTAAGAGGGAAACAAGATTTTTATGTTTGTATTGAGAAAGGATCATTATTTCTTTCCAAAACTCAGTGGTTCCTTGTCCATGTGATCTATCTAAACGCTTTATAGCCACCGTGGTGAGCACCCCAGATAGGAGAAGTTCTCCTTTATAAACTTTCCCAAACCCACCATGCCCGATACAGTTGCTGGCCGCGAAGCCATTGGTGGCGGATTGTAAATCTTGGAGTGGAATTTGGAGATGTTGGAACTCTTTTATGGAAGACATTTTTTTGATGATTAATACTAATAGATCAACAAAAAGAAAGATGAACAAGATTATGTGATAGCAGCAAATGGAAAAGGAAAATTACTTGGAAGGCCCTGCAGAGACTTCGTTGTCCTGCAGAGGCCTTCTTTTTTTCCTATATCAAAAAAGGCCTAGCATTTCGCTACAAACTTGTGCAGAAATGCTTAATGGACACGTGTCGCTACCCCATTAATTATACGTGTGTAATTAAATAAAAAAAAATATTTCACCTAAACTTTGTGTCGAAATCTGACTTTATGTGGGGACACCGACTGACAACACAAGAGAGAAAAAAGCATTTCACATAAAATTTTATGTGAAATCCGACATGTGGGCCACCCATGCCTGACCAATTGACCAAAGTTGATTTTATTTACTTTTTATATAAAAAATTACAAAAGTCACCCTTTAACTTTATAATATTTACAACTTTTTTATATAACAAACTTCATTCGTCAAATATTTAGCAAATATAAAGTGAATTTGTTAATAAAAAAAATACCGTCGCGAAGAGCTCTAAATTACGAACAAAACGAGCCCAATATTAGTATTCTTTTGACGCATGCACAATTTTATAAAAAATATTGAAGTTGATTATATATATCAACTATTTTAAAATTGAAAACTAAAACTTACCATAACCTTAGTAAACCCAACTAATTGAGTTCTAGATATGATTTTTTTATCTATGGTTGATGAAAACCTTTTGTAAAAAAGGAAAGCTTGAACTGGTTGTAGCCGTCATCAAGTCTTGTATACCAAATTTGCTTGGTGACCTAACTGTGACACTCAAAGATCCATCAGGAACAATGTCTGGTACAATTCATCACAAAGTACTAGAAGAGGATAAGGGTTACGTCAAGTCTATCTGTCGGTGTTGTTTTGATACTAAAGAACGCCTCGATGTTCACACCAAAACCACATAACCATTACCTTAACATCACTTTGAAAAACATTGTTGAGCTTTACCACAAGGATACCGCTTATCGTTGATGTTTAAATTGGACTTCGCTTTTAATTTGTATCATCTTTATCTTGTATTTTTTTATGTTTTTATTTAACCCATCTAATAGACTTTCGTTTTTAATTTGTATCATCTTTATCTTGTATTTTTTTATGTTTTTATTTAACCCATCTACTATTTTCATTTAACTCATCTACAAAACTTTAGTTATCGACGACATAGCTTGTGATATATAACATACACAAACTTTCATTTGGTAACCGTATATGAAAATACATATACAAACGGTCAACTAATCATATCTACATCCGCTAGTATTCGTCAACCATAGATAAAAAAATGCACTATTTTTTATAAAATAGTTGATATATATAATCAACTTCAATATTTTTTATAAAATTAGTTGGGTTTACTAAGGTTATGGTAAGTTTTAGTTTTCAATTTCAAAATAGTTGATATATATAATCAACTTCAATATTTTTTATAAAATTGTGCATACGTCAAAAGAATATATTTTTTTGATATATATAATCAACTTCAATATTTTTTATAGTTAATATATTTTTTTCCTATATCAAAAAAGAATATATAATCCAGATCAAATAAAATCAAGCTTAAAGTTGTTAAAATGAGATCCAACTAAAATTTGACAAGCAACACTCTCCTAACAACAAAAATAAAATTTTTATTAACTAAAACAAAAATTGTTAAAGTTTTGATAGATTTCTTTTTCAAATTTACGAAATCTAGGTGATACACTTTGATTAGAAGTGTAATGTGTATCAGGTTATTATATATGTATCAGATTTTGGAATACTTATTAGTGTAATGTGTATCAGGTGTATCACTAATCCAAACTCATGTATCATTAAGTTATTAGTTGCTAAAATGTTATTTTGTATTAAAATATTATTTTTATGAGTATTATTGCTAAAATTATTATTTATAAATGTTTTAGTGGTTTTTTAGACTTGATCTTATTTTTATAACTTTAAGCTTGATCTCACGTTAACTCTCTCTCTCTCTCTATATATATATATATATATATATATATATATATATATATATATATATATATATATATATATATATATAAAGAATCACAACCACTTCATTTCGACGATCTACAAAATGGATGCATCTCCCTTAAAATTCTCCTTCTATTTGAAATGTGTAGTTAGAAATCCTTCTTATTTTTCTCATTTTAGTTTTTCTTTTACCGAACCCTTCCCTATATATATATATATATATATATATATATATATATATATATATATATATATCCTTCTTATTTTTCTCATTTTAGTTTTCTTTTACCGAACCCTTCGCTATATATATATATATATATATATATATATATATATATATATATATATATATATATATATATATATATATATATATATATATATATAATGCATATAAAAATCCAAACATCATTCTAAGCCTAACTCCTAACAAAAATTAAGATAAGGAGCTCTAATTATAAGATTTACACGTGTCACTTCTTAACAAACTCCAGCTAACTCCCAACCACTAAATTAAGATAAGACTCCGATTATAAAGTCGACACGCCACACTTCTCAACTAAAATTTTATCTTTATTTTCAAATTAAAATATCTTTTTATCTACTTATTTTTTTTATAATCTAATTTCACCATATTTTCTAAAATTTTATGCTCTTTAATTCAACATCCATTTTGATATATCTTTATAAGTTTTTAGTTTTTATATTTTTAGTGGTTATATTTTATTTTATTTAATTTAAAATTTTTACAACTTTAACCTTTATTTCAATTAATATAATCTTGATTCGTCAAGATCATATACTTTTGGGGGACTGTTTGACGGGTTAGAGATTGCGAGGGTATTTCTATATGCGAGAATAATGATGTCAAGAGAAAGCTACGGGTAACCCAAATAAACGCATACAACTAACACATATACATTCGAAGTGTTGTGAAACGAATTCACTAAACGGGGTAAGCAAACACGAATTCACTAATACAAACTCATGTATCATTTGGTTATTAGTTGCTAAAATGTTAATTTGTATTAAAATAATATTTTTTTGTGTATTATTGTTAAAATTATTATTTAAAATGTTTTAGTGATTTTTTAGACTTGATCTTATTATTACAACTTTAAGTTTGATCTCACATTAACCTCCCATATATATATATATATATATATATATATATATATGAACGATTAAAGCCAATCGTCCTTTTGTGGGTCGGGTAATTTTCATTCCAAAAACAGTCAGGGTTATACTAGAAAATACACTCACGATAGTATAAAGCTTACTTGCACATTCACACGAGCATTTGTATAAGCATCCTATTGGGATAGTCTGAACGATTAAAGCCAATCGTCCTTTTGTGGGTCGGGTAATTTTCATTCCAAAAACAGTTAGGGTTATACTAGAAAATACACTCACGATAGTATAAAAGCTTACTTGCACATTCACAAGAGCATTTGTATAAGCATCCTATTGGGATAGGTTTTGGTACTTTGCCATATCTAGTCACTAACACGATCAAATAAAGTAAACACAAAGCAAATAGAGGGTGGATATCATGGTAATCTTTTTGTAGAACGGTGTGCATCGGTTAGCCACAGTGGCATCCCTAAGGGACAGTATGCGAGGACTGAGCGTGCCTGGGGATGTCATGGTAATATTACTGCAAGTCGTCGTTACCAAAGACATTCAAATTAACTTCCTACATGGACTACTCCTCAAGATGACCAAACGATAATTGAAATCTTCATGTGATATATACAAACAAATGCAGTATAACCAACATACACTAGAACAAAAAGTGGATTTGGCCACATCGAATATGTGTGACGATATACATATAGTCACACATGATTTTTCGGCCGTGTGTGACTAAAGGTGCCGCGACCATAGGTACTCTATGGTCACGTGTTTGACTTTTTAGTCTCTATTGCAAAAGAGTAACCAAACCGTAACATGTGTGACTAATTAGGTACAAATTTTGTAGGATTAATCCGTATTCGTGACCATAAACATCTTTGTATAGTCACGCAAAGCATGTTTGTTTTGGGTATTTAGTCACATACAATTAAGCATAAAGTGGCAAAAGTGTTAATAAGTGTGACCATATGTTGTTTAAGGTGAAGAAATATGTCTTATGTGTGACTATTGATCATCTAATGGCCACTTGAATTTTATGTTTGTGTGGCCTTTTCTAACATTTAGTCACACAAAGCATGTTTGTTTTGGGTATTTAGTCACATACAATTAATCATAAAGTGGCTAAAAGTGTTAATAAGTGTGACCATATGGTGTTTCAAGTGAAGAAAGGTGTCTTTTGTGTGACTATTGATCATCCAATGGCCACATGAATTTTATGTGTGTGGCCTTTTCTAACATTTAGTCACACAAATCATGTTTGTTTTGGGTATTTAGTCACATACAATTAACCATAAAGTGGCTAAAAGTGTTAATAAGTGTGACCATATGGTGTTTTAAGTGAAGAAATGTGTTTTGTGTGACTATTGATCATCCAATGGCCACTTGAATTTTATGTTTGTGTGGCCTTTTCTAACATTTAGTCACACAAAGCACGTTTCTTTTGGGTATTTAGTCACATCCAATTAATCATAAAGTGGCCAAAAGTGTTAATAAGTGTGACCATATGGTGTTTTAAGTGAAGAAATGTGTGTTTTGTGTGACTATTGCTCATCCAATGGCCACATGAAATTTATGTTTGTGTGGCCTTTTCTAACATTTAGTCACACAAAGCACGTTTCTTTGGGTATTTAGTCACATCCAATTAATCATAAAGTGGCCAAAAGTGTTAATAAGTGTGACCATATGGTCTTTTAAGTGAAGAAATGTGTGTTTTGTGTGACTATTGCTCATCCAATGGCCACATGAATTTTATGTTTGTGTGGCCTTTTCTAACATTTAGTCACGCAAAGCATGTTTCTTTTGGGTATTTAGTCACATGCAATTAACCATAAAGTGGCTAAAAGTGTTAATAAGTGTGACCATATGGTGGTTTAAGTGAAGAAATGTGTGTTTTGTGTGACTATTGCTCATCCAATGGCCACATTAATTTTATGTTTGTGTGGCCTTTTCTAACATTTAGTCACACAAAGCATGTTTCTTTGGGTATTTAGTCACATACAAATTAAGCATAAAGTGGCCAAAAGTGTTAATAAGTGTGACCATATGGTGGTTTAAGTGAAGAAATGTGTGTTTTGTGACTATTGCTCATCCAATGGCCACATTAATTTTATGTTTGTGTGGCGCTTTCTAACATTTAGTCACGCATCGAATTAAGCAAACTGTGACCAAAAGTGTTAATAATTGTGACTATATGAATCTTTTAGTCACATATAAGAAATCAATATATATCAAAACAAATTATAATATATAAAATATATTCAAAATATATTCAAATACAATAAAATTGGAATGTATATAAAATTGTAATGTCGTATATAATAATATTCTCAATAATTTAACGACTTGACTCTTGATCTTCTTAGCTTCCTTTTGCATGGTATGACTAGAGACGTAGCGCTTCATATTTAATTTAGGTGCGCTTCTGTTCTCACCAATCGCTTTATGGTACTTGGTGGTGTTACACAGAGGAAACAAAAGCGGGGTATCAAACACCGAATTAAATATGAAGAATGATATATGTAGGTTTATAAAACACATGCATCTATGTACCTTTTCATCGAAACCACTTGATCCTTTGGCCATGCATAAAACCACCTCTGCATCCTTAACTGCTTTGAGACCGTTACTTCCTACATCCGTATGCACGCATCCACTAAAGATTTTTCAATAGATACTCTGTAGCAATCCTTTGGGAGTGGTGCATTATGAAGCATTTGTTTTCCATCGCTTTTGTACACCTGCCCTCCGCAATAATAGTTGATTTCTTTAAGTGCCACACCGCACTTAATTACCTAAAAGATAATTTGTTGCATGTATATATGTATCGATAATTAATTTTAATTAAACTAAAGAACATATGAAAATGTTTAAATACATACTTGTGGTAGTCTTGTTAATGGAGACTCTGTTCTTGTGATCCGTAAAGTTGACGTGAAGAATCCTTTCCTTTTGATCTAGTTGATTTCTTAGGTGCGGCAGTTTAACAGCTTCCTATATGTATAATACACGGTAAATAAATAATGTATGTAGAATTCAAAAATCCTGTGGGGTGATTTATTACTTACACTTATTTGAATTTCCTTTTCCAAAGTTGCAAGTCCATTAGACTTCTTAATGCTCGCAACTTTCTCACGTCCAAAAACACGTGTTCCAAGATCCTCATCAAGACCGCTATTTAAAAGATTAATGTTCACCGGAGACACCGAAATATAAATTGTTTAAGAAGATCAAGCAAGATTTAAAAGGGTAAAAAAGATGGAATGTTACTTTCTTATGTCTTACTTCCGTTTACATCAATGGAGTTGAAGTTGATCGCAATCGCCCCTTTGTGCACCAATTGTTTCATCAAACTCAGATACGCCTCTTTTTCTTGACGTTGGCGCCTCATCGCAAGTTCACTTTGAAGTAACACCACTCTTTCATCGGATGCTTGTCGATTCGAGGCGCATCAAAATACCTCTTGTAGGTTACTCCACCTCCCACCTCTCGCATATCCTCCCTTTTCCTTACCTAATACAACTGTCATGGCATCGCCCATGATCAAGCTTCAAGATTCCTTGTTTGATCTTGTCGTCCGTTTCTTCTCGCACACACAATATGGGAAATAGGTTATTTAATTCTACCATTATTAACTTGTAACTAAAAGTATTAACTAAAACACTACCGTATTAACTTATAAATAACAGTTTAAGTAATCTGATGGCGATGATAACTAAAAGTATTAACTAAAACACTACCGTATTAACTTATAACTAACGCTTTTAAGTAATCAAGATGCTTGATTAACTTATAACTAAACAAACATAATAATAAAATTTGCAACAAACTTACAAATTTTTCTCCCACCGATCCGATATCTTCATCGTGATATTCTCCGTCTTTTTCACCCTTCCTTTCAACCACAGCAGTATCACGCGGTGGTTCTTCATCCGTTCAATTTCTTTACTCGATCTTATACACATCAAATACATACAAATGTAAGATAAACGAATATAAACGAAACTATGATGCTATTAAATGCAAATGTAAATGTGCAAATGTTTATCGTTACCATTTTTTCTATCACACGGGCGTATCCACCTCGTCCCATTGTATGATCATAAATGACTTGGAACGCGACACTTTAGCTTTTGTCGATCTCACCTTGCAACACAAAATCATACGGCGTTTAGATGTAGTAATCTTGATAGTATACAACTAATACATATGGAAACATATGAAAAGGTGAAAGATATTTGAACTTGAATAAAATGAATAATTAACACCTTGTATTCCTCATTGGTCGTGTAGTTTACAAAATTAACCCAATCTTGGCTTTTATAATTGCACTATACTTTGCCGGACTTCATTTAGTTTTGAAAGGGTATTTTGGTTGGGCAATATGTAGTTTTGTATCAATTTCATTCGAAATTCCTTAGAAGTTGACCAAGACGATTCATTATCGCTTTCGACCGTCAAGTCAACATCAAAATATCATTGCAAAGATTAAGAAATTGTTGTTAATTAGTTGCACATACCGTAAATGCAGAGATAAACTTTTAACACCTTGTATCTACGATACCAAGCCACTACTAGTTAAAAAGTATATGTGTACCGTGATTTCATCCCACATTTTATCTCTTGCTTCGAATCAACCTTCCTCCGTGTTAGAATCGACACCTATATGCTCACGAACCAAATCACCCAAAAACTTGAAAACAATGCTCTTTTTTCACGATAACCTATCCAAAGGCATCAAGGTTACACCGACCTTTATTCCGTCTGTTTTCCATATTCCTGCGAAACTTAGCTAACCTAGTTATGCCCTCTTAACAACATTCGCATTTGAATGGTTGTTTCCAGATCCTCACCCTCATCCGAATCGTCTCGATTCATATTCTAAAGTGTTTTCAATTTCACGATCGAATAAACCAAATCATCCGGATAAGTGATTTGCGTTGACATGATTCGTCGAAGTAATGTGTTAAAGAAAATTAGTAAACTTAATTGGTAAATAATGGTGTAAAATTGAAGTTCGGTTGTTTTGCTTGAAGGTCGATTTATTGGAGTAAAATAGGGCTAATGATGGGCGCTTTTCAATTAAGGAAACCATAATTTCCAAAGTAATTTTAAAATTTTGGCTAAAATTTGGCTCCAAATTTGATAATTTTAAAATGTGGCTCCAAATCAAACAATTTTTAAACCAAAACACCCACATGAAATGGTGCTTACCACATCCCAAACACTCATATTACTTCAAACCACCGTGTCAAAACACATATAATCTGCGAGATACACTAAAATCACCACATGGCGCATACAAATGAACAATCAAAAGCTAAAATGGACTTAAAGCAACTAATTAAGCAACTATAACTAATAAGCGCCCGGATAAACAATTAAGCACAAAATAGGCAAATCAAACCAAGAACTGGCGATACATCAAATGACCTAAGACCTTACTTTAAGGCTATAAATAAGCTATTTATAAGCAATTAGATAAGCTCTAACATCCTCAAGTAGTTAAAAAAATCAAGAAAACATGTAAATGCAATTAACTTAAAGCGAAACAACAACAAAACACCCAATATAGTGGTTCAATCAAAATAATTGTCATGAACAAACGCCTCAGCTTCTAAACTTCATAATCACCATAAAAATTGACAACAATCTAAAATTGAACATCCTAATCCTACAATAATACATTATACTAGTGCGAATATGAACTTTAACACCACAACCAATTCCTAAATTCAAAACAACATGAAAAAAAGATGAAACAAACTAGCAAACACATTACATATTTTAACAAACATAATATTAGCATTCGTATGGATAAACCATCAAAAGATCCATACATATTCCATTGTTAATATATCTACATACCATCCCTTTAAACCAAGACATTAGACATTAGACATTAGACATAAACAGATGACACTAGAGCAAAGAAAACATCCCATTCCATAGCGAAACCCTTCAACCATTCATCGCTTTGAATTTGTTCTTCCTTGGTATCGATTTCCTCCTAAGATTGAGTAATGAGATCATTCAACCCTGCAGCCTTAGACCTCGCACCTCCCCCGTCATCCCTAAGATCCACCAATCTCTAAGGACCTAATGTTTAAAACGGCAAACTAAGTCCTCCTTCTTTAAACTATGACTATAAATTAGGGTGTTGATCCGTTCGGTTATCGGGTTTGTTTCGTTAAATCATTATATTTTTATTTTTGTCAATACGAAACCGAAACGAACCGAACTATAATTAAACCAAAGCGAACCGAAAACCGATTATGAATTAAGTTCGCTTATTGGGTTGACCAAATTAAGCTTGATTATTGGGTTGACACATATGGTTTTAAACCGAAAATGGATAAAAGCAGTTAAAGGGGACAAAGACGTGCAAAACGTATTAAAATGCATAAAAAGCGTGTATAAACGTAAGAAAACGGACCATAACGTGTTAAAGCGGAGAAAACGTGTTTAGAACTTACGAACTGTGTAAAGTGTAAGAAAACCTTTGAAAACGGTTGAAAATTCTTAAAACATACGAAATGGGTAAAACGAATGAAAACGGGTAAATGGGACGAAAACGCAAAACAGATGCAATCGGCGAATGTGTGTAAAAAGTTATACAAACGGCCTAAAAGATGAAAAACTAGCTAAACGCAAACACGGACGAAAACCTCAGAAACACAAACGGAACGATAAAACCGATTAAAAGGGACAAAGACGTAAGAAAGCGGACCAAAACGTATTAAAGCATTTAAAACTTGTATAAACGTATTTAATCTGTGTAAAGTGTAAGAAAACCTTTGAAAACGGTTGAAAAATTCTTATAAACATACGAAATGGGTAAAACGGATGAGAACGGGTAAATCGGACTGAAAACGGACGAAAACATATGTAAAACATATGAAAATGTATGAAACGTTTGAAAATGTACGTTAGTATGTAAAATGACTAAAACTTATTCAAACGGACGAAACATGAAAAACTAGCGAAACGTAAACACGGACGAAAAATCGTAAACAAAACCGGAAACGATAAAAACATATTAAAGGGGACAAAGACGTGCAACGTATTAAAGCAGACAAAACGTGTATAAACGTAAGAAAACGGACCATAACGTATTAAAACAAGAAAACGTGTTTAGAACTTACGAATCGTGTAAAGTGTAAGAAAACCTTTGAAAACGGTTGAAAATTCTTAAAACATACGAAAATGGGTAAAACGAATGAAAACGGGTAAATGGGACGAAACGCAAAACACATGCAATCGGCCGAATGTGTGTAAAAGTTATACAAACGGCCTAAAAGATGAAAAAACTAGCTAAACGTGCAAACACGGACGAAAACCTCAGAAACACAAACGGAACGATAAAACCGATTAAAAGGGACAAAGACGTAAGAAAACGGACCAAAACGTATTAAAATGCAGACGAAAACTTGTATAAACGTGCATTTAACTGTGTAAAAGTGTAAGAAAACCTTTGAAAGCGGTTGAAAAATTCTTATAAACATACGAAATGGGTAAAACGGATGAGAACGGGTAAATCGGACGAAAAACGGACGAAAACATATGTAAAACATATGAAAATGTATGAAACGTTTGAAATGTACGTTAGTATGTAAAATGACTAAAACTTATTCAAACGGACGGAAACATGAAAAAACTAGCGAAACGTAAACACGGACGAAAAATCGTAAACAAAACGGAAACGATAAAAACATATTAAAGGGGACAAAGACGTGCAAAACGTATTAAAGCAGACAAAAGCGTGTATAAACGTATGAATGTGTGTATAAACGTGTATACACGGCGAAAAAGTTTTCAAAAAGGTAAACAACCCCTAACTCATATAGTATGGCTAAACATATGTGTGAGCATCCTATTGTGTAAGCAATTTACGTAATATTGTATGCAAGTAGTTACATGTAAGGTATTGCAATTGATGTTATCATGTGTCAGCATCCTATTGTGTCAGCAATTCTTGTTGCGTAATGTTGTTGTAACCTTGTCGGGTAATGTTTACGTGGGTTTTGTTATGCAAATTTGCAAGGTTCGCAAATTAATAACAACCGAATTCATTGTTTGCCAAAGTTGTAGTGATGACTAACTTTGATTTTTGTCAATGTGCTACATTGTAAAGATGACTAACTTTGATTTTGGTCGATGTATTGCGCTTGACATAAATTTTAAGAATTTGAGCAAATCCGATAACCGCTAAAACCGATAACCAAGAAATCGAAATCGAAAAAACCGAACCGAAAAACCCGCTTATCACGGTTCATAATGCATTTTACTTATCTAATTTGATCATTTACTAACGTCCATGGATTACATATCATTAATGTGATCGTAATCTATAAACGCCAAATAAGTAGTATTACTTATTTTGTTAGATATGGTAATTTGAATGTTGCTATTGCGACACAACAACATTACTATTATTCTAATATCTTTAGTGTTATTTAATTTTACTAAAATGACATATTACGTTATAATTTATGTTATTGTTCGCCCGATTCGATTCGATTAATGTTTTGAATGGTTAATCAGTGACCCGAACCGCGGGTAACCGCTCATTCGAGATACCCGCATGTCCGGTTACCGCCTAGTACGGTTCGGTTTTGGATAGTAGAATGAACTACCCGCCCGTGATCGATAGTTAAAATCTCTAAACGAATCGAGCGAACACCCGTGAACACCCCTACTATATAGGGGTGGTTTAGATCCAATGAAAAATGAAGGGTTTAAATTGCAATATTAGATATCTTCCTAAATACTCCTCCCGCATATCACTTTTTCTTTTCTTTTTCTTGAACTATTGCATATCACATTTATGCATGGAAGAATATGAAGGGCTACAAGAACACCCAAAATAAATTTTCCGATGCCTCTTAAGTGTTTTTTTGTGATTATTTGTGCAAATTGTGAGGTACATTGTAATTATGTATACTTACCTAACCATAAAATCAACACACTATCAATAATTTTACCTAAACACACAACTATCAATCATTTTACCCTAAACACACAAAATGTCTTCCACACCTAATATCGATGAAATGAAAGCCGCCATGAATCCGCAAGCTCGTGATGCTTTCGAGTTGTTGATATTGCAAGACATAGCAGAGGAGAAAAAGTTGATCGAGCGGATAGAGAAGAGAGCAAGATTCGAGGAAATGTTGCCAAAAAGAATGTATAATCGATGAGGTTTGGTAGTTTGTTTACTCGTTTCAATGTCTTTGTTGCGAATCGGTGAGTATGCCCTTCGTGAGATACGATTGAAGGATCGAAGGAAGATTGATTTGTTGGCTCGACTTTTGGTGCTATGTCGTCGGAGTCTGCCGGAGAAGGAGGAGTTCTTGGAAGATTTGGATGAAGTCGATGAGTCGAAGATGGAGCATAGGAAGCTTTGGAAGTTTTTTTTGTGTTTTGATGATGTATAGTTGATGGTTGTATGGATGCTTGCTATTAATCGCTACTTTGTTTATATAAGTAATTATATGTAAATGATCAATGATCGATACAATGGTTAATTTTAGTTTTAATGCTTTATTAACTTGAAGAAATAAGTTAGTTTTATTTATTTATTTACTTTTATTAGAAAATGGTCAAGTAGTGTGTGTTTGACTTTCAAGATTTCACACATTTATCTCTCTTACACTCGGTCAAAACACACAGCTTAGATTATAATTAATAGCGATTTAGGGTTTTCAATCAAACGCAAAATCAATGAAAATAAATGTTAGTCAATGAAATACTCTTGAGGGCTATTATAAAGGGCTTGATTCTCTTCCTATTGAGCCTAATATCTCGGTATAAATGTTATAATTTAATGCTAGTTTGTTAGTTTAGGATGTTTATTGATTTATAGATGATATTGTGTTATGTTAGTTTAGGATGTTAGTCGTGGTATTAGTCATTTGCATAGGAAAAGTAGTTGTTTGATGATTTATGGATCATTAGTTGAGGTAATAACGATTACGTGTTATACATGCGATATGGGTGCGTGAAGAATGAGACACGAAGAATGAGATTAGTAGACGCGAAGAATGAGATTTGCGGGTAGGTGTCCCTTTGCCTCCTTGCGTGTTTTGTTTTGCCGTAGTCTTAGGCCCGTCGTGGTTTGCGTTGCTCGTTGTTGCTCCCTTAGGTTGGCTTTGCTTTTGGTGTGCACGGCTTTTTGGTTTTATGTCCATTGCGCTTTGCTATTGGCGTATTCTACGGCCCGCTTGTGCGTGTTTCTTTTTCCCGTATGCCTGTTTGCTTGTTTGCTTGCTTTCTTTTACTACGCTATTGCCTTTTGGTTTCGTCGTATTCTTTCTCTATCCTTTCGCACTCACGCTATTGCCTTTTGTTTGTTGTTGTTGTTGTTGTGATCGCATAATAGTCAATAAGGTATGCGGTTTAGTAAATATAAAAGCATAGTTAAATGTTAATGTATGGGGAATCGAAGGGTTAACTATGCTTCTTTTTAGGAAAACACTTTTTATGATCTTAAATACACAATCAAACCCTTTACGAGTTCCCATCTTGCCCTTTTGTTTTTCAACAATCTAGCGATTTGCACGGTGCGACAATTGCAAAAGGGAGTTGAAACGACAAAAGGACCATGGGGATCTCGAAAGGGTTTGATTGTGTTTTTTTTATGAGGTGTGTTGATTGCGATAATGATATAGTGTGTATTGTTCATGGCAGCCACACTCTTCATTATCCCATTCAACACATACACTTTCGTAGAATCGATAATTATTTACACTTGGTACTTTGAGCTTCCTCGAAACCCATTCCTATGTCACCGTCATAGGAACAGGGTTTGGTGCAAATCTTTGCGACCATTTCGTGACATGGCAATGGGATTTCAAGTGGACGCTCAAAGTACTAAGTCGCTCTCACTTGCTTGCTTATAACATAGGTGTCTTACTTTGATAGAGGTCGTGTTAAGCTTAGCATGACCATCAACGCTTTGATCAATTATGACGGTAGTTTTAAACTTGAGATTGCCCATATCTTGACTGGTTTATAGCAATGTATAGACGATTATGTCGCATGTTTGTGACCGCTTTATTTTATATGCATAATATTATCACAACCTTGTACTTTAATGAAGTTGGTAAATTTCTTCGGTCAATCATGTTTCATTGTGGTGGCGTCCGTTGGCGTCACGTGTATATATAGTTTACGTTAGAAGCTATATATAATCATTGGTCCCTATCATACACCCGTCCCAATGAATCATGATTGGCTCAAGATGTTAAGCATCCGTGTATATAGTCGTAGTAGAATGGGCCGAATTTGACATCGAATAAGAATGGGTGGAAGAAGTTAATCTTGGCGATGCTAAGTTAATCTTGCGCTGCTAAGTTAATCTTGGTAGTGCTAAGTTATTGAATTTGGTGCAAATCTTTGCGACCATTTCATAGACATGGCAATGGGATTTCGAGTGGACGCCAAAGTACTAAGTCGTCTCCACTTGCTTGCTTATAACATAGGTGTCTTACTTTGATAGAGGTCGTGTTAAGCTTAGCATGACCATCAACGCTTTGATCAATTATGACGGTAGTTTTAAACTTGAGATTGCCCATATCTTGACCTGGTTTATAGCAATGTATAGACGATTATGTCGCATGTTTGTGACCGTTTATTTTATATGCATAATATTATCACAACCTTGTACTTTAATGAAGTTGGTAAATTTCTTGTGTCAATCATGTTTCATTGTGGTGGCGTCCGTTGGCGTCACGTGTATATATAGTTTCGTTAGAAGCTATATATAATCATTGGTCCCTATCATACACCCGTCCCAATGAATCATGATTGGCTCAAGATGTTAAGCATCCGTGTATATAGTCGTAGTAGAATGGGTGGAATTTGACATCGAATAAGAATGGGGTGGAAGAAGTTAATCTTGGCGGTGCTAAGTTAATCTTGTCGCTGCTAAGTTAATCTTGGTAGTGCTAAGTTATTGAATAGTATGTTTCTTATTTAAAAGTACCTACAATTATATACTTTATTACAACGTATAACTTTTTTGTTACTTGGATTCCACGGTTTTTATCATCACGATGAACGTGACATTCAAGGACGGAAACATCGTACAAAAACATTGCAAATGTTGATGCACCGCGATGATTCAATAGCTACATTGTATATTCGATTAACCAATATTGTATTCGACATATGTATTTATTTGCGAGAAGTTACGATATCGTGTATGTTAATGTAATATTATTTATTTGTATGTTAAGGTACTTAATTTTTAAGGTGATTCTACCAAATATTTTGTATGTATTTAATCAAGGGTTTAGGTCATAAAATAGTTGCGTACTTTTTCAAATGTACCGCTTTTGGTACGTAATTGTTGTGTAAAATTTACATATTTGCATATATACCCAAAACATGCTTAAGTTGCATTGTACATCATGCATTAAAAATTGTATTATGGAGAAATATGAAACTTTTGAGTTTTAGTGGGTATATATGCAATGCTCCCATAATACAAGCTAAAAAATAAAACAAAAATCCTTCCCTTAATTAATTGTAATCATTGCGCTTTGAGAACCGTGACATATTACGGCTACACTTAATCACATAGTCTTAGCAAAATATTCAAGTCTATCTTCTTCAACACAACAACCGCATCATCGTGTAATGTTACACATTGTTTTTTTTTTTTTTTTTTGTTTTTTAACCATGAACTGCAAATGTAAAGTGATTGATATGCATGTTTCGATATGTTGATGGATACAAATGCATGTTTGGTAATTTTTCAGCAATGTTTAACATATCCTAAAGAATATAGTATCCTTTGATCATAAAGTAACAGCCGTTTTATTAGAACTATATGCGATTTGATTCTTTAGAATATTGTGTGACATGTAAATATAGGATGATTTGAATAAAAAAAATCAAGGATATATGTGGATTGTGGAAAAACGTAGCAGCTATTTGTTAAATAGCTAATTAGACAACTTGTAAACATATGTTTAATCTAGGTTAGTATAGCTTTTATATGATTTGGTAAAGCACTACACCTTATGTAATTAATTATCTGAGCTTAGGTTTAAACATTGGATGAAGCAATGGCGTATGGTATGTTAGGTAGATTATGGATTTCTTACTAGATTTTAACAAACGTATTGGGTAAGATGAATAAACGTAAAAAATACTGATTTTACTCTAAAAGGACTATATGATTATTGGTTTTGAAACATAGTTAAATATGTAGTAGTACATCTTCAATCATATTTTGTTTGACACCTTAATGATAAAGATGTATTGATCATCTAAGACTTGTATTAGTTGAATGTTATGCATATGATATAACCTTATTGACCATTAAGACGATTGTGGTTTTAAAATAGAATGAGCATCCAATTGTTGGTGGAGGCAAACCGCACAAACATTAGGACATTGCGGTAAGTTGTACTTAAAATGCTTACTTAAGGTTATAAATTTATCGATGTAACCATCAAATTGATATACGTGCTTACTTTTTAAATTTAAGATGCTTCACGCTTTGTTTATCAAACACTTTGTACCCAAGAAGCGCCGGATATACCTAATCCACAATAGGGGAACCAAACATAAGGTTTATTGAAATTGGTTCGTGGTCGCATTACTTTGCAAGGGTCCGAGTGGCAAGCTTTTATTGATCAAAGCCAATACATCAATGTGGCCACATTCCATTTCATTCGTCGGGAAGAAGATCATTATTATGTAACAGGTACAACGATGCAGCCACGAATGCCCCGGATACGATCTGCCTCTTCTAGGTTACGACAACGTAGGTGCACGGTTACGTTGGATGAATATCCCGCACAACCTCCGGTAAGAAAAAATGTTAATCAATACATTGTATAAGTTTGTTGAAAATGGGATTATTTTAATTGTTTGACCCGCTAATGTTTTCTTTAAACTAAACTATTACGTAGGTCATTCCTTGCAATTTCGGGACCATATCGACAATAACCAATTTGACGTTCTTGTTCTTTGGCGTGCCCGTAGCAAGCTATCACTCACCGTCAAATTGAAATCTCGGAGGAAAACAGACACGTGCATGAGTTTGGTGGGCACGGATGGAATGTATTGGTTCACGATGAAAACTCGCTTCTTTGGCACAAGAGTTGTTTTCACAAATCTCCTAAACAATCTTGTTTCCCGATGCCATTTCTTGAAAATGGACCGATGATGCGTTCGAACTTGTGCAACGTATGGAGTCAATCTTACAAGACCGTTCATGAGAAACCCGTAGATGAAGGTATGTTAATCAAAGTGTAGACATAATCTATGACTTTATTTTAAAAATAAACCTTTCCATATAATAGCTTTTAAATTATTAATTACCGTTTTATTAAATTCCAATTGC
This sequence comes from Chrysanthemum lavandulifolium, assembly GCA_022545495.1. NCBI lineage: Eukaryota > Viridiplantae > Streptophyta > Magnoliopsida > Asterales > Asteraceae > Chrysanthemum > Chrysanthemum lavandulifolium. The sequence continues at coordinate 315,912,432 of CM040238.1, forward strand.
GGATGAGCGTATGAAACACATATGTGCATGGAACGAATGTTCGAGCATGAAAGTGAAAGGATTGTTTTACGCGCCATCCTTGCATATGTCACGGACAGAGTCGTTTGGTAAGTAATGATACAAATCGGACCATTTCGGTCATTATAATCGCTTTCATAAAAACTAATATATACTTCAACACATGGACATACTTTTGATTAGCATACTACATTGTTCTTTTAATGCGAACATACCACATAAGTTTACGAAATCACATGTGGAAGTACCATAACGCATTGTTGAGATACCGGAAGACATGGAGTTTTATGTGAACGTGAATCGCAACACCACAAATGATAGGCCTAGAAGCAAGAACCACGTTACCATAAACGCCATATGGAGAGAGATTGTTGAGGAGTGTCGGTGGGAACGAAACAAAATGGTCGATTCAATCTTGTTGACTTTGTCATCGACGACCAAGCTTCGTGTCTTCCGTAATCCGGTTATAATTCCAAGATTTAGCATGTGCTAAAACGTAATTCGAGCGTTATCGGTTGTTATTGGTAGACACGTTTATAAATGCATTTTAGGATTGTGTAGGATTTGGTTGGCTTCATTTAGGGTGTGTGTTCCCAAGTAGTTGAAGCCATTCATGAGATGGAATGTAAACTACTTGGTATAGCCCTATCCGAAGTGTATGGTTCATCTTGGTGCATTAAAAGGTGTTCTTTGTGATGGTTTTGTGTTGGTTGTCATCATCCATGGTTGTATGATATGGGCGCTTTGTTTTATTATCGACTTATAAGAATGATATATCGGATATTGAATAGAGTTGCCTAGTATGCAACTTGATATGGAACTTGTCCATATCGGTGTGTGTTGATTTTTCATTTTACAAAGTTTCCTTGATTATTACAAGTTCATCTTTGCACCCAAAAAAAATATATATTTTGTGTTGTGGTCTACTTATAAATGTAAAACTTTAGTGGTTAAAGTCGCCAAGACAAAGTTAAGTCCGGTAGGTTAGTTTTATCGTTAAGGCCGCCAGACAAGGTTAAGTCTGCGTAAATAAGATAAGTCTGTTTAGTATTCGTAGTTAGTTCTTTATGAAAAACATAATAGTTTTTGTGTGACTATTGATAATCCAATGGCCACATCAAATTTCTTTTGTGTGGCCATTTCTAACATTTAGTCACACAAAGCATGTTTCTTTGGTTATTTAGTCACATACAATTAAGCATAAAGTGGCTAAAAGTGTTAATAAGTGTGACCATATGGTGTTTAAGGTGAAGAAATATGTCTTTTGTGTGACTATTGATCATCCAATGGCCACTTGGATTTTATGTTTGTGTGGCCTTTTGTAACATTTAGTCACACAAAGCCTGCTTTGTTTTGGGTATTTAGTCACATACAATTAATCATAAAGTGGCTAAAAGTGTTAATAAGTGTGACCATATGGTGTTTCAAGTGAAGAAAGGTGTCTTTTGTGTGACTATTGATCATCCAATGGCCACATGAATTTTATGTTTGTGTGGCCTTTTCTAACATTTAGTCACACAAAGCATGTTTGTTTTGGGTATTTAGTCACATACAATTAACCATAAAGTGGCTAAACGTGTTAATAAGTGTGACCATATGGTGTTTCAAGTGAGGAAACGTGTATTTTGAGTGACTATTCATCATCCAATGGCCACATATTAAGTTACGTGACCATATGTACCGGATTTTGGCTACACTTGAATAATATGTGTGACAAAGCGCTTAGTGTGACCATATATGGCATTTGGTCACGGTGTTAGTAGCAAATGTGACTTTATAGATTAGCTTTCGCAAGCTAACACAAACTAAACTTTAAACACACATATTAACTTACGTGAACATATGTACTTGGATTTTGGCTACACTTAACGAATGTGTGACAAAACATTTAGTGTGACCATATATGGCTTTTGGTCACGGTGTTCAAGTGTGTGACATATATTTGTCATTTGTTTATATGTATATCGTGACTAATGCTTCAACCTTACTTTTCATTTGTCACTTGTTCCAATTTCGGATGTGGCTAAAGAGTTGGCAAAACATATCACACCCTTAAATAATGTGTGACAAAACTTGACTCTATGATTTAGACACACAAAAATTACTTCATGTGACTAACGCATCAAGGTTACTTGTATTTGTCACGCGTTCCAAATTCATATGTGGCTAAATGATCTCAAACAAAATCACCAGATACCTTTAGCCACACAACGCTTAATTGTGTGGCGATACAGTTCTAATGGTCACACAATTAAAATTTTCATGTGTGACTAATTAGGACATGTTGTCAATTTTCGTACCTTCAGCCACACAAATATGCGAATGTGTGGCTGTTCCATTTCGACCATGCGTGACCAAATCCCGTTTTTGTACTAGTGATACTTCGACCACAACAAACAATAATATCAATAATAAAATAAAGTGCCAACTTTATAAGTTGATCCACAAACGAAATGCATTTTTTAAACATTTTTAACCGATATTTCCGTTAAATTTTCGTACGTGACGTTACTTATATGGATAATATATACCCGATATTTATATCAAAGAAATCTGACTTTTCGGCAGCCCATGAGTAACGTGAATTTTCGGGAAAAAAATGTAGGGAAACGGTTACACTTTTATAAATAAAATCTAAATTATAATAAATAAAATTAACAGTAAATAAATAACAGAAAATTAAATACAAACAGAATGTAAGCAGATAAACGATAATTAAATAAAATAAAATAATAAAATAGTCAAAAGACTTACTTGATCACCAAATAGAGATCAACAAAGAAGCACTAAAAGCCGAGGCACGTGTTTGACATGCTTCCCTTAAAACAGATTCACTGTCTGTTTCCCAGGATAGAACAGCCAAAACAGTAAGTTGTACTGTCGGACTTAACAAAATTAACTAAACTGTCTGGAATTTCATCTTAAGAAATGCGTATTTCATATGTTGGAAATTAATAATAACTACTGATTTGATGTGTATTGAACTTATGAAATTAGGGCATCTATTTATACAAAATAACCTCCCTCTAAGTTTACTCATCCCACCGATGTGGGATAGAAAACAATTCAAAATTCCTCTTTAAGCATGGTATCGATTGCTTAGCTTTGAGACATGATATCTCATTCACATCAACTCTATTTTGGACACATAAAGGCTCATTGCGAAGCTCTCTTCGAGGAGAACGCGAACCTACAAACTATTACTTATATATATGACACATACATATAGATAATTGTGTCCAAAGTTGGTCAAAAGTCACTTTTACCAACTAATTTTCCAACAATCCTCCACATGAATGGAGATCTGTCGTAATAAACAAAAATTACGATGAAATTCCAATAGTTGAATCTTGCAAAGGATAGGTAGGTGTAACCCTTTGAACCTTCCTCAGTGACGACTTAGTCTCCTAGATCCGAGTAGACGTGATGTCCTTGAACTCACCTCTGTTTACGTGAGACGACATTACACTTCACACAAGACTCTCCCCGACATTGTCAAGTCCTCATAGTCATGTTCATTATGGTCCCGAACATTTGCACGGTTCTCAAGAGCTCTTAGGATTTCGTCCCCACAATTCCCTTCAAAGCGACCCCACTTCTCTTACATAGGTGATTTCATCTTGAATCATTAAAAACATATGTTTTTTGATTTCATCTTGAACCATTATGCTTTGTGATTTCATCCTGAATCATTAAAGCCATCTGTTTAACCTCTCAACAAGTCACAATTGTTATAGGAATGGACTAGTAAGTTACAACATTTAGTAACTCCGTACATTGACGTGAATTCCCCCACATTTCTATTATTAGGTTGTCCTATTGAACCCAGATCTTGGGATCTCCAGTCAACTGGGTTAGGTTTTCCTTCACAGAAACTCATTCCTTCAAGGGCTTTAGTCCCATTCCTTTAGACGACTTACTAACTAACTCTCTGCTTAAGCCTTTCGTAAGCGGATCCACGATGTTATCCATTGACTTTATGTAGTCAATCGTGATAACTCTAGTTGAGAGTAGTTGTTGCACCAATCAACGTCTATGATGGATATGTCTCGACTTACCGTTTTACATTGTGATATGAGCTCACAATTTCAATTGACTATCACACTTTATATAGATGGTCGTTACCGGTTTACCCCATCTTGGTATGTCCTCTATGAATTAACGCAGATATCCGCATATTCTATAAATTTATCTCAAATTATAAATTCAAATTCCATCATAGATTTAGCTATAAAAGTCTGTTTGAAATACTTTCAAGATTTCCAAGAGACAGCTTCCCACGTAGAGTCAATACATCCGCTCTAGTGGATCTAGATTCTTTTATGTAAGAATCCATATTTGCATTACTCTATCATTAGATAGCAGTTGGATATCTTCCAAAATGCAATATCGTAAGTATAATAGTACTTGTGTAAATCTATTCAAATGGTCATCACTTGAATTACTGTTATATTTACTTATGTTGGTCCACTTTCACTATTGTTTAAAGCAGTTTTAAGTAAATAAACAAGTTAATAGTGAACTAAGACTGAAATTAATATAAGTAAACACACACACGGTAATTTTCAACGTTTATATTCTTATTAGAAATTAATCAAAGAATACATTACCCAAGTACTTGCGGAATAGTACTTGGGATTGAAATGACAAAGTTTGGGGTAACTCCTCTCTAAGCTTAGGCTAAGTCTAAGCACAACTCTTAGAACCCACTGAGCTAGCTCAAGGATAAAGTTGTATTTGGAGGAGTGAAAAGTTGGCTTGTGTGTATATGTGTTTTTACAATTCACAAGCTTAAAAAAAACTTTTCACTCAATACTCTTATGCTATTTATACAAGTGTGATTTTTAACTTTATCCTAGAAGACAAATAGACATTGATCACAGTAATAAAGAATATAGATATATTCGATGGTCATGCGTAGACACGAATATAGATATATTCGATTACTATTTTCAATGCTATATTCAGGCAGGCGGCGAGTTCACTTTCCTTAACAGAGAATCACCACTTGCTATAATTGGGAAGATACGATCTTGGTAGTTTGAGACTGTGTAGAGACTGGGTAATTGCTTGAGACACTTAGCTTTATCCAGGCAAAGCTTTCCTCCCTGATCCAGCTCATTCTTCAGTCTTTAATGTCTTCAGTATCTTCCTTCGTTTGTCTTCAGTGATTAGGAGTTGGAAAGGGGTCGAAGGGATTCAGTGAGTTATTGTCATCACTCACTGAATCCATCATCATCTTCTTGACTCAGTCTTTACCCAATAAGCTCCGCCTTACTGAGTGGAGAGACATCTTCGCCTCATACTGAGTATCCTGAAGACGACTCACTGAGAGACTATGCGCCAAAGGACACGATTGTGTTTAATTGAATAAATACTTAGGTTATTTTCTATTCAAATCCTAGATTAAGGGGTTTGGGTATTTATTGAACCCAACAGTCTCCCTCTATTTGGATATACAAATAGCCTAAGTGTTTGATCAGTGTAAGTGAGCAAATGGCTTCTTCTCACACTGAATGTACTAATGAATACAATATGGAACACAAAGTATTTTAACAAAACATACATCTTTATTAATTCTTACATGGTTCCTATCACTAGTACAAAATACGGGATAACTTGATGTCACTAGATGAATACCCATGGCTTCAAGTTTCACTTTCTTGAGATATTGCTTCCTGTCGGGATGGTCTCTAATTTTGGCATTCGTGTCTTGATGAACCCGATGTTAGGCGGGTTTGATTTGAGAGGCCATCGAATATAGCCGATCATCGCAGCCCACTCCACCGATCAATGTCACTCCATCTTTGAAATGCGTGGTTTCCATAGACATCAATGTGGAATAGCCCTCTTCGTGCTTTTCAATCACCGTGCGCTTACAAATTTAACTCCCTCAGGCAGCTCTCTATTACATTCAAGGCCAGGCACTTTGATCTCTGGTTGGAACTCAACTCTTTTCCTTTTGCCTGTGGAAGGTTGTGGTTGAGATCCTTGAGGTGCAGTCAAGGCAGGTGGAATTCCCAGTTGGGCTGGTGCATTCCTCAGTCTTTTATATCTTTTACTGAGCATAACCATTAGATCCTTGACCACCTTGTTTTGCTTCTTTCCAATGATCGGACCAAGTTCATCAAGTTCAGTGATCCCAAAGTCAGTGAGTTTTAAGGGATCATGAACCTCAAAGTGTCTTTTGTCATCCCCTCTGTAAACATTCATAGCTACGGGTTTGGTGTTGGGAATGATTTTGACATCAGTGATTTTTTCTGTGAGCCTTGGTACCGCTCATTGTCGATTATATTCCTTGATTACGCCTCTGCCGAGAGCTTGACTTTCTGTCTCTTTTCTTCATACTGTTTTCTCATTTCAGCCATTTGAGTAGCCTGAGCTTCCTTGAACTTTTGTCCGGCCTGACCCTTTTTAAGCTTGGTTGCATCAATTCCCATATTTCCAGTTTCTTCGGCTATCACTTTGGCCAGTGCCTCTTTATTCTTCTTATCTTCCTCAGCTTGTTTCAATTTCCTTTCTTCATTGGCAAGGTGTTTGGTAAGCTGTTGAGGTGTGAAGAGATACTCAGTGTCACCGACTTTGTAGGGAATCATCTCAGGCTCAGCTGTTATCATTATGCCTTTGCCTTTGCCTTTGTCCTGTCCTGAGGTGGATGATGCAACAAGGGGAGGAGTTGTTGTTGTCACTGCTAGTGTGGTTATTGTTGATGATTGGGGTGGTAGTGAAGATATGGGAATTGCAGGGACTGGTGGAGATGAAGTGGGAGCCACTGATACTGAAGTTGTTTGCTCCCCCTCAGTGTGAGGAGGAGTTTCTTCAGATTTCTCCCCTCAACTGTTGCACGAGCTTGATGAGGCAAGAGTTGTTGTGGTTCTTGATGGGGTGACCGGTGCACCGACCCTTGAAGGCTTGATAGATTTCAGTCATCATGGCCTTAATCTTTGTAGTGTCTGCCTGAATACCAGAGACCTTTTGATCCAAGGTTGCTTGGGAGAGATCTAGGGCAGTCATCCGAGGACCAAGATTCCAGGCCATTGAAGACGAGGCCTGAGCCATAGCAGCTACCTGAGTGTTGAGGGAGTCCACTGAGGTCTTAAGAGACTGAACCGAAGATTAAATACCTTGAACATTGGCTGATTTGAGCATGTCAATCAGTTCAGTGAGATGTGATGAGTTCTTCACATACACCTCAGTGGCCTCAAGTAGTTTGGTATTGAGTGATGGGTCGTCTTTAACAGCATCCCTGATTTCATCAATTTTGACCCCACAGGACTGAAGATGCTTGAGAAACTTAATCAGGTTTTCATCCAGTCTGAACATGTGTTGGTACATTAGATCTCGGTGCTCATGGACATTTTCATTGAAGGTGAGCACATTAGATCGAAGATCAGCATAGTGGCAAAGACTTGATGTGTTGATCCCAAAGTTGTTCAAGAACCCCAAGAACAACTTCACGGAGGCTTTAGTGATCCATCGAACCAAATTGCCTTTCGATCGGAAGATTGTTGTCAAAGCGGTTGAATTCTCCAGAGCTGGATGAGGAGTCTGAGTCATTTTCTTCAGGGTGGAATGGTGACTCAGTATGCTCCTTGGGATCAGGCTGAGGCTTTTGTTCAGTTTGAACCTCAGCGTCCACTTCTTCACCGGCTGATAGAATTTCATCATCCGATTCAGCAAGATCATCTTCTGAGAACAAAATACCAGTGACATCTGCAATGGTTAGAAGGGGTTTGTTGATGGGTTCCATATCAGCGGGTGGTATTGATCCCTCTGAGTCTTTGTCCCCCGTGGACCCCTCGGACACTGGTGGGAGTTTCCCAGCGTCTTCTCGGGAGTCAGGATTGGTTTTGGGTTCCGTGTCGGCGGGTTGTTTCTTTCCTCTCGAGTCTTTGTCCCCAGTGACCCCCGAGACACCGATGGGTTTTCAGTGCCTTTAGCGTAGTCGGTGATTGTTGTATCCCTATCGGTGGGTTGTTTGTGTCCCCAGAGTCTTTGGGATCGATCGGTGTACCCTCGCACAAAGACTTGGATTGTGAATGTCATCATCGGCGTAGTGGAAGGCGCCCCTACCAAAGGGTTGTTTGTTTCCTACGGATCTTGGGAGTAGTAGATGTGACCAAGGGCACCGACTGTGATGTATCGGTGTCCTTCGTTGTCACGGGGTAGTTGTTGCACAGTCGGTGGGTGTCTTTTGAGTCTCGGGCTTTTGTGCCTCTTAGGCGGTGCTCCGAAGTCCTGTGGCCCCGAGACTTGGGTTTAGTCTTAGTCCCATCGAGACTTCCCTTTCTCTTTAGGAGCGGGGTTTGAGACATCGATCCTCCAGTTGTTCTGACAACCATATGGGCGTCAATCGATTGGTGTGACAAGGGATGGGTCTTTTGAAAATTTGATTTGCTCGGGATGCCCGTATTGCACCAAATTTTTCTTCACGAGGATAGTTTGAACCCAAGAACCTTTGTAAGCGCAAGAGACAAACCTAGGATAAGAAACATATTTCGTCCTAGTTTTGCTCAGTAGCTTGGTTACGAGATCATTGTAAATGATCTCCCCGATGTCGATGATGACCCCATTCATTAAGCGAAGAGGCCATCATCAACCGAATAGAGTTAACTTGTTCGGTGGATGAGTGGTTCCCGCCGAGGACCCGAATCACGAATGTGAAAAGGATCCTCCAAGCCACGGAAAAGAGCTTTTGATGACTGGGGTCTTGTCCAAAAACGTTGGATCTAAAATGATTTATTTTAACCCATCCTTAACCGTGGATGGTTCGGGATGGGCAACATAAACTCCATTGTTATAATCCACCACGCTGATGTGCAAAAGTTTTATAGTCCGGGTGAATTGTTGTTCCCCCATGAAGACCGAATCGATGAGATATTCCCGAGAGGTCTGAGGTTGTTCTCATCAGTAGTGGGTGTCGGGTCATAGGCCACAGCAGTTGCCCAAAACTCCCTGAGGAGATTTAGGTAAACAATAGAGGGACATTGAACAAAGGCCGTTTTGAGTGGGCAGTTGAATAAGAATTTTAGAATGTCTTTATAGGTTGGGACGTTTTCAGGGTATTCAAAGTTACCTATGACATTGTTTGTTTTGAATTCAACATTTGTTAGATCCCCTACCCACTGAGGTGCAAACCGGAGAGCTTGTGTTCTAGCCATTTCCATTTAAAAGATTTTTTTTTTTTTTTTAGTTATGAAAAAGAAGTTTTTGACTAGAACAATCAAGGTTTTTAGATCTCTGTTGTTTGATGAAAAACTTTTGTAAACGTTTACAAGAATGGTTTTTCAGAAAATGGTTTGAAGATGTTTAGAGCACACAAATATTTCTGGGTTTGAGAGAGAATTTTGACAGAGTTTTGTTGCAGAAATAGATTTGTGTGTGTTTTTGTGGTTTTGAAGGAGGTATTTATAGAGTGATGAGAGGGGTAGTTTTTGCATAACAGTGGATATGTAGAGCAGTTTTTGAAATCGTTTGATATTCCACATTTAATGCCACCCACCCCATCACGCAGTAAAAACCCGTCTTTCAAGGGAGACAGTTGTGATGCACAGTAAAAGTGCACTTTAACATCATTAAAATATCCATAGGATATTTTATGTGAGAGAGCATTAAATGCCAAGTGGGGAGTGATGAGACCCCTGACAGTAAGACATATATTCCTATATTAAATTGGTGGGATTTCCAACCTAAGACATTTAAGTAACCAATACTTAAAGCATTTAGTTACTCATTCAATGTATTATGTCAGGGACCCTGATTGAGTCTTACTCATTCAGTGAGGGATCGATTTTGGATGTTCAGGGAGATGAACAGTTCATAGAACTTACTGAGATTGGTTTTCAGATGCCTGACATTCAATGTCAAGCATTCCCAACTCAGCATTCAGTCTCCTGAATGTAGGTTCATCCAAGGGTTTGGTGAAGATATCAGCAAGTTGATACTCAGTAGGGATGAAATGAATTTCTATGTCTCCTTTCATTATGTGATCCCGATGAAGTGATATCTAATATCAATGTGTTTGGTTCTTTGATGGAGGATGGGGTTGTTGGAGATTGCAATTGCAATCGGTGTTGTCACGGAAGATAGGTACCATTTGTAATGGATGTCATAGTCACCGAGTTGACTTTTCATCCATAGGACATTGGCACAACATCTGCGGCAAAGACCACATATTCGACTTCGGTGAAGACATAGTGATAACGCTACACGCGTCGTTCGGGGTCAAAGGAACTTCCTTTTCTTGAGCAAGTTTTATAACACCCTAGGCGTTGAACCTAATCGTTGTAGTGTAGTAATTAGGGTAAGCCACGGGTATTGATATCGTTCTCTGGGGAATAGGAATGCTAGTAGGGAGTTACTACGCTAAGGTCAAGGTTGAGGAAGATTATTTTTATCTTTTATATTTTATGAAAATGGAAAAGTACGAATCTCGGTATTGGATTTGGGGGTTGGTATTTCTACCGATTACTCTACTATTATCTAATTATCTAAACTAAAGTTGTGGGAGTCTATGTCTAATTAATGTGTGCTCGTATGATAGTTTAAAGATGTGTTTACTTAGTTTGTATTACTCCTTAATTATCTCCTATTGATGGTTGAGTGTCACGTCTTATTCCTAGTTGCGTTGTGTTTCTAAAGTTGTAGGGTATGCGTTTCTCCCTAACTCTTTGAACTTACCAAAGGGTCTTGTCTACAAATCCACGTAGAGATTATAGACTCTACTCTAAGGCACTCTTCGGATGTTTTAGACTACAATCACTCGGTAATCATACTCTAGGGTTCACAAAGATGAATCAAGCATTAAGTACACAACGAATGACCTATCGCATTACTAGATCATTAATCAACTAAGATAAGAAACAACCAATCAATATTCAATAATTAAGTTTCATACTTCCTAAGCAAACACACAAATAAATTAGCGGACATGGAGAACATGCAAGCATACACACAAATAATCAAAGACATAATTGAATTAATGAAGCAAAGACTTATCTTGGTGTAAGATAGGGTTAAAACCCTATAATCTTGTACAAGACACCTTAGGTTCGGTTTTAGGTTTTACTCCAAAGACTCTCCACACAAAGACCAAAAATTCGGATTCTATATATAAGATTACAATTGCGGCGTCACCTTATGTTTAGTGGCGCCGTCGTGTCGCCGCCATTAGGGTTTCGTCTTGCCACGTTAACCTTGCGACGGCGTCACCTTATGTCCGTGACGCCGTCCTCTTGACTTTCGGCGTCGTGCGGATCGCATCTAGGCCGTGCGAGTAGCGACGGCCTACTCTTCCACACTAGGCGCCGTCTCTTGAAAACACGAGTTTTGAGTTCGACCGTCACAACAATTCTCCGACGGCGTCGTACATAGAACCCGACGCCGCCGCCTTCTACATTCGGCCGATCGTGAGTGTCGATTTCGACTTTGGCCATTTTCTTCATATATTCGCGCTTTCTGTCCAAATAAGTGTCATTCCAAATTTTGCCTTCACGAGACCTAAAAGTGAAAAGGAACGATATTAAGCAATAACGGATACAAAAGTGATCAAATAAGGAATTAAACGACCCTCAAAATGGTACCTTTTAAAACCTTATCAAATATCCCTACACTTGTTATTTGCTTGTCCTCAAGCAAATTTGCTTTTAGCCAATTAATTTGTAAGTTAGGGGTCATTCAAGATTAATTCAAAGCGGTCCACAACACATATAAGCCCATAAAAGTCATAACAAGCACGGAATTACATACTAGCACCTCACATGGGGTGTTTGGATACTCACATCTCTCTCGGTGTATAAATGAAATATAACAATATAGGAAATGGAAGATAAACACTCATTAACCGTCCTAGTACATAGATTACCATAGGCTTGAGAATAGATCAAACCTCCATCGCTTTGGCGTAAGCACCTAGGAAAGACTATCAAAGAGGTCTTTAAAGGGTTGTAACGTTAGGCTTACGGTAGGAAATAAGGGTTTGGTGGGATAGGCTATTAAGTGGTGGTAAGTCAAAATCTCTATGTTAAATGCATATGAAGAATGGCGTTGCTAAGCCAAGACTCGACACTCTAAACTCTAGATAACCTGAAATAAACAAACATAAATTAAAAGATAAATGTAGGATGGTAGCCCGTATGTTTTTTTTTTTTTTTTTTTTTTTTCACTCTATTTTTTTTTTTCTCTTTTTTTTTTCTATTTTTTTTTCGATTTTTTTTTTTTTTTTTTTTTTTTTTTACACTTTTACTCTACCATCCTCTACGATAACATCAAAATACTAGGGATTTACAGGCATATCCCTACACTTGAGTTTTTATTACTCTAACACTAATTTGACCCGAATCGAAAAGATCAAAACACTTGGGGTACATTATTACGTAAACAAAGGGAATTTGAATTTAACGTTCCTTTCCCGTCATTTCATAAACTTTAACTTTTCCCATGAATCCCAATCATCCCAAAACTGTATACAAAGGATATGACTCGACTTAGCAACTTATGCAAGCAACTAGATAATTGAACTAAGGGTTTGGGGTGATAACAAATAATTTGCACTAAAAGTGAGTGCAAAGGGGTAGGCTAAGGCGATTTGGGTGTATATTTGGGGTGGGGTGTAAACAATGCTCTTCATTGATATTCGGAAAACCGAAATATCACGAGAACCGCGAAAAGGATAGGCTCGAGGGTTAACTAGGGGTATCGTGTACTAAAATTGAGTACAACGCAAAGGGTATGGGGAATTACTCAACCGATGTGGAAGAAGTAATTATATTACGGTGTCAAACAAGGGTTTATCCTAATGCCTCTTATCATTTAGTTATTCCTAACTACACAAGTGTAGCCTCACTTGCGATCTCGGAATGCATCACAAAACAAGTTCTAGAATCTAATATACTACCGGTTCACACTCTAAGCATTAAAGATGAATGCTTTAATTCCTACTAATCTAAGGGCGATCCTCACATTTGGGTGGAATTTGGGTGGTAAAGGGTTTTGTGCTAGTCATATAACTTCCTATCCATGAGGCGCTTTTGTTAAGACTAATGGCCCACTCTTATATGTCATGAAAAATTTTAAATTTGGTGCCAAAATTACCCTAACCGACATTTCTCATGGTTTATTACACAATCACAATTGACAAAGCAAAAATCAAGGATAAGCATAGTTTCAAAGTTCCGTTTTATTTTCCTCCCTACACTTAAACCGAACATTGTCCCCAATGTTCCCCGAAAGTATCAAAGTTATGATAAAAGAAGGTAATTAAAAGCGAAGAAACTAATACTCCACGATTAGCTCGGTAGGATCCGTGTAAAGTGGTGGTTAAATTCTTTTCAAGAAGAATTATTGCGTGAAAAGCTCCTTCCAATCTTTGTAACTTCTTCGACAAACTAAACTGCACACTTGAAGAAAACAAGCGAAACCTTCACGTAAAATCGGCGGTAATAATATATATAAGACTCGATTTAAACTAGGATATAATGCTTGTGGAATGAATGTTTACAAATTTCTAAGAAAATTAAGACACGGAAAATTCCAAAATTTATAAGTAGCTCGAAAACGAGAAAAAGTAATCGGCGTTTTACTCCTTCCCGGCGTCGGTTGCAATCTGATGCCGTCGGGTTATCCCGACAAAAAGCGGTCTGCGATTTTACGGAAAATTTCGGAAAATTTACATCTTTAGAATCTGGAAAAATTTACGCAAAACATCCATTATGACTCGATACAAGCATTTGACTCGAACAAACAAACATATATATCTTTTAGTTAATTGTTATTCTCATGTTTACGTTTCTTTTGAAAACGTGTAATCCTCCCTACACTTATCCCTTATGTAAAATACCTTTATATGCAATTAAGGCGAGGTTAAAAACAAAATAAAGCATTTTTACAAATTTAAACATGAGGATAAACAATTAATAAAAGATATATGACACTAACAAGCAAACAATTAAGCATGGGTTGCCTCCCGAAGCGCTTTTCTTTATTTAAGAGTCTTGTAGCTAGACTCATAGTCGTGCTCTCGTTTTCTCACCACCGCCCTCTTGACTCTTTGTTTTCCTTCATCGAAAGGGTGTAGGCGCTTTATGCTCACCGTGGATTCCTTGCCAATCTTGTCAATTATGGCTACGGTTTTATCTTTTAAATTGGTCTCCTTAGCATGAAAGGCCCAAACCATCTTGGTTTGCTTCTTCCTCGTAATGCCCTTATCCGAGACCTATACAAGAGCACTTTTCTCCCTTTATAAATTCCTTAGGGTCCTTTTGTACCTTAGGTAATGAGGTAGGATTGCTTTTAGCTTTTATCGGGGTTTCCATAATGTCGCATACAATCCTTGAACCATAAAGTCTCTAAGCCCTTTTCCCGGTCATTCTTCTTCTTCTTAACATTGTTATCCGGGCTTTTCGATTTCCACCAAGAATCATCTCCATGATCTTAAGAGGATATCGTGGGACGATGGGTATTCTAGCGTGCCCTTTCCGCTTTTGAGTATCATGATGCCTTCTCCACATTTAATGGTTGCCTTGGCGGTGGCCGTGAATGGCGTCCCAAGAATGAGAGGTGCGTTTTCATCTTCCTCAACATCAATGATCACGAAATCCATCGGATAAGCGATGTTAGCTACTTCAATTAGAACATCAACAATGATTCCGGGATGGACATAAGTATGATTAGCTAGGAAAGTCTAAGGTCGGTTTTTTTGGTTTCTCATTAGTTAGCTTATTATAGATTGACAATGGCATTATGTTCACATCGGTCCCTTGATCGGCCAAGGCATTTATATTGTCCATGTCACCGATGCTAACTGGTATCACGAAATTCCCCGTGGTGTTTCGTTTTCTTGTTAACGGTTTTTTTATGACCAACTCATACAGAGGTTCCATAGGTAAAGCATCGTATTCTTCTTCCGTCATCTTTCCTTCAAGAGCATCCCTAAGAACTTCATTGTACCTAAAGTTGTTTACTTGGTTTGCAATGGTTTTCTTGTTAATTTCATGCTTAAGGTAGTACTCAATGGTCTCAGGTTCATCATTAGGCATGGACTCATCCTTCGTGCTTTCCTCGGTATTCCACATCTCAACCCTTGCATTCTCGGGCATGATGGAAACGCAGCGTTCTGAATGAAGTGGGAGGGCAATCATTGCTTCTTCGAGCACTTTTTCGGGAGCCTTTGTTTTGGTAAATTCAATTACCAAATCCATCATTTCTTTCATTTTGCTTGCATTTCCTCTCTCGCTTATAAACCTCCTCTTCAAATTTGGCTAATCTCTCGATGAGCTGCCATATACTCCTCATTTGATCTTTGAAGCTTGGTGAAAGTGGTATTGGGAAGTAGAGCAGGCGCCTTGGAACTTGGGTTTTGCTCGCGACTTGGAGATTTCGAAAGAGGTGTGGAGCGGTTGGTGGAGTGGGCGGTTTGACCATCTCTTGAGGAATTTGTACAGTACTCTTTTCGCCTTTCCATCGGATAATCAATTCCTCTCGATGGCACTCAATTGCTCTTGAGTGTATCGGAGGGTTCGGGAGGAGTGGATATGGCATTAACCACGTTAATCGGAGTTTCGGAGGTTCACTCCAATCTTAGTAGCTTTGATCGGCGAGCTCCTCTATGATATCCCATGATTGCTCTGCATTAAAGTCGCCGAGTCTTCCACCGCACCGATCAATGGATCGTCGAGTGATGAAATCGGTATGATCATAGAAGATTTGGATTTGAAGCCAAAGATCAATGCCATGGTGTGGAAGTCTCACGGAGTAATTCCTTAAATCGAGTCCATGCTTTGTAAAGAGACTCACCTTGGAGTCTTTGGAATGTTAAGATGTCTCGCCTAAGCTTAGTAGTTCTCCCGGTGGGAAAAATTGAGCAAGGAAGCGAAGTAAGATCATCCCAACTTGAGATGGAGCCGTGGAAGTCGCTCAAGCCAATTACTAGCTTGGTCCCGTAGAGAATTGGAAGAGACGCAGCGTGGTCTCCCGAGTAGTAGCATCAAGGTCGATGGAATCGGCGATTTTGAGGAAATCCTCGGATCTTGATTTGGATCTTGAATGAAGTCCATGGAATGCACATCCGCTTTGCACCAACCGGATGGTGTCGGATCGCAGGCCGTAGTTTGGGCTTGGTCGGGAAGCTCAATGGTGTTCCTATAGCCTAAGTGGCTTGGTCTCGAGTATTCACCAAGAGTGCAGGCGCTTGGCGGGTCATTTGGTGGTATGTTGATGAATGGTAGTGGGTTATCACCTTCCATGATGAAAAGTGATGGAATTACTAACAAGGGTTACGAAGAAGGGGATAGACTAAGAGAAATCTAAAATAAGAAAAATTTACTTGATAGGAATCAAGCAAAGAAACCTAAGCGAGTGGACTACTAACTAGCTATTCTATTCCCGGCGGCGCCAAAAACTTGATAACGCCACACGCGCGTCGTTCGGGGTCAAAGGAACTTCCTTTTCTTGAGCAAGTTTTATAACACCCCAGGCGATGAACCTAATCGTTGTAGTGTAGTAATTAGGGTAAGCCACGGGTATTGATATCGTTCTCTGGGGAATAGGAATGCTAGTAGGGAGTTACTACGCTAAGGTCGAGGTTGAGGAAGATTTTTTTATCTTTTATATTTTATGAAAATGGAAAAGTACGAATCTCGGGTATTGGATTTGGGGTTGGTATTTCTACCGATTACTCTACTATTATCTAATTATCTAAACTAAAGTTGTGGGAGTCTATGTCTAATTAATGTGTGCTCGTATGATAGTTTAAAGATGTGTTTACTTAGTTTGTATTACTCCTTAATTATCTCCTATCGATGGTTGAGTGTCACGTCTTATTCCTAGTTGCGTTGTGTTTCTAAAGTTGTAGGGTATGCGTTTCTCCCTAACTCTTTGAACTTACCAAAGGGTCTTGTCTACAAATCCACGTAGAGATTATAGACTCCTACTCTAAGGCACTCTTCGGATGTTTTAGACTACAATCACTCAGGTAATCATACTCTAGGGTTCACAAAGATGAATCAAGCATTAAGTACACAACGAATGACCTATCGCATTACTAGATCATTAATCAACTAAGATAAGAAACAACCAATCAATATTCAATAATTAAGTTTCATACTTCCTAAGCAAACACACAAATAAATTAGCTGGGACATGGAGAACATGCAAGCATACACACAAATAATCAAAGACATAATTGAATTAATGAAGCAAAGACTTATCTTGGTGTAAGATAGGGTTAAAACCCTATAATCTTGTACAAGACACCTTAGGTTCGGTTTTAGGTTTTACTCCAAAGACTCTCCACACAAAGACCGAAAATTCGGATTCTATATATAAGATTACAATTGCGACGGCGTCACCTTATGTTTAGTGGCGCCGTCGTGTCGCCGCCATTAGGGTTTCGTCTTGGCCACGTTAACCTTGCGACGGCGTCACCTTATGTCCGTGACGCCGTCCTCTTCGACTTCGGCGTCGTGCGGATCGCATCTAGGCCGTCCGAGTAGCGACGGCCTACTCTTCCACACTAGACGCCGTCTCTTGAAAACACGAGTTTTGAGTTCGACCGTCACAACAATTCTCCGACGGCGTCGTACATAGAACTGACGCCGCGCCTTCTACATTCGGCCGATGTGAGTGTCGATTTCGACTTTGGCCATTTTCTTCATATATTCGCGCCTTTCGTCCAAATAAGTGTCATTCCGACATTTTGCCTTCACGAGACCTAAAAAGTGAAAAGGAACGATATTAAGCAATAACGGATACAAAAGTGATCAAATAAGGAATTAAACGACCCTCAAAATGGTACCTTTAAAACCTTATCACATAGCCACGCATTGTTGCTTTAGCACTCCAACAAACTAGTTTCCTCAAGGAATTGACAGGACCACGAGGTACTTTTACATCCATGTTGCGACCAAGATAATCGAATCGAAGTAACCTTTGAGATCAAACCACGAGCATTTAGGATAATAAAGTCCAAGGCTTGGGGTTCCTTTCGTGTATCAAGAATTCTTTTGGCTGCGGTGAGGTGGGATTCTTTAGGATTGGGCGATATCCGCTATGAGACGATGAGAATTGAATGTCCGGTCTTGAAGCGATTAGATACATCGGTGAGCCAACAATCCCTCTGAAATGGGTTTGATTGGCTGATTTGCCAATGAGATCTGGTCCAAGGTTGTTAGGTGGAACCATTGGTGTCTTTACTGAGGCACAGTCAGATATCTCATATTTCTTCAAGATATTTCTTGTGTATTTCTCTTGACTGATGGAGATTCCTTTCTCAGTTTGTCTGATTTGTAGTCCAAGGAAGTATGTAAGTTCACCCATCATGCTCATTTCAAACTTCTTTGTCATCAGTCTTTCAAACTGTTTGCAAAGTTTGTAGTTTGTTGAGCCAAAGATGATGTCATCAACATATACTTGGACCAGTATCACATCTTGTTTGTGTTACGTAGACAAACAATGTGTTGTCTATCTTTCCTCGACAAACTTGTTTTGAATCGGGAATCTTGAGAGAGTTTCATACCATGCCACAGGTGCTTGTTTGATCCATAAAGAGCTTTATCAAGCTTGCAGGACATAGTCGAGAATTCACCGCTCTCAAAGCACGGTGGTTGTTGAACATAAACGTCTTCCTTGAGTTCACCATTTAGGAATGCACTTTTACATCCATTTGGTAAACTTTGAAGTTCATGTAGGTGGCAAATGCAAGGAAGATCTGATGGCTTCCATTCTTGCAACAGAGCAAATGTCTCATCATAGTCAATGCCTTCTTGTTGACCGTAACCTTTGGCTACCGCCTAGCTTTGTTTTTAATAGCGGTGCCGTTTTCATCGCTTTGTTTCTGAAAACCCACTTCATTCCTATGACAATGACATCCTGAGGACATTTGATCAAGGTCATGACCTTGTTTTTGTCAAACTGTTGAAGTTCTTCTTGCATGGCCTGAACCCAGCTTGGGTGCTTTAAAGCTTCAGTGACACTTTTGGGTTCTATGTATGATAGGTAATCAGCATATAGACATTCATTGGCTGAAGCTGATGTTAATCTAGCAGCCATGCTTCTTGTGAGCATGCCCTCAGAGGGTTCACCAATGATGTTTACAAGCTCAATGTCCTGAGATCTTGTCCACCTGCTTTGTGGTCTAGGATCTGAGTTTGTGGAGGTCACTGAGAGTTCAGGTGTGAGAGCCACTGGATCATTTGTTGAATAGTCCTGTTCAGGTGGGGATTCATGAGTAGCAGGTTCACGATCATTTGGATCGGTGTTACTTATCCCAACGGGGGGCCCGATTACCAATGAATTCACCGATAGTTGGTTGTGACAGTTTGTGAGGTAAGACATAATATGAGATGTCAGCATCAGCATGGTATGAGGAATTTATTTCAGTGATAAACTCATCAGGAGGATATCTTGGTGAGTTATCAATTCCTATTTCTTCCACTGAAGAGTTTGTGAACCTGATGTTTTCAACACTCTCATCAAAGGTGATATGATAGGTTTCCTCAACTTGTTGTCTCCTTGTATTAAAGACCCTGAAGGCTTTTGAGATCAGTGAGTAACCTAAGAAGTATCCATCATCAGCTTTTGCATCAAACTTGCCTAGATGATCCTTGTGATTATGAATGAACACAGGACATCCAAACACATGAAAATAGCTGATGTCAGGTAGTCTACCTTTGAATATCTCATAAGGGGTTTTATTATGTCTCTTGACAATGATTGACCTGTTTTGAGTATAACATCTTGTTTTCTTGCTTGATCCGTAAATGCTTGGAGAGAGTGAGCCATTTAACATGGTTCTTGCGACCTCAATGAGAGTTCTATTTTTCTTTCACCACCCCATTTTGTTCGGGGGTATAAGGAGATGAGAAATTTTGAGAGATTCCTTTCTCATCACGAAACTCTCAAGCTCGAGATTTCTAAATTCGATTACCATTGTCATTTCGATTTGTTTCTTTGTAATGTCATTTTGGTTTTCAATGTTCCTAATGAATGACATTATGGTATCACCGCTGACTCTTTTTGAAAGAAAATATACCCAGTATATCTTGAAAACTCGTCGACAATGACAAGTGTATACTTTTCATCTTGGATTGATCTAGGGCGACCGGTCCAAAGAGATCCATATGTAAGAGGTGAAAGCGACTTTTGATTGAGAAGTTTTGCTTGGTTTTGAAAGATGTTCTTTTGTGTTTGCCTTTTCACAGCGAGCATGGTTTATCTTTAGCAAAACTAGTGATGGTAAGCCAAGGACTTTGTTTTGTTTAGCCAAATTGTTGATGTTTTTGAAGTTTAAGTGTGAAAGTCTCTTATGCCACAACCAGTTGATAGTTTCAGTGGCTTTGGCAAAGAGACATGTTCCATCTTTAGAGAGGGTCGACATGTCAAGGACATGTACATCGTCTTTCCTAGGAGCAATCAACACAACTTCTTTGTTGGCATTAAAAATAGTACCATGCTTGTCATTGAATTGTACAATGTACTTAGCATCACATAGCTGAGTGACACTGATGAGATTGTATTTGAGACCATTGACATAAGCGATCCTAGAGAAAACTATTCCATTGCGTTCTTGAACCATAACCTTGATGGGACATGATGAGTTATCACCAAATACTACCTTGGGTCCGGTTCCTTTACATACTTATGCGATATTCCTTTACACCGGTCATGCTTCGCAGCATCCATTGTTCGAGATGCGGATGGGCTCCACGGCATGCCTCTGCACAAGTAGTAAACTGAATTAGTTTCTCTTCGTGACCCACTTACTAGTGGGCTTGGGTCTCATAGTCTCTTTGAATTTGGCAATGGATTCATGATCAGTTGTGGAATGCACTGTACTACCACAGG
This sequence comes from Chrysanthemum lavandulifolium, assembly GCA_022545495.1. Taxonomy (NCBI): domain Eukaryota; kingdom Viridiplantae; phylum Streptophyta; class Magnoliopsida; order Asterales; family Asteraceae; genus Chrysanthemum; species Chrysanthemum lavandulifolium. Next base: position 315,933,288 of record CM040238.1, read on the forward strand.
TTTTGCATTTGGAGACTGAGGATGACTCAGTGGATTTGGGTTGCTTTGAACTTCTCCTTGCATGAATGACATTGTCATGCTGAGATGTCTTATGAGCTGTGTTACCGCAAATATCACAGCAGATGTTCATAAGACAATCATCAGGGCGATGGTCATTAAAGCCACAATGAGGGCAAGGAGGAAAGGGTTTAGCTCTCAACTTTTGAGCTGACTTGGATGAAGAAGTGTACTGATGACCAACTTTGGTGTAGTTAGCTTGACTAACATATTGCATGTGGTCAGTAGTTCTGTGATCATCCTTTTTGCAGATCATACAAAAAAGGATTCTATAGCAATTGTCAGTGGTATGACTGGTATAGTTGCACAGATCACACTTCTGCTTGTTTTTGTTGGTGGATTTTGACTTTGAGGAACTAGAGGAAGCTGACTTTGTTTCCTTGATCACTTCAGGGACCTTTTCAATGGATTCCATTTTGTCAGTTAGCTTCCTCACAAGTTCAGTCAATTGCTGAATCTGATCAGCTTCAGTGGGGACAGAGGATGTGGATGTTTCAGTGGGGGTGGATTCTTCTTGAGTTGGTTTTGATGGTCTCTTCAAAATGGTTCTACCAAGTCCAGACCTTTCTTTAGGTGAGTGTGGATTGTATTGAAGTGGAGTAAGCTCGAGCTAGGATCGGCACCTGAGGCGGTTCGAGGGTGGAAGTGGTGCATGAGATTCACCTTCGACTCGAGATGTGTTCGATGCTCTCGGCACATCCGGAAGTCAACATGCTCTTGAGCTTGACTCTCGAGCTCTAGAATCCTTCGAGTCAAAGTTAGGAAGTTTGCTATCGGGGTTAAGCCTTTCAATCCAATCACTAGGCTTGGGATAGACAACATCTTGGTAATCATGCCACCGGACACAAAGGGTTTAGGACTCGGTCTTTGTTGTGGGAGTCGGTGAGATGATGTTCACCTATGACTCTCTTTTTGCTCTTGGGAGCACCAGCGATGATCGAAGACCCTTGGATTCTTGGTGGTCCAACTATCAATGATTTCTTTTTCATTTTTAAGTTCATCTTGGAGAGCCTGATTTCTTTTAACTAGCTCAGTGTTTTGAATTTGTAAGGTGATAGCCTCAAGCTTGTTTTGTTTTAACACAAGTAACTCATCCCTACATTTATTCAATTTAAAACATAACTTGTTGTTCTTAGAAAAAAGATTAAGTCTTTGCTCTTCTACAAACTTAAGATCTACATTGATATAGTTCATATAGGACTGCCAATCAGAGTCATCATCCATAGAAAGTAGAATATTTACCTTCTTCATTGTGATGTTAACCCATTCTCCATTTACGGCATGATTCTTTCCAACAACAAGCTTATCTTCCTCCGAGAGAGCCATCGAGTCTTGACATGCACCATTTCATCATCGATGAGGCGGCTCTTCATCCCAAATAAGGTTTCATTCTGAGACCTTTGTTCTTACCCCGCATGATTGAACACTTTTTGGTTACGAGGGTGGCCTCAAGTAAAGCAAGTTTGGCTTTGATTTTCCTATACTTAGCTTCAAAATCATTGTTTTGTTACGGTCGATTATTACGAAAGTTTTGATGAGGCCGATAGATTTTAGGTTGAAATTTGCTAAAACCTAAGGACCGATTTGAACTTGATGGTGCAGTAGAGAGGTTCGAAATTGTTTTAGAAAAGCGTCTTTTGCAAAATGACCTCTTTTGTGACACTTAAAGCATTCAAGGTCCTCGTTAGCTTTAGCGATAGAATAACCTTTGTTTCTTTTAATAAACCTTGAGAGTTTGCAAGGAGTGCCCTTTCCTGAAATTCAACGTTTAAGTCATTTAGGTACTCCTCACTTGATCTCTCATCAGGCTCATCATCAGAATTTTCTTGAAAATCTTGAACCACATTGTTAGAAAAGAAGGCAGTTGAAATGGGTGAGGTAATGGTCAGGGACTTCTTGACTTCCTGAGACTTCTTTAAGTTAGGGTAACGTCTGTTGATGAGGTTATCCTCATAGACGAATTTCCCATAAATTTCAGGGAGTTCAAGATTTTGAATGTGATTTGCATTTCTAAGTCCCTGAGAAAAGTTTAACCATTTCTCAGGGAGACAATTAAAAAAACCAACATTTATCTCATGCTTGGATAACTTAACACCGTCATTAGCAAGTTCATTTAAAAGGGTTTTGTAACGGTGTAAGTTTGAGAGAGTTTCGAGTCCCTAGCCACGAAGGTATTGTACTCAAGTTTCGGTCCATTATCCTGTTTTCCTTGGTATCGAAGGACCTTCATGGCTATGGACCGGTCATCCCAAGTTTGCTTAGCGAGATTACGACTAATGACCGACTCCATTATATCATCGGGAGGCATGATAGAATGATACTTTTGAGTCTTTGGTCTGGTTGACCACTCTCCTTTCATCCACGAGTCCATGAGCTTGAGTTTGTCCAAACCTTCGCGGTCTTTGGGAAAAATGGACCTCATTAATACACTTGATGTAATAAGGTTCCATCCTAATCAAATAGCAAAGCATCGCTTTTCCATTTGTTGAATTTTCCAACTTCAAGTCTAGAGGCAACAAATGAATAAGCTCCACCCTTTTATCGACTAGTTGGGGTACATCAATTTCGACCATAGGGATCTGATTTGAAAACGTTTTTAGAGCGGCTAAAATGGTTTAATAATCACCGGCTCTGATACCACTTGTTGGTCCACTTTCACTATTGTTTAAAGCGGTTTAAGTAAATAAACAAGTTAATAGTGAACTAAGACCAAATTAATATAAGTAAACACACACACGGTAATTTTCAACGTTTATATTCTTATTAGAAATTAATCAAAGAATACATTACCCAGTACTTGCGGAATAGTACTTGGGATTGAAATGACAAAGTTTGGGGTAACTCCTCTCTAGCTTAGGCTAAGTCTAAGCACAACTCTTAGAACCACCGAGCTAGCTCAAGGATAAAGTTGTATTTGGAGGTGAAAAGTTGGCTTGTGTATATGTGTTTTACAATTCACAAGCTTAAAAAAACTTTTCACTCAATACTCTTATGCTATTTATACAAGTGTGATTTTTAACTTTATCCTAGAAGGAAAATAGACATTGATCACGGTAATCAAGAATATAGATATATTCGATGGTCATATGTGACACGAATATAGATATATTCGATTCTTATTTTCAATGCTATATTCAGAAAGGCGAGTTCACTTTCATTAATGAGAGAATCACCACTTGCTATAATTGGGAAGATACGATCTTGGTAGTTTGAGGCCGTAGAGGCGGGTAATTGCTTGAGACACTTAGCTTTATCCGTGCAAAGCTTTCCTCCGATCCACTCATTCTTGATCTTTAATGTCTTGATATCTTCCTTCGTTTGTCTTCGATGATTAGGAGTTGGAGAGGGTCGAAGGGATTCAGTGAGTTATTGTCATCACTCATTGAATCCATCATCTTCTTCTTGACTCAGTCTTCACCCGATAAGCTCCGCCTTACTGAGTGGAGAGACATCTTCGCCTCATACTGAGTATCCTGAAGACGACTCACTGAGAGACTATGCGCTCAGTGACCTGATTGTGTTTAATTGAATAAATACTTAGGTTATTTTCTATTCAAATCATAGATTAAGGGGTTTGGGTATTTATTGAACCCAACAACTTAACTTGATTATAACTTCTAAATCAAGTCTCACACACGTCATTAGACACATAAGACGCCCAATATTCTCTGAGTATTCAAAATGGGAAACACCTCTACCTCTATTATAAATAGATTTAAAAAGATGTCATTGGAGTTCTAGCTAGGCCGGAATCCCCCACATTGAACCTCTCAAGAATATTGTCCTTATAGTGTTTTTTACTTCAAAACAAATCCATTTGGTTTCATATGATCTTATTTCCAAGAACCACATCGAGCAGCCAATGTAGTTCATGTCAAATATTGACTCCAACATTTCATTAGTGGATTTGTTCATCTTGTTATCACTTTCTGTGACGGGGAAAAAAAATTTGATGTCATTTTTTGGGAGCTTTTTCTAAGCCATACAATGACTTGACAAGCCTATAAACTTTGCTATCTTGTCTAGGAGCCATGAAACCCTCAGGTTGGTTTATGTAGATTTCTTTTTCTAAATCACTCTTTAGTAATGCCATTCTCACATACATTTTGGTGAATTTCCAAATTTCTTAAAGCAACAATAGTAAGTATCATCCTAGTCGAGGTTATTCGCGTAACAGGCGAATACGTATCAAAGTAATCAAGACCTTCCCGTTGTCTAAATCCTTTGATTACTAATCTTGCTTTGTACTTGTCAATGGTGCCATCGGCTTTTATCTTCTTCTTGAAGATCCATTTATAGCCTAGTAGTTTACAACCAGGAGGTAAATCCACGTGCTCCCAAGTATGATTTTGTAAAATAGAATCTATTTCACTTTTAACGGCTTCTTTCCATTGAGGCCCTTCTGAGGAAGTAACCGCTTCTCGGTATGAAGTAGGTTTGTTTTCAACCATAAAAGAAACAAAATCGGGTCCAAACGATTTCTCCGTTCTTGCCCTTTTGCTTCTTCTAGGTTCAACCTCTTCTTCCTCAATTTGATCTTGTCTCTCATCTTGGAGATCATTATCTTCTTGTTGTCTCTTATCTTGGACAACTTCGTCATCTATTCTAGATGAATTTTCGCTTTCTTTTAAAAAGGAAATATAGTTTCAAAGAATGAAGCATTCCTTGATTCCATTAATGTACCCTTTTGTATATCCGGATTTTTGAATCATGTACAATGAAGCGATAAACCTTTGCTATTCTTAGCATATTCGATGAATATACAACTCACAGATTTAGGTCCAATCTTTTGGGCCTTAGGAGTCGGTATAGCTACCTTTGCTAGACACCCCCACACTCGTAAGTACTGATATGATAGTTTTCTTCCCATCCATAGTTCATAGAACTATCTTCTTTTCCTTACAGGGGATCTTATCTAAAAGATAAGTAGCCAATAAAACCGCTTTCCCCACATGCCACGGCTTAAACCATGACTTTAACAACATGGCATAACCATATCTTTAAGGCATAGTTCTTTCCTATCAACAATTATGTTGTTGTGTATAAGGAGCAATAAAGTTATGTCTTATTCCATGTTTAGAACATACATGAATTGGAGACACATATGCACCTCCAATATCACTTCGAACCGCCTTGTTTTCGATAATAAGTTGATTCTTAACTTATTTGTATAGATCAATTTTGTCTATATCCTTACTCTAAAGTAAGTAAAAGTCGCAATACTTTGTGCTACCATCAACAATTACGATGAAGTACCTAATTGCTACCTTAGTAGGTATTAATTCCAAATCACATAAAACTATGTGTATCAAGGGTTCGGTTAATTTACGGTCAACCGAGTGAAAACACAATCTTGTCAATTTGGCTTCAACATAAGTTTCACTTTTGTAATCCGTGTTCGTTTATATAATTAAACAACGTATTGAGTTAAAATTAATATGTCCGAGTTTGCCATGCTATACACTCAAAGGATCAAATAAGCTGAATTCATACTCATTTTTATTAAAACAACCAAAAAAAATAAAATAGATTTAGCTTAAACATTTAATGAAATGCATAACCCGACCGACCAAAATTTTGTTCAATGTTAACTCAATTTTACTTGATTAAAATAAAATAAAGCCAAATTTAAAAAGCAAACATCCAGACATAAGATTCCTACGAATCTCTGGCACATACAACGTGTTGGTTCACTTAAGCACTTTTCCACATGTGAATTTCAACATCACATTTCTATTTCCCTTGTTATTAGCAGTTGTAGAGTTGCCCATAAATTGCATCTCTCCATTTTCTGATACTTTGAAAGAGTTAACCAAACTCTTATCATCATACTCATGACATGATGCCCAAGTGTTAATCCACCATTATCTAACGTCAGATCCTGCCTTGGCAACAATTTTCATTTCATTCAGGCCATTTAACCAATAGTTATGGCACATAAAATCTGAATGCTTTAAAGCATCTACCGTACACATAACTCGAGATCCTTTAGATGTCATTCATGACATTCCGAACATTATGTTAATACGAGATTCCGTTATAGTGTAACACTAAATTTGGAATAATTAACAACTTGCTATATCATAAAGTGTTTCTTAACAAACACGATAACATCAAATTTTGTTTAAAACACTACTGTTTTGTAAGATCCATTATACAAAACCGCTTTTAAACAAGTCTTTCGATTAAACAATTAAACAATATCGCATATTACATAATGTTTTTAAACAAAAACAAATTTGTAATATGATTTTGTCAATCTTCTTTAACAATATCTTAATAGATATGCATCACGTGGTATAATTCTACAATGAAACTCGACAAGGTTTTAAAATAGATTTACTCTTTCAAAGAAACTCAACAAGGTTTCTATAAATCTACTTTCAAATGCATAAAGTTTAAAGAACTATATTTAGTTTACAATTAAACTCAACCCGGTTTAAATAAGCTAAACAAGTCAAAGAAACTATTCCACAAAATATGATAACAACTTGTATATTATCAGATTTTGTTTCGAACAAACTCATATTGGTTTCAATAAACATGTTCTAGTAATCTAATAAAATAACAACTTGTATTTCATGAGATTTGTTTCAAAGAAACCCCACTTGGTTTCAATGAATGATTTCATCATGATTTTTAACCATGTTAGTAATCATGCGCCAATTACATTTGCAAGATTCACTAGGGTCAAATTATGTTACCATCGCTAACTTGTGAATATTTAAAACAAAAATAGTTAAAAGCTGTTAAAACAATATGGTATCTAATAAACTCGACATGGTTTATGTACACTTTTACCAAATATGATTCCGAGAAACACAAGCTTGGTTTCAAATCCAGATTTAAACAATAACATATATAATAAACAAACTAAATAAATCAGTTTGAAAAGAAACTTATCATGGTTTCAATATAAACCGATTCAATAAACCGCTTTAAAAATCATTTATAAAACTGTTATACCAAATCATTAATTAAAATTACATTTAGTTATAAAACTAATTTTCAAAGAAACACAATCTTGGTTTCAAGAGAAAAACAATTTGTATAAAATCATTAATTATATAAATCGATTTTAATAAAAAGTGTTTTAATTACATTAAACCGAATGCTTTTAAGGCGTAGGAAACAGTTACACTTTTATGAATAAAATCTAAATTACAATAAATAAAATTAACATAAATAAATAACAGAAAATTAAATCCAAATGAATGTAAGCGGATAAGCGATAATTAAATAAAATCAAATAATAAAATAGTCAAAAACTTACTGATCACCAAATAGAGATCAACAAAGAAGACTAAAAGCCGGACACGTGTTTGACACGCTTCCTTAAAATGAGTTAAGTCGTCTGCTTTTAGTGTCAACAACCAAAACAATGAATTGTCTTGTCGACTTAACTAAACCGTCTGAATTTCATCTTAAAAATCGTATTTCATATGTTGAAATTAATAATAACTCTTGATTTGATGTGTATTGAACCTATGAAATTAGGCATCTATTTATACAAAATAACCTCCTCTAGTTTACTCATCCCATCGATGTGGGATAGAAAACAATTCAAAATTCCTCTTTAAGCATGGTATCGAATCTTAATTTTGATACGTGATATCTCATTCACATCAACTCTATTTTGGACACATAAAGGCTCATTCATGAAGCTCTCTTGAGGAGAACGCGAACCTACAAACTATTACTTATATATATGACACATACATATAGATAATTGTGTCAAAAGTTGGTCAAAAAAGTCACTTTTACCAACTAATTTTCCATCAAAAGTTAGGTGAAATTTGAGCAAATAACTTGAAATTTGTTCCGTGACGGTTTATTTAGGGCTTGTTTGTTAAATTTTTTTATTAAGTCATTTCTAATTAAGAGATGACTTAATGCAGACACACTCAGTTTTATTGTTTAATATTTTCAGTCATTTTTCTTTATTAAGTAAAAAAAAAAACAGTTTTAATATGACTTAATGAATTCAGTTTTTTTCATATTAAGTCAATTAAGTTACAAACAAACACCGCCTTAGTCATGTTATGTCAGTGGCTGGGAAAGAGAACGAAAACTTAACGGAAATCTCGGTTAAAAATGCATTTTGTTTTAAGTGTTTGGAACTTGGATACGCTCAAAAAAAATAAGATAGATAACATTTAAAAACACCTTTTTATGTCAATTTCCTTAGCTTTTTCTTTTTAATGGATCCACACTATATATGTACAAACCTCCAACCCACGTGAAAAACGAAAATGCAAAAGTGAACCACCACCAATGAGAATTGAACCAACCAAAGGACGTACATTGCATAGCCCTCCAATAATGAAAAGCAACCCAGGGACATCCACTGAAATAAAGCTGAAAACCTCGTGATGCATGAAAAGGAAGGAACCCATTTTATTTATTTATTTATTAAGGGTCCCTGATCCCATTCATATTGAGTGAGTGACCATTCAGGTAATCAATAAATTAAGATGGTTTCCCATTTATGCCCAACTCTCACAAATACCATCTTCTCCTCAATCATATTCTAACACAGCAGCAAAAAATGCTCACACTCACACTACTCATATGGTCCTCTTTTATTTTGATGTATATAGTCAATACAACCACCTTAGCTCAACCCAACTTCATTTACCATTTATGTACTGAAAATGCTTACTATACCTCAAATAGCATGTATAAGAGAAATCTCGACACGACCCTCTCCGGCTTACCAAAGACCAACTCCGGTCTTGGTTTCTTCAACCTGTCCACTGGCCAAGGAAACGATAGAGTATACTCAGTCGCCCTATGTCGAGGCGACGTCCATCCAGATGATTGTCAGAAGTGTCTAGCTGACTCTGTAGTTGAGTTACCGCGTATTTGCCCAAACCAAAAGGAAGCAATGGGGTACTACGACAATTGCATTTTGAAATACTCTGACCAAACTGGAATCACGTCTTATAACTATCAAGCTTATAATAACTCAGGTGCTAGTGATGTTGTTGGGTTCAAAGGAGCTCTTACAACATTCCTAGCTGGCTTGAAACAGAAAGCTGCAGATGGTGGTCCGCTACGGAAATTTGCCACAGGGAACACGAGTGTATCAGATGTCTCTATATATGCGCTTGTTCAATGTTTTCCAGACTTGTCGGATGTGCAATGCAATAGTTGTTTAGAGGATTCAATAAATTTGAGTTCTTTAGATGGGAATGGGGGGCGCGTTCTTTTACCTACGTGTAATTTTAGATATGATACAACTAAGTTTTTTAATGATATCGTCATCCCACCACCAACACAGCGCTCTCCGCTCCCTCAACAACAGTCACGACCGCCACCAGTTTCACAGCCCTCTCCGCCCCTTCAACAACCGTCACCACCACCAGGTTTGGACTTTGTTCTATTTTACATGGGTTTTGCTAATTTGTGCCCGAGAACAAGCTAGTGTGTATTTAATGAACTCAAAGCTTCTAAAATCAAAAAATGCATTTAATGTTCATTAATTCAATCTAAAAATGTATTTAATAGTTATTAATTCACTAGCTTATTGACCCATGGCATCCACGAGGTTATAATAGAAATTTTGAATCAAGAAATTAAGTGTTAGAATGGAGTAAGAAATAACAATGAATGTAAAAACTTTGAAATGTGTTGTGAATAGAATAACAATTTGTAACAGAACGATAGTATAAATTACAATGGTTGTAAATATCTATGTAACGAATGTCGATTGTTTGAACTATATCTCTCAATAGTTGTGACTTGAATCTTCAAAGCAATCCAAAAATGAATATGAACCTACACATTCGCAGTCAATTAGTGAAAATTATTAGTAGTGCATTGTATTAAAGTTTAAAAAAAAATATTGTTAGTTAAAAAAACATTTACTTTGCACTAACCGTTTGAAGCAGTATTTGTTGAAGTACATATACGTGCCTACATAAAAACATAATAACCAAGTGAGACAAATTATATTGATACATAGTTGTAAACTATAAATTAAATATGAATGTTAATAAAAAAAATACCTCGTGATAATTGATTATAGACCGTGTAGAACTTCTTTGTATACTACATTTGTATTTGTTGTTGACAGATTACTATCAGAATCAGAAGCCACAACCTTTAAATCCTTTTTGCTTTTGACGCGTGAAAGAGCCACATATAGTTGTCCATGTGTGAAAATAGGGTGTGGCAGGTACAAACCAACTTTTGAAAAAGATTGCCCTTGACTCTTGTTTATTGTCATGGCGATTGAAACTGACACACGAAATTGCTTCCTCACGATCTTCAAAGGTAATCGTTTGTTAGACGGAGTGATTCACAATCTTGGTATGATAACCTTATGTCTAAAATGTGTTCCACTAATTATATGTGGTAGTCACTAGTGTATTAGCAAAACCTCAAATCACGTGTGAAGTTGGAACTTATTTTTATATTAATCAACATCTTTGTACAAGAAAATATTTGTGAACTCCATTTTTAAATAGTTTTTAATGTTTAGAAACCTCAAAATATCCCTACATAAATAACATGAAAATAAAATTACCATAGAAAATGGAACCATAAGATAAGCTTCGGCATACTTTCACTCAGTAAAAGAGAAGATAATATATGTCATACATTGTTAGCCGTATGTAACACCCATGCTCCTTAAATGCAGCATGATAAAGAGTTTCAAACCTTCCGTTAGTACAAAAACATAATACATTTTTACTACTGTATCGTCATTGCGACGTACATGCCCACATAAATGTGGTCAAAACATAATCAACCAAATTTATCATATACCTAAAATCTAATATTGGTTGCAACTTAGAAATGAAAACAGTGCTTGAAACCAATGGGGAAAGCGGATACCTGAGACAGGTGGGTAATATTTGGAGGCGGCTAAAAGGGTTTAAGGGTGGTTATGGGTAGAAAGGGAGTTCATGTATGGGTTTGAACTATACCCGCCTGATCAAATGTGCCTGTATCCATACCCTCTTATCTACAATATATTTACTGATGTAAATAGGAATATTATAGTTGTTACTTCATGGAATCCTACAAAAAAAAAACAAAAATATCCATATAAATCAACTATTTGAAATCAAAGTTATCAATATAAACAATCCTTCATAGCCTGTAATAACAGGTTAATGACGCCATAATGGCTACTAAAATATGCTATCCAAATAGCCCCTAATGACATGTTAATGACGCCAAAAATGACAGCCCCTAATGACAAGTTAATGACGCCAAAATGGAAGCTGAAATATGCTATCAAACAGCCCCTAATAACATGCAAAATACACCAAATGGCTTCTAGAATATGCTATCAAAACAGCTCCTTATAACATGTTAATGATGCCTAAATGACTGCTGAAATATGCTATCGAAATTATATATACCTTATAGTTTATAGTAATCTCGTTTGAGAGACAACACTGAGTGAATCTTGTTTCTTTGTCATGAACTTTAGTAACATTTAAATTTAAGCCAGTAGAAACAAAAAAATGGTTTGTTTACCTCGTCAAGAGAGACGTTTCTAGCAACACCAAGCAAATTGATATTTACTCCAACAGGTGTAGATGCATTTCCAAAATCTGATATGTACTCAACAATTGTGCACCAATGAAATTTACCTGAAAATAATATGTTAATATGTTATAATGCTCACTCCATGACCATAAAAACAAAATCTTCCAAGTAAGGCGCCTAATGCTTATTAAATGTTACACAACTTTTAAAAGATTTGTTCAGATTATTAGACAATTGAATGAGGTTTACTAAGTAACAATTTCACTTACCAACGCTTGCACCATTGAGGTTTACTAAGTAGTAATTTCAGCACAAAGAAGCCAGTTTATTGGTACAGAGACATTCTTAAGCCTACACAAATACTCTAATACTATTCGGAAACTTGGGAACCCAAAGAAGCAACATCTCCATTGTAATAGTCATGCCTTTTTTGCAATTAATATTCGTTTTGGTTAATCTGTTTGTTGCTGATACATAATCAAGTACAACGCATGTCATTTTTTTCTCTTCTTTTGAAGGTTTTGGCTGGTTTTTTCACATGGATTTGGGGTTGCTTAATTAAACATGTAACCCGACCAGCCGTAACCCGATAGGTCAGAACACGTCAAACATGTTTCTTTATAGCGTCGGGTAACGGTTTAGATTTTAAATTTTAATCCTGAGGAAATTGACATGATAAGACCATGAACTCCACCTGGAAGACAACCCACAATCGGTTGAGAATCACAAACTACGCACAAAAAATTAGACAAATGATGGATAATTGGGTATTTTCTAAAAATTCACTATTGGTTTCTAATCTCTAATCTAACTGAACTACCAAATGTATTGTTGAGCAACAATACATTTTTAAGTTGCACGAAACAAATGATCAATAACACTTTTTCGATAATAGACATAGTATGGATAGGTGTATCAATCTGATGAATAACACTTCTACATAGATAATAGTATAATACCTTTGGGCTCTTTACTGTATCTTTTGCTGAGTAGGAGTAACATAATGCATCTTAAACGATCTCACATTTGACTCTCTAATTCTGAATAAACAAAGGAACTTTTCATCAAACACATCGTATGTATGCAGTTGGCTACGAATCCAAACAATATATTTAGCACAAATCAAACATCATACATACTTCTTGAGAATTTAACTCAATCAATGATGATATAAACACGGACCGAAACAATTACCTGGTTGATTGTTGAAGAACATAAATTCGATTTGATCGACTCATCACGTGATGCACTTTTGGCCTACAAAAAAATGATGACACATACATACTTGAATCACACACACTTCTAAAACAAATCACATATATTGAGTTGAATAAAAAAAACTAATTCATCACATACATGTACTATGTGATTTAAATTCAAACCCTAAAAAAATTTGAATATAATGCGATAATTACAAGTTTTAAGGTGTGGAAAGCAAAACCATGATTCGCATAGATCAAAATTGAAGGGAAATTTTGAAGAGATGTTGAAAGTGTTGTTTTTTCAATCGTTGGAATTGTGTATTTGTTTTTTGAATTGGGGAGGATGATATTGCTATAGAGGATTTGTAACTTACCTGCTCTAATCTTGTAGAGGAGGAATGGAGAGATTAGTTGCTTAACAAAAATAGAGAAAACAGTAGGAAGAGAATTTAATGTCGATAATTTTAGTGTTTCGATGTAGTGCATGGAAGAAGTTTTATGTTAACACTGGATTGAAGAATGAAGCTTTAGGGTGTTGTACGCATTAAATTTCCAGCCAATCAGATTCAAGACACATCATCATATTAATTAATTAGGTTGCTTTAAAAAGTTGTAACATGTAGTTGTTTATTATATAGTATAGATTCTAATACTTACTCGTATCATTTAAAGGAATCATAAATATATTCAATAAATAAGGAAACAAATAAATTAACTTAGTATGTAAGAGGTAAAATAGACAATTCGCATATCAAAAGTTTAAGAGATCTAATAAAGCCTTTTAAAATTATATGTACATAAAGGGTTGGTAGATGCAGTTTAATTTTATTATTTTATATATATGTTTTTGTTTCACTCAATTTTAAGGTAAATAAAATATCAAATCCCATAAATCTATTTAATATCAACTAAATCTACAATATATATCTTTTTAAAATTATATGTACATATAAGAAATATTAGCATAGTACCCGGACGATTCGACATGATAAATAATTTATACATTATCATGAATTTGTACGATATCTAAGTTTTTTATGGTGCCTGTCAAGGTTAGTGTAAAAAGTTCGAAGAGATCGTAATGAATCATTTTTTTTCCCTGTAATACATTTTTTTTCCTGTAATACATTGAAATGACTAATCTTCAATATTTTTTATAAAATAGTTTTTAATAGTTAAATATGTTTATAAAATGTTAAGTTATAATTAGCTAACAATATTTTATATGTAGTTTAATTGGACTGAGCGGTTTAAAAACCATGGTTATATAATTGAAACAAATATAAGCCGTTTATTTCCATCTTTTTGCAATACACACATCTTCATCCATTTTTCTATATCAACTGGACTGCAATAGTCAACTTCTTAGATGTACAAGCCGAACCTACTTGTACCAATTCAAGTCTATTAATCACAATCAATCAAGTAAACATGCTTTATAATATGGCATTTTCACATCATGCTTTATAATATATCCTGCTTTTACGATACGTGAATTATTCCTTTTTACTTCATCTTACAAATTTTATATAAGTTATTTAATTCTCAGCCGAGTTATTGATAATGAATTATGAGATTACTTAATTAGTTCAGAAAAAAAACATCTGATCTAAAACTAGGGCTGTAAACGTACTGAACGCTCGACAAACCATTCATAAAAAGTTCTTAAACGAACAAGCATGAACACAAAAAATCCATTCGTTTAGTTAAATGAAAGAACGCGAACATAGCTCTTGTACATTCAATTATGTTCCAAAACGTCCGATAATTTGTTCGTGAATGTTCGATCATTTGTCCGTGAACGTTCGATAGTTTGTTTGTAAACTTTTGTTCGTCATTTATATTCGTTTGACATTTCGACTTTCCTTTTTAAACTATTTATAAACTTTTTCAAAGAATTGGATATTTTGTAATGTTTTTTACATCATAAATAGTTTAGTTATAAATTAGTTAATTTGTTGTTTATTTGTGTTCGATCATGAGCACAAGCAAACGAACATGAACACAGTTCTATGTTCACTTTGATTGTGTTCATTCATGAACAAAAACAAATGCACATGGACATAGTTTTATGTTCGGTTATTTATTCGTGAACTGTTCGTTAAGTTAAACGAACGGGTATGAAAAAGGACTCGTTGGGTTCATTTACACCCTACTAAAAACCTAATCCAAATCGAGTCTAAAATTCTTACATATAAAAATCAAATTTTTTTATAGGAAAGTGTATACCCAATGATGAATTCCTAAATCCGTCACTACCTATTTCCACAAAAGGCCTCGACAGTGGCCCCACAAAGCATTTGTGGAGGAAAAATGGATGCCAGTTAATCTAAGACCAACCGACAGGTATCTCCTTTATTTATGCCATCAAGAAAGTCTCCAAAAATGACATTTTTAGATCGTATAGGATTTCCATCCAAAGTGATACCCAACGACGCACCTATAAGATTGAGACCACTTTGAAATTCGTCAGTTTCTTCATCATCGGATGAGTTATCGGTTAAAGTGCCTGTAGATTGATATCCTCGTTCACTTATTCGCAGACCCTCTTCTTAGCATTCCTTTTTGCTTTCGCCCATCATGATTTGTCAATTTCATTTTAACACGATCCTTGTTTTTATTAGTTCACTTTTTATCTTGTAAGATCTTGGCGAACCTTAGGGCTTTATTGCATATATGATGACAATCTAATTACCTTGTGGTGGTTTGTATTTGAAGGAGTGCGTCCTATAAATTGATTATTCTATATCCCATAAATAAATTTTTATATAAGTTGTGCATCATCCCCATATATTTTAAATGGAATGGAATTAGCTTTCTATTTTAGCTGGGCTAATGAATACGAGAATTTAAATGGAATAGAATTAGCCTTCTATTTTAAATGGGATGGAATCGTCCTAACATGTTTACAGAATGTCTCATGTTCGAATGTTACTATGTAACATCTTCGGGTGGCTAGGGAAGGGTTCGAAAACGGCCACAGGATAACCTGATTAGGCTGTGCACATTTGAGTTAAAAAGACTCGTCCTCCCCGGATAATCCAAATAAGAAAAACCTCATCCGTTAATCCGTTTTGTTATGCCATCCCTTAGAGTAATCAACTTGTAAATGGTTTTCTTGACTTGCTAGTCATTTTACTCTGCGAGTCACAAGAATCTCAGACTCTTTGGATCAGAAGGTCTTTTATTCTTGTCCTTTTAGACCGAAAGACAGACAAATATGTCTTTTTGACAGAAGATAAAAAGCAAAAGGTTCATTGAAAGAACAACCAAATAATTTGATATAATGATTACATGCTTTGTATTTAATACTTTGTATATAATGATAACATGCTTTGTTAGCAATCCGTGATTTTAACCCAAATAATTTTTACTATTTGTTTCTTTTCTTTTTTTTTTAAATGCCAAGAAGTTTCAGCTCTCATATTATAAACGAAACGAGAAAAGCAATTGACCCTATACCTTTATTTAAATTATTTTGACTTCATTTCTTTTTTAGTGGCGGGCCTCACAAACTTTACTTTTTATTATTTCATTTTTTAATTTTCGGTTCATATCATTATGTATACAAAGCAATCTATCTACATCTACATATAATATAAAAAAGGATAGCCCAAATTTCATGTGGCTATTCTCTTTGGTTGACACCTCAACATTTTGATTATGTCACACTCATTTAAGCATTTCCAACTTCACTTTTGCCACATAATATAACAATGTAGATAAAAAATGCAAATAATGTGATTTGAACTCTTGACCTTTAAATCCAAAGACAAGGAGTTTTCCACTTGAACTACCATTTTAATGATGAAAAACATTCAACACCATTAAATATATGTAGATTTTTATGTAGAGTTTTCCATATGATAAACCTTTTGGTATAATATGTAGATTTATATGTTTTTAACTTTTTTTTTTGAAAGTTAACTTTAACTTTTCTTTTAACAAAATATCATATTTTGTTTTTTTATCAATTCTCGTTGAATTATTAATTAAAATTGCTTTCAAACCGTCGTCGCGTGATATATCTAATATATATATATATATATATATATATATATATATATCTCTATTATATAAAAAGAACACTCATTTTTCCTGTAGCAGGCTAAAAAAAAGACACATCAGCAGCTTAAAAAACGACACATCAGCATTTGAAAACTTATCTACCCCTTTCTTACTCAACATTACATCTCTCATTATTATGGTGTGAAAAGTGGGAAACATCTCTCAGTGCCTTGGTCCACCTGTGTTTAATAATTGATTTTCTTTCTACTCAGAGTGAAAAAAAAAACATAGTGCCAAAAACACACACACAAAGCTACCTGTCTTTATCATCTTCTCCAGCTCCTCCACCTCTCCATCTGTCCTAAACACACACACACACAAAACAAACGGTGCAACCACTTGATCTCATCAAATTGATATACGACACTCAAAAACACACACAAACTGGATTCGGGTGACCCAAATCTAGGGTTCTTCATTTTTTTTTAACTCCAGTTAATTTTTATTATAAAAAGTTTGTATTTTTATTCATGGTTTTATGTTTAATGGCAGGTTCGTACTCTCTTGAGTGGGATGCATGAATTGCTAACAAGGATAATTTTTTTTATCGAAGGTATATGATTCTTTAATTTTTTTCACTAATTTATGATTACTGTAATAATGAATTCTGGTATGTGATTCTTGATAACCTTTTTTTTTTCCGTTATTTTAATCTGGATTGTTTTTGGGGTAATAGGTGATTTTTTTTTTTTTTTGGTTGTGTTTGTATTGGTAATTGAATCTTTTGATAATATATGTGGTGACAGTTAATATCGTGCAAACGGTCACTGAAACAAACGTCGTATTGGTGGAGAGGTGTTTGATTGCACACTGGTATTAAGTTTAATGGTGAAGGTAAAAAAATATATATTTTTTTTGATTTGGGATTTTCTTTTTGAGTTTTTTTGTTGGAGACAGCTATTTGCTGATTCTTTTGATTGCAACTTTTTGATTTCACGTATTAGAAATTCAATAATCTTTAACACCATTTTGTAAGGATTTGAGTGTGGGAGCCAGAGGTCATGATAGAAATACAGACACATCTTTAGTGCCTCCATCTTTGCATTATTATTACATAGCATCAGTTCTATATCTTTAGGTTGACAAATATTTTCTTAATTGACCAATGGTCAAACATCTTTTTAACCGTATTTTGAGTCAAATGTAGCAATTTTAATTTAGGGGTTCCTTTTTGTGTGACTAACACCAATTCTCCATTTTAGGTACTGAACGGTGCATGCGATGCTGATACACAGGTTGCAAGTGAAAATGCTCTTCCTTGCTATGACAGACAAGGATACAACAAGATATTGGAACATGCTAAGCCAAGAAATGATCCAGATGGTAGACATTTATCTGCTTTTACCTACCTTAGGCTCAATCAAACTCTCCTTGAAGAACACAACTTAGGATAGTTTCACCTATTTGTCAAGAGAATGCACGGTACCTATCTTTCCCCCTTGATGAAAACTTTTTTTTTTTCAGGTCATTCATTAATTAAAATGACATTCTGAATATTTTACCGGGGTGTATCCCTTTTACCAAAAAAAAAAATGACATTCTGATGCTTTCATGTGTGGATGTATACGATGTGTAAATGGGTCACGTGTGTCGTTGCTTACGTGTTTTCTGGCTGCAGATGACGTTTGGGATTGGGCGTCCAACCCCTCATACGAGCATATGCATATCTTCCAGTTCACCTTCAGGTTGGACACCTTCAGTCGGTTAAAAGTGGTAACTTACTTAAACGCGTTATTTTTAATATATAATTGATTATTATAGGATGCTTGGTGTGTTATTGTTTTATTTGTTGTGCGTGGGATCAATCCAATGCAGATGCATAAAGGCTGTGACAAACTTTGAGGTGGAATGGTATGATGTGGAAGCAACTTCCAGTAGCTCAGTCCATGTTGGATTACTCCAACTTTGGTTGTTGGATATGAAATTGTCATTTAGTTACTTTTTGATTTTCATTAGATGAAAGTCATGATTTTTAGTTGAAAATTGCATTTTAATTCCAAGTGCAGGCGTCTGTGATGGAGCTTTTTGTAGAAAATGGCTATTTACAGAATGCAAGGTAAATGAACCAGTTTCTTATTTAGTTTTGATAACCGTCATTGATCATTAAAAATGAATTGGGATTTAATAATTTGGCTCTAAATTTATACTCTTTTTAGCTTTTATATAAAACACTGCAACTTCTCTAGATATTTCATGCTGGTAGAATTCTAAGTAAAATGGATCGAAGTTGCTACCTTTAACTATTTACTTTAGGTTCAAGTATTGTTTTAATTGAAGTTTATCATGAAGTGACCGTGTTTCTTTTCAGGCTGCATTAGCGCGTATGGGATACTAGATACCAAGATTGACAAAAATGCAGACATATCTTGAGCGTCAACCGGGAGGACAAGTGAGAAACAAACAAACTGAAGTTGGTGAGTTGTTCATGTGATGTTCAGCGTTGATACCATTTGCTTATATGTATCTTTAACTTGCACCTAGATCGAATGGGAGAACGGTCGCAATTTGAAAGTGATTCTGTTGTGGTAAGTACAGTTTCCAACCATCTATTGTTTCGTTTTTATTTATTTGATATAACTTAAATGTGTTCATTACCAGCATCGCCGGCAATAAAAATGAGCTTATAATCTCATTAACAAACAATAAAAAAAAGGAAAAAAAAAAAATCAACTGTTGACAAATATTTGTTGCTTGGTTTAGTCTTATTTGGTGATTATGATAATAGGTTGCTGATATACACTTGCCGATTGTAGTCAAATAAATGGCGATCATGGTTTGAATAATAACACTCGAGTGTGATGAATTGGTTGGCATTTGTATCGGGTTTATTTTATGTGCAGTTGGAGCTAATGCTGATGAAAACATGAATGCAATTTTGGCAGCGGTGGTGTTGTAGTTGTTGCTTCGGCTGGTGGTGGTGCTACACCTGCAGAGCAAGCACTTTTTCAGCCAAAGGTTGGGGCCTCGGATTCTTTGCAAATGCGGTTTTGGTTATAGCTGCTCTAGCTGCCACAATGACTGGTGGGCATCGACAGTTTATGCCTGACGGTAATTTAATTGCTTTGGATATAAATGGTATGATGTTAGTTACTGATCTATAAGATTTGGCCATTGGACATTTCCCATTTTGTAGCCACTCTTCTCCCATTGCTACATGATCAGAGTCTATTTTCTGTAAATTAAGTTATAATATACACTGTTAGATTTTCTTTCTTTTCTTTTAAGGATGTGTGATAGTGTGATTATTTTGTTTTAGGGATTGTTTGGATGTGTGCTTCCAGAAACATAGCAAATCCCCCCCCCCCCAAACGCACGCGGCGGGTTTCAGCATCTCGTTGTACAAATGACCGGTATATTTGAGAGGTTAAAATGTTTTATTATAACATGTGAAGAATGAATTATCAAATCTTTGACCAAATTTGCTAAAAGGCTCAAAAGTCTAGACCCCCATACCCTGCCCATTCGATCATTCACTTCCCATCTTCACATGCATGAACCATACTTTTCAAACCACAACCATCCTACTTCTCATTTATTTGTAAATACTTTTCTCAATTCTCTCTCAAGCTCTAAATGTTGTGTGTCATTCATCCGACGTGAATTTTTTCAAAGGTTAGTTTTTTTTTTTTTTTTTTTGTTATTCTTTCATTCATACTTTTACCGGTTATTGTTGTTTTTTTTTCTTAACTTCCAAATGCATGGTTGCTTTTCTGTTATAATGGAGCTGTATTTGGATGTTATTTTATCAAGAAGCAGATGGGGATGGTTATGGCATTAGTAAGTAAGTACTTGCTCGATCACCACGGTTTTGTACATAGTTATTATTATGTAAGTTCTTAAAATAGTTTTACATATAATTACATTGCATAATATAAAACATAAAGTTATGAATTAATTGTGAAATATGATCAAATTGAAACTTTTAATGAGTATAATAATGTCCTTGCAAAGATATTTTGCAGGTGTTGTAGCATGGATATAATGTCTTTTATTAGAGTAAGAATGCTGAAAGAAATAGATTATGTAGATAGTTCGTGAAAGAAATAGATTATGGGGATGGTAAAGAGCTGGAATGTCAAAGAATTGAAAAAAAAGAAGAGTTGTTTTTTTTGGTTACTTTAAGAACTTATTTATAACAATGTATGTGAATTTTTTTTTGTTAGATATGAGGAAGCTTTATTTATTACTAGCCTCAAAGTACGTTTTGTTTCCAACATTGACCATTGACAGAAACATGGAATATTAAACATCTGGGCCGTTGCTTAGCACGGCCAAGAACTGAACCACTAGAAGAGACCCGCGAAGGGAAACCCCTAGAACTCACTGCTTCACACTAAGAAGAAAATCCAGATTTTCTTTGTCACTTGCGAGACTCGAACCCGGGTAAAAACCCTTCTCCAAGCTTCAAAAAGAACTTAGGTGGCCACCTTAGCTAAATGAGTTGCTTATATAAATATATAAACTAATATGTGAAAAAATATATATATATTATGTAAGCGAATATACACTAACACAAGAAAATAACAATATAAGACGTACAAGTAAAATGTTTAAATTTTCAACAATTAGTTTTACATAATATATGTATTCAGAACACTTGCTAAACAACAAGTTTCATCGAAACACTTTGATTCGGGCCTTTAAATCATTCGAATCTTTAAATCATTCAAGACTAAATCACGTAGTTTTATCAAATTTTTCTAAGTCTTTCTTTTTCAACTTTTACCTTAAATAGTTTTGTTTACGTTATATGACACATGATGAAAAATATATGAATGAATTGGGATTTAAATGTATTTTCATTTGTATGATTTTCATAAAATATTATATAACGCAAACCGATAACATCAAATTACCTGATATTTTACATATCAAATTCTCATGTTTATTGCCTCATTTATATAAATATGGTACTTAATTCGTTCATATTTATATTTCAGGATAAATGAGGCGTTGGAGCGAAAAAGATACAAGAAAAGGCCAACATATGCAAGAATATATTTTGAAGACATGTTACGGGCGTAAGTGGGCGACTTACAATCAGAACTCAAACTACGAAGGCCAAAGTATTATGTGTGAAGGTTCGCCGTAAATGCTTAATATTGTTACAATGTAAATATGATGGCAAGAAGGATACTGGCAGAACCGACTCTTGGAGCATTCTGCCGTAATTAATTATTATGAAGGTTACGACGTAATGTGGTAATTTAGTTACGTCGTAGAGATTTGAGGAGGATAAGTATACGCAGACGAAGAATTACTACAGAATCTTGATTTAGTTACCAGAACTAATAACTCATGCAAAGTTTTGAAGTCCCAATGAAAGTGACAAAATTATATTAAGTTTTATTTATTTCGAGGACTAAAGATTATATGAAAAGGTACGAAGAAGGGTTGAAAGTGACAAGTTAATTCGAAGTTTTATTAGGTTCAAGGACTAAAAGTAAAAATAACAAGAACGATGAGGGGCTGAAACCATACATATCTTATAAGTTTTATACTTATAAAGGCCTATGAACCTGATATGAAACATGCGCTACTTCAAGGGCTAAACGCGGACAAAGGCATGAAAGTTTAAAAATAGGATGATAAGAAAAAGTACTAGATAGAATAGTTACAGCGTAATTCAAACTTAGTTACGGTGTAACTAAAGAATTTAATTACGACATAATTGTTCGAGATCCGAATTTCTTTCTTGTGCATTAGTTACGGCAGTAATTAATGATTTCTGTAACCTTGTCGGCCCATAAATGACCCCCAAATGCATTTTATGTATCTCTTGCCCCTCTTCTAGGGGTCGACTAGGCACCACCTGTGGCAATTTCCAGCGGCCCAAGCCATATTTCAAGGAAGAATTCACAAGCAATAATGTCACACCCCAAAATATCGCAGTGAACGATAGTGTCATTGGGGTATAACGTCATAAAGACAAAGATGGATACGTAAACGACACTCTATAATGAGGCGCTTTGAAAAGTTTTACCATTCGATTACATAAGTTAAAGTTTACAAGCAAGAAATCCAAAGTTTGATAATACACAAAGAGTTTACAAAACATGTCGAATGGTGATTGTTAAAAGCATAAGACTCCAATGTATGTCATGAGACCCAAAAGCTCCATGAAATGCTATCACCTTAAGACCGAGATAAACACGCTTAAAAAGTGTCAACACAATGGTTGGTGAGTTCATAAGTTTGTTGAAAATGAATTGAAAAAGTCTATAAGAAATGTTGATGCAAAGAAAGGCCTTGTAATCCACTCGGTTCAAGTTCCGCCCATACAAAACTTGCAACTGTGTGTTTACAATCCATTGCCAAAATATGGAATTGTCAATCTTGTTTGTAAGTAGGACATAGGTGCATACGATATATACATAAACTTAATGCAAAGAATCACAAACCAATCGAACCTCACGACGAGTCTAACTTGTTTGTTGTTATTGCCTTGAATAACTTGAATACTGATTATATTCACCCAAGGTCACGCCATCAAGGACCCAAGGGGGCGTCACCGATAATACTATCAATACCTCTCCGCCGGCTCCCGCAGGAGTTAACCAGCTTACTAAAGTTTGTATGTTGATGCATAATTGAATACTTGTTTAGCACATTAAGGCACATATCGCAATAAACACACAATGTCCAAAGTGTATAAGTAGTATAGTGTAACACAATTGTATAAATGGTTTGAGTATTCGCAAGAGCGAAACAAGTATAACCCAATCAAGTATAAAACGCAATCAAGTCTAAAGTATAGGTAAAGTTGTTTGACAAAAGAGTTTAAATGTTTGGATAAATAAGCTTATATCTCGCCCCAAATAGTTTGTAGAATTTAAACGAGTAAAAGCGGGGTATGAACTCACCTGGTGTGATTGATATGCTAACAAAATGATGTGTAAGAAAGTGAGGCCCGAAACTATCCGCGACCTAAAATGAATGTTATGACTTGAGTTATGATATGTTGTCGTGAATGCATGATTTTTGAAAACGTATCACCCAATATGCTACTTGAAAACTAGTTATATAAAAAATATTGTTACTTGAATGTGTGACGGTTTCATGTCGAAAATAAATACTTTTGAGCTAATGGTGAAAATATAGTTAAAACTATGTAACGGTTTTAGTAATTGAAAAATCAGTTTACATCGGACTTAACGCAATATATACATAGGAAAACTAACTGCTTTTAACGTCCATTTCCGAAACGTCCGCTTAGGCCCTCAAAACCTTGATTAAAATCGACAGCTTACTAAAGCTGTGAATAGTGTTTTCAAGCGTTTTGACCCAAAGTTCGATTAACCATAACTCACTGCTTTAAGTCCGTTTTCAAGTTCTTTATATCCACGCCAAGGTAATGAAGAGTACTAATATATTTTAAACTTGAGACTTCACAGAAATTTTAAGGTCACTGTTTGGGTCAGTTAAAATTGGACTGCATAAACATTTTCCGGAAAATTGTAGTTTTAAATCGTAACTTGGAAACCACGATATTTTTCGTTATAACTCCGCTTTTAGTCCGTTCAAAGGCCACGCTCCTAACTAAAAATCTATTTTCTAAAACTTTAATAAAACTTATAAAAATGACTAACTTTTCGGAAAAATTATAAATTTCGACAGCGCTTCCGCGCTTATTTTAAAATTACCATTTTTATTTACTTGTTTAACCACAACTTCACCACAAAAATCCCTTAATCTACTCATCACCAATCCTACTAGTAAAACAACTTCATTTGATCATAACCAAAATAAATATTCATTATGAGGCTAAAAATATATATACAAACTTAAATAGACATGTATAAAATTTATGTAACCATTTCTTCTAAAAATCACAACTAGACTTTGATGATCCATTTTCAAACTTATCATTTTTATAAACTTCTAACTAGTACATACTTGTTATAAAAATTAATAGGACACATATGGGTGATAACATTTGATAAACATGAATAAAAACTACAACTTGAGCAAATATGATCATATGGACCTCATGAAATGTATGAAAAATATATATGAAAAGTAAGAGATGAAGTTTTAGGCTTACAAGTGCTTGATGAGGTTTAGTGAACCAAGGATTATCCTAAACACCCTAGGTTTTTATTTCAAAACCTAAACAAAGAGTGTTACTAGATTGTGTAGAACTTGATTAGAAAAATTTTTGATGATTTCTTCTTGGATCCATGGGGAGGCCGGTTATGGTGTGGAAGAGAGGAAGAGAAAAATTTTTATTTTCCTTGCAATGTATCTATGTGTTGAAGAAGTATAGATTGAGGGTAATAATGCTTGATTGCAAGACAAGATCCACAATTTAAGTAGAATTGATGGATCTTGTCTAGCTCATTCATTTATTTAATTCTTTCATTTGTTATCATGTATAAAATGTGTAAGTAAGGTAGATGTAAGTGATATAGATATAAGTTGTAACTTGTAGTATTGTTAAATAAGATTTGTAAGTTGTATACACATTTGAATATTTAAGGTAGCGTTAGATAAAATAAATTTTCACGTGTCAAGATAAAATATATTGTAGTCATAAAAATTATAAAAATACATTTCTTGTAAAATTTGAGTGATATAATAATTATCGTGTAATTTTTAAGAAAAACGTCGTAATAATATAACTTTAATGATTTATATACCAAATAAATTTTAAAACACTGGGTAGACTCATTTTATTATTTTTATAATCTTAATATGAGTATTAAAATATATTGGAATAATTTTTGGAAGTATCGGATTAAATGTTCAGTTTAATAACTTACGCGATAGCGTTTATTTAATATGAAAATACGTTTATTGTAAAATGTAAAACCATGCATGAACCGTTATGAAATGATGAATATGGAGTATGAGAATGATTCTTGGTATAATTTACTATATGTTTGAAAAGGTGCTTAGCCTGAGAATTGTGACATTTCGATTTGCTTGTTTAGGAGAATTTGCCAAAGGACCCTAGGGAAGTGGGTAGAGAGTGTTGATAAGAATTGACCAAAGGACTATCAATCCTCTCTGTGCGAATTGACCAAAGGATTACTTTCGTTCGAATGAGGAACTTAAGAGTTAGGGATGCGTGTTCAAGATGCTAGCGCCTTGGCACACATTGTTTAGAATCTTGCATGGAAGGTACTTAATGACTTAGCTTAGGTTGCTAGAGATTCCCTTCTCTCCAAAGGGTAGGCCTTGACGTCGAGTAGAAACCTTTGTCTAATAGGCTATGACGAATTGACCAAAGGAGTCTAGCGAATTGAACCCCCACTTGAAGCAATAGGAAGTAATTAAAAAACATAGACATAGCATGATAGGATGAATAAGTAGGTGTCACACCCCCAAATTACCTGTTTTGCGTGAATGGAATTCACGGGATCGATCAATATAGCACCACATCACAAGATATTGAACGACCTAAAGTGTCGCTTTAAAAACACATCGTTTGATTTAATAAAACAATCAGAGTTTACAAAGTAGGTCCCAAATGAAAATCAACTTGTGCGGAAATAAGTTTGTTACAATTCAAACGATGTTTAAAGTGAGTAAAACCCAAGTGAGACGCGTCGTCATCACGACTCCATGAAGTCCAAATGCATGCCATGAAGTGAATGCCTTAGATACCTGAGATAAAACATGCTAAAAAGTGTCAACACAAAGGTTGAGTGAGTTCATAGAGTTTGTTTTGAAATGTAAAGCCTTTCAAAATCGTTTATGCAGCAAAGGCATTGTAAATCCACCCAGTTCCAAGTTCCGCCCATACAAAACTTGCAACCTGTGTGTTCACAACCCACTGCCAAAATGTGTATAGTTTATGTTCAAGCCCACATCGTCAAATGAATTCACAATAGTACCTAACTCGACGTAGAACGATAGCACTTAATCAATAGTACCTAACTCAATGTATCAGTAGTCAACTGATTTAGAACGTTATACGACGTAGAACCGTAGCACGCAAACAAGAACAATTGATATAGTATAACCTTTGATTTAGAAACAATGGTAATCATGGTAGCATTTAGCCTTAAAAATCTAAAGTACTTATGAAAAATAGTTAAGCATGTATCTCCCCAAAACAAGACAAAACAATTGAAAGTGGGCTATGAAAACTCACATGGACAATAATGCGATGGCAAAAGTGGATACACTGAGGTATAGCGTGAATCTCGAAAATGACCTATTACGAATGATATGATATGTCATGAGTTGCAATGTAATGTTATGCATGCACTTCATATGTTATTTATACCATTTGCGGGTTTTGAAAATATTACTCGTCGTCGAAAAATACTCTTTTGACGTCTTGACCCTTCAAAAATCACTTTACAAGTTTTACGTCAAAATGTCATCCTACAATGGTTTTATAATGAGTTATGGTGAAATTTTCACTTTTCGTCGCAAAACAATGTCGTCGGAATTTTCATGAAATTAACAAAAATGGCTTTGGAAAACTAGTCGTAAAATGGTGTACGTCGATCGTTAGAGAACGAACTCGACGGTTTTGGAAAGTTTGTATCGATATCTAGAAGTTTCGGCCGGAGTTTTCGTCCAAAAGGTCTCGATCATAAAGATATTAAGGGTTAAAGATAGTGATTTTTGCTAATTGTGTGCGTAAAATGAGTTTCGCCAAGTTTGAACATCCGTAATTAATTTAATATAACTCGCTTTGCAAATTTTTTGTTTTGAAAATATGGCCGGTGAACTTGATTTTACTAGAAGACATTTCGCTCAAAAGTTTCACATCATGGTTAAAAACAACCAGAAACATGGTCGTTACGCTAATGAAATACTTGTAACGTAAAATAATATAGTTTTTCGGAAAATAATAGTTACTGCAGTTTTATGAAAACGTGCATATCTTTGTCGTTTCAAACCGCTTTCTACGTATAATATGTCCTTAGCTCAGATCAAGTAAACTAATATATTTTTGACTAGTCGAAATAATTTGTGAAGCTTAAGGCTCGTTTTGACCCGAACAAACTAAAACCTGCATGTCGAAATTTCGAAAACATTTTATTTCGTCAAAACTTTAAAATCCATAACTTCTTCGTTATAAGTCCGCTTTTATCCGCTCAAAAGGCCACGCATTCGCTTTTAAAGTATATTTTCTAAATATCAAGGCCAAAGTTTCGTACCAACAGTAGGTTTTTCCGTAAATTGAATTAAGGACAGAACCTAAATATATAGTTATCGAAAATAGTTTTTCTCGGACAAAACCTATTCTAATCCCTTCAAATCAACTCCAAAGCTAATCTAATCCTACCATACACCTTCTTAGGGTGTCATGGGTTCCTAATCACCATCAAGACTAAAGAATACCATGGGAATAATTATAGGATGACCAATATATATATATATAACTCAATAAATCATGAAATAAATGGTATAAATCACATATCATGCATATAAGCTCCAAAAATGAAAAGGAACATATGAAAATGAAAAGGAAACATGAAAATGATAAAAACATGCTTACAAGTGATTATGATGAGGTGAAAGTAACAAGGATTAAACTTAAATACCCTTGGTTTTTATTTCAAAACCATATAAAGGATATAACTAGATTGTAAATGACTTGATTTTGCAAAAATCTTGATCCCTTGAACCTTGATGTATGGCGGTTTGGAGAAGCCAAAGGAAGAGAGAAATAATTTTTCTTAACTATGTGAATTTTGATGAAGAAAATGAGTGAAGTGATAATGTATAAGACTTTTGTAGTGTACATTAATTACAATCAAAGCAACCATGCACATTTTAATGCATTCTTCCCCGGTCGCCGGCGGGGGAATGTAAGATATATATATTTTTTTTTGCAACTTGTATAACTTTGTATAATTTGATAAAAAGGTATAAGTAAAAAGGTGTAGAAATGTACAAATAAAGGTAAAATGAGAATTTTTGGTACAAGTAAGTTTTTAATAGGTCAAAATAGAATGTAATGTGATAATAAAAATTGTAAAAATACATTCCTTGTGAAAATTGAGTGATAAAATAATTATCGTATAATTTTTAAGAAAAACGTCGTAATAATTAAATTTTAACGATTAATATACCAAATAAATTTGAAACACTAGGAAAACTAAAAATATAGTTTTTATGAACTAAATGTAAGTTTAAAAATACCTCGGGATTATTTTTGAAAGTAACGGGTTAAATATACAAAATAAAACTCACGCGATAAGGTTTATTAAATATAAAAATTACGCGTTGAAGGTAAAATGAAATGTTATGAATGAACCAATGAGATGCAAATGATGTCAATGTAATGTAGACTAATCATAGTCCATATGAAATGTACGTGATGTCATGATCATGAATTCGCCGCTAAACCTTCAAGGTTACGCGAATTTGAAACAAGTAAACCAAGTTTACTATAAATGTTGAAATAATGAGACATGAATGGTGTCGAGAAATGACCTGAAAGTACGGGTTGTCACATTCGCCCATCAAAAAGGAATCCCCGAATTCGATTCGTGTTAGTCTATCGGGTTTAGGGTTTGATGTGGCAAACTTTCATTCGAGCAAAACCTCAAAGACTTTTGGTAACCGATTTTACTTAATCTCACAACTCATCAAACAAGAACTGTCATGAGATTAGGCTAAATCGGTTTAGTAACGACTTGTTTCTAGCTCGATCTTTGCAACTCATCAAACAAGAACTGCACGCGGATCAAACCGGAAACAAGTGGTTGGAAGAAAATCTTTTGAAAATTTGGCTCGATTACGGAATTGCTTTACTATATGAGACTATTACTCCTTCATTGCATGATTTTTCCCGATTAGACATAGGTGATCGCTATGTATAATTTAGGAGTAACTATGCAATGCTTGGACTAATCGATTCATATGTTGTTTGGTGTCGAGTCAATGATGTTAAAATTGTGATGAACATCGAGGAGAGAAGACATGGAGAAGTGTCGTTAAAATGATAGTTGAAGTAAAAAGAATTAAAATCCTCGTAAATGATAACAAATCGGAAAGAAAATAAAGTACGATAGATGAGAATATTTTACAACGAGTGGTTTATCAAATAGAAATACATCTTAGGTTATAAAGATTCGGATACGATGGAAAACATAAACTTAATACGACATAGTACATAAGGAGAAATAAGACTGTTAGTTTCCGAACTTCTTCAGTCTTCCGCGTCGTTGATACCTTGACGAGCTCCTCCTCCTCCTTCTAACATGTATACATTCCCATGAGCACCTTCAACTTGCTGACCTTGGTTTTGAGGACATTGGTTCCGATAGTGTCCTTGTTCCCGCATCCAAGCACGTAACTACGGCTTTCTCCTTCAAGATCCTTAGCAAGGTGTCCTACTTTGTGACGACTAAAGCATATACCATATGGACCATTATGATGTAGCGTGCATTGGTGGCATCACGGTAAGTTTCCATAAGCTCTTCCCTTATTGGTGCAAAGAACATAGGCCCCGCGACTTCTTGTCTTCTATTCTGTTGTTGATGATGGTTAGTGTTACGGTTTTGGTTGTTGTTGTTATAACCTCCTTGGTCGTCTTCCCACTTTCTTTTGTTGTTGTTGGTTTGGTTATCGTTGTTGTTGTTGTTTTGGTTATTGTTGTTGTTTTGGTTGGTGTTGGTGTACTTGCCTCTCTTCACTACCTGGGCCATGAGCTTTTGAGTCAATCGAATAGCTTCCTCAATCGTTTGCGGGTCAGAAGAAGTCACATCTCCTTGAATAACTTCGGGAAGTCCTTCAATGAAAGCCTCCAGTAGCTTCTCATTATCCGCAACCATAGATGGGCATAACACGGCCAATTCTTGAAATCTTCGAATGTAAGTATCAATATCGTACCCAATAGTTTCCAACTCATAGAATTCGGTCTCCAACTTCTTCACCTCCGTACGCGGACAAAACTTCTTAGTCACCAAACCCTTAAATTGCTCCCAAGTAAGCTTGAAAGCATTCTCCATCCCAATCGGTTGAGCATATGAATTCCACCACGACAACGCTCCATCGAGTAGTGTACTTGTAGCATACTTGACCTTACTATCATCCGGGCAATTACATAACAAAAACACGGACTCCAATTTCTCGAACCATCTAACCATGGCAGTGGCTCCTTCATCCTTTAAACTTGGTGGGATCTCCACTTTTGAAATCCTTATCTAACGACTTTTAACCCCGACCTCCTCATTTATTGCGTAGAAGAAGAAGAAGTTTTGCGGCTTCAAGAAGAAATGCGCCTCAAAGAATAACAGCAGCCCACCGCTTCCTTTCAATTCTTAGAGCATCGCCTATGTTATCCCTTATCAACTTTTGAATAGCCGCTAGTGTCAATTTCGTGCGCTTTTCTTCGCCATATCTTCTTCAAAACAAGAGGAAATGTGAGACGAAAGCAAAATCCGATGTTAATAATAAACGTTCCAAAGAAATGTGATAAGAATGATAAGTTTGAGGTTATCTTTCAAAATGATCGACGGTTTCCTAAGAAATGGGTTATGAGATGTTGTAAGTGCTCCAATGTATGATGGTTTAGTGACTTAATGTGTGAATAAAGTGTAACTCGACATGTTAGTGGTGAAACAAAGGAGTGAGAGCGACTTCGCCCTATTTAAAAGTTTATCTCGGCATTCGTCGTTATCGATGATGAATCAGCTGATATAAAAATTGTGATAGGGAATGACAAGGAATTCTCCACGTTAGAGTATGAGAAAAGGATAATGGGATGGGTATTTAAAGGCATCCATGTGACAATCGTTTTGAAATGAAAGTAAATAACTCGAAAAATGTACGTATAAATCGCATGCAAAGTGAACATGCACTTGTGATGAAATGATGAGATGCTATGATAATGTAGTTATAGTCTAGGTCAATGATGCAACCTAGTTCTCTATAATCAAGCTCGATACCAATGTCACACCCCAAATTACATTTTGCGTGGAATGGAATTCACGGGATTGATCATCATAGCACCACATCACAGTTATATTGAACGACCTAAAGTGTCGTTTTAAAAACACATCGTTTGATTTAATAAAACAATCAGAGTTTACAAAGTAGGTCCCAAATGAAAATCAACTTGTGCGGAAATAAGTTTGTTACAATTCAAACGATGTTTAAAGTGAGTAAAACCCAAGTGAGACGCGTCGTCATCACGACTCCATGAAGTCCAAATGCAT
This sequence comes from Chrysanthemum lavandulifolium, assembly GCA_022545495.1. Taxonomy (NCBI): domain Eukaryota; kingdom Viridiplantae; phylum Streptophyta; class Magnoliopsida; order Asterales; family Asteraceae; genus Chrysanthemum; species Chrysanthemum lavandulifolium. Next base: position 315,965,251 of record CM040238.1, read on the forward strand.
GCCATGAAGTGAATGCCTTAGATACCGAGATAAAACATGCTAAAAGTGTCAACACAAAGGTTGAGTGAGTTCATAGAGTTTGTTTTGAAATGTAAAGCCTTTCAAAATCGCTTTATGCAGCAAAGGCATTGTAAATCCACCCGCCCAAGTTCCGCCCATACAAAACTTGCAACCCGTGTTCACAACCCAACGCCAAATGTGTATAGTTTATGTTCAAGCCCACATCGTCAAATGAATTCACAATAGTACCTAACTCGACGTAGAACGATAGCACTTAATCAATAGTACCTAACTCAATGTATCAAGAGTCAATCGATTTAGAACGTTATACTGACGTAGAACCGTAAGTACGCAAACAAGAACAATTGATATAGTATAACCTTTGATTTAGAAACAATGGTAATCATGGTAGCATTTAGCCTTAAAAATCTAAAGTACTTATGAAAAATAGTTAAGCATGTATCTCCCCAAAACAAGACAAAACAATTGAAAGTGGGGCTATGAAAACTCATATGGACAATAATGCGATGGCAAAGTGGATACACGAGGTATAGTGAATCTCAAAATGACCTATTACGAATGATATGATATGTCATGAGTTGCAATGTAATGTTATGCATGCACTTATATGTTATTTATACCATTCATGTTTGAAAATATTACTGTCGTCGAAAAATACTCTTTTGACGCCTTGACCCTTCAAAATCACTTTACAAGTTTTACGTCAAAATGTCATCCTACAATGGTTTTATAATGAGTTATGGTGAAATTTTCACTTTTCGTCGCAAAACAATGTCGGGAATTTTCATGAAATTAACAAAACGGCTTTGGAAAACTAGTCGTAAATGGTGTCGTCGATCGTTAGAGAACGAACTCGACGGTTTTGGAAAGTTTGTATCGATATCTAGAAGTTTCGATTCAGGAGTTTTCGTCAAAAGGTCTCGATCATAAAGATATTAAGGGTTAAAGATAGTGATTTTGCTAATTGTGTGCGAAAATGAGTTTCGCCAAGTTTGAACATCCGTAATTAATTTAATATAACTCGCTTTGCAAACGCCTTTTGTTTTGAAAAATATGGCGGTGAACTTGATTTTACTAGAAGACATTTCGCTCCAAAAGTTTCACATCATGGTTAAAACAGTAGCAAACATGGTCGTTCTGACTAATGAAATACTTGTATCGTAAAATAATATAGTTTTTCGTAAAATAATAGTTCTGCAAGTTTATAAAACGCATATCTTTGTCGCTTTCAAACCGTTTTCTCACGATAATATGTCCTTAACTTCGTATCAAGTAAACTAATATATTTTTGACTAGTCGAAATAATTTGTGAAGCTTAAGGCTCGTTTTGACCCGAACAAACTAAAACGCATGTTGAAATTTGAGAAAACATTTTATTTCGTCGTCAAACTTTAAAATCCATAACTTCTTCGTTATAAGTCCGTTTTTATCCGCTCAAAAGGCCACGGATTCGTTTTAAAGTATATTTTCTAAATATCAAGGCCAAAGTTTCGCATCAACAGAGGGTTTTCCAGAAATTGAATTAAGGACAGAACCTAAATATATAGTTATCGAAAATAGTTTTTCTCGGACAAAACCTATTCTAATCCCTTCAAATCAACTCCAAAGCTAATCTAATCCTACCATACACCTTCTTAGGGTGTCATGGGTTCCTAATCACCATCAAGACCAAATAATACCATGGGAATAATTATAGGATGACCAATATATATATATAACTCAATAAATCATGAAATAAATGGTATAAATCACATATCATGCATATAAGCTCCAAAAATGAAAAGGAACATATGAAAATGAAAAGGAAACATGAAAATGATAAAACATGCTTACAAGTGATTATGATGAGAAAGAAAGTAACAAGGATTAAACTTAAATACCCTTGGTTTTTATTTCAAAACCATATAAAGGATATAACTAGATTGTAAATGACTTGATTTTGCAAAAATCTTGATCCCCTGAACCTTGATGTATGGCGGTTTGGAGAAGCCAAAGGAAGAGAGAATAATTTTTCTTAACTATGTGAATTTTGATGAAGAAAATGAGTGAAGTGATAATGTATAAGACTTTTGTAGTGTACATTAATTACAATCAAAGCAACCATGCACATTTTAATGCACTTCCCTTCCCTTCGTGGCCAAGAAGAATGTAAGATATATATTTTTTTTGCAACTTGTATAACTTTGTATAATTTGATAAAAGGTATAAGTAAAAGGTGTAGAAATGTACAAATAAAGGTAAAATGAGAATTTTTGGTACAAGTAAGTTTTAATAGGTCAAAATAGAATGTAATGTGATAATAAAATTGTAAAATACATTCCTTGTGAAAATTGAGTGATAAAATAATTATCGTATAATTTTTAAGAAAAACGTCGTAATAATTAAATTTTAACGATTAATATACCAAATAAATTTGAAACACTAGGAAAACTAAAAATATAGTTTTTATGAACTAAATGTAAGTTTAAAATACCCGGGATTATTTTTGAAAGTAACGGGTTAAATATATAATAAAACTCACGCGATAAGGTTTATTAAATATAAAATTACGCGTTGAAGGTAAATGAAATGTTATGAATGAACCAATGAGATGCAAATGATGTCGATGTAATGTAGTGTCATAGTCATATGAAATGTACGTGATGTCATGATCATGAATTCGCCGCTAAACCTTCAATTCGCGACGCTGACTGAAACAAGAAACCAAGTTCTTATAAATGTTGAAATAATGAGACATGAATGGTATCGAGAAATGACCTGAAAGTACGGGTTGTCACAGTAGGTTAACACACTTTCTCTCTATTGTTCACAACCTCATTTAATTTCCGCATTTTATTTTTCGCTTTTAGTATAATTAATTATTTCAACATAAATATCTTTAAAAACTAAGACATTACACTTAATTAGGATCCAAATCTACATAGCTCTTAGGAGCGACCTCGGCTTTACCACTTTCTATACTACACACGGCAGAGTTCACTGCTCGTTAGTGTAATAGGTAGACCTTAGGTAGAGGTGACTTTAAAAATTTAAATCCTGGTCGAAAATCCTGCATCAACAAACAAAAATATTTAAGGTAAAAGAAAGACTTAAAAAATAATAACAAACAGTTATTATTGGACGGAGTGAGTATTTTTTTTTTCTTTCCAAAGTGAGCTTTTTTAGTTTTGTATGGCCTTGTTTCTGCCGCATAGGTTTCAATTGCTTCACTGACATTGTATTTTTGTTGGACTTTTACTTTATTCGGATATCCGAACATACATCTGATGAATAACCTGGTATCCGAATAAACCGAATCCGAATATCAAAACTCTTATTCGAATGAATATGAGATCAAAGATCTTTTCTTTCAAAATCTGAATAAATCTATTCGCAAACCCCGATATCCGACAAAAGCAAGCTGGAAACCAGCGCATCTAGCGTGGAAATGCAAATTTTCCAAATTTAAACGTGTGGCTATCCTAAGAGGATTATCCTGTCAATTTAGTCCTCTACTTTCCACCCAATTTCCACCCAATTTCTCTTAGAATAATAAATAGATAGTGCAAAAATGTTCAATACTTATGACCCTTTACTTTCCACCCAATTTCTTCATTTAATGTTTCCTTTCTAGCATCTAAACATGCTCATACTCACTGGAAAATTGCCCTTGGTGTTCTTGTTTATCTTCCTATATTTAGTAAATACAATCACGTTAGCTCAACCTGGCTTCATTTCTTATTTCTGCGAAAACTCATCTACTTATACTAGAAACAGCCCGTACCAAAGAAACCTAGACACAACCCTCTCTACCCTTCCTAACACCAACTCTGGCTTAGGTTTCTTTAACAGTTCCACAGGCCAAGGAAACGATACAGTCCACTCTGTTGCCCTATGTCGAGGTGACGTGAATCTGGATGCTTGTCGTAGTTGTCTTAATGATTCAATTGCTAGATTGCGACTAATATGTCCTAACCAAAAAGAAGCGATAGGATACTACGACAACTGTACGCTAAAATACTCAAACCAGACTATACTAGGAAGCACTCAAATAAAGTTTTATGTGTCTTATGATAACAAAGAAGATGCTTCGGATGTTGATCGTTTCAATGGGGCTCTGTCACCTTTGTTAAACAATCTGACACGTGAAGCATCGACTGGTGGTTCGCTCCTGAAGTTCGCTACAGGGAACACTCGTGGAGTTGGTCTTACAAATATATATGCCCTTGTTCAGTGTACTCCGGATTTAACTCAGCAGCAGTGCAATGAGTGCTTGGGAGGTGCAATTGCTTGGTTTTCGAATCAGTATAGTGGGAGAACTGGAGGGAGAACTCTCGTACCTATGTGCAATTTTCGGTATGAGGTTCATCCATTTTATAACGAGAATACCCCTGCTATCCCACCACCATCATCAGGTAAGATAAGATATATATTAACTAAGTTTCATACAGGTTAAGTTAAAATTAGGTTATAATTACATGAGAACAGTGTCGGAAGGTGTGTGCAAAACCTTATGCATAATTAAACATAGCGATCAACGTTATATTATAACGATCTACCTCCGAATTTTTATAAGCTCATCGTCACTCTCAAATAGAGTTTAACAAATATGTATAACATAATTTAATTATCGGTAATATTTTGATGATGGAAGTGAATTTTGGGGTCCCAAATATACAAAGAATATAGATTTTGAGGCCCTTAAAATTTTGAGTCATATGCAGATGCACATTTCACACACTTTCATATACGACTCTACACAAGAAGTAAGTAAATTTTTAATTATTTAGTCATTAGTTATTAATATAAATGTGGATGTCCTTTACGATTCGTCAGTACCATGGTTTTTAGAAGATTTTTCACTATTTAGAAAAGCTATTAATATTATTGAAGCATCGAAGTAAATACTTGATAAATGACTTTTTGCAAAAGACTTGTAACCAATCAAGTGTTTGACAAAAAAAATAAGTGTTTGACAAAAAAAAAAAAAAAAATTGATAAAATGAACAAAGCATCAAATGTGAAACAAAACAATTAAACAAAAAACTTATGATGTAAATGCATCAAGTCTTTAAAAATTTAATACATTTGTGAATGCTCTTAGAGCATCCATTATGGTGTTTCAAATAGGTGCCTAAAACTTATGAAGAGGTCTAAGATTTTGTGACTATAGTGAGGAACTATTTCAGCCTACAGATGGCGTGAAAAGGTGCAGAATTTTGTAAAGGTCCAAGAAGTGTTTATTATCATTTCTTATTTTAATAGCATTAATTTATGTTGGAACAATTTATAAATCTTAAAGCTTTAACCATAGTGGGAATAGGTTCATAATATGAAAAGGTTTAAAAATTGATGACAATGTAAGAGGTGACAATTTTATAAACCTTTTAAAAGATCCACGATAGTGGATGCCCTTACATCCTCCATTTCTTCTAATTTACATTTACTTTCGAAATATATAATGTGTGTTTGATTTTAAATACTTAATCTTACGTGACATCATAATATTTTTGTGATATTAGATGGATCGCTTTGTCAAAAAAACCAATAATACATTTTCTTTTAAATAATAAGCGTTTTCAAATAAAAAAAGTCCATGTACAACACAATAGACAATTAACACTTCTTACTTTCTACAAAATTCAAAGGGTCATGTTACGCAGGCACCCCTATTTAATATAGGGGTGTTTGTGTTTTATCTCTCCTACGTCAACCGTACCCTACCCCATTTATTAATCCCAACTGACGCCTCTTGTTGAATAAGAAAAAAATTTATCCCTGTGTTTGCATGTAACTCGTCCTTGTGGTAATTAAAAAAAAGAAAGGACATAGGTCCTATCTATATTTTATTAGGATATAGGTCCCATCTATATTTTATTAATTTTATTACCTAAGCCAATAAAAGAAAAACAAAGAGAGTATGATCTGACGCCACTTTATTTATAATAAAGAACGGGTATGCATAAAACCAAATTGGCAATATTTTTATAAAATAATGAATTACAAAATTGTTTTGTTTTGTTTTGATTTACAAATTGGCAATATTTTGTTTTGTATTAGTAAGCATCAATTTACAGCCACTGAAAAACATTTGAACAATTTTGGTAATATAAAAGTTAACAAGAAAAATATAATATTTAAAACATTCCGGTGAATGAAATATATACAACTAATTTATGTAACTTTTATAATAGAACTTTTGCAATAAAAACATTATACCTTTGTGTTGTACAAATTATATACGTTATGCACTTTTTTTTAGCAAAAAACTAAATTAAGCATGTTGTGCACGTAGACATTTGGTATAATCGGATATTAATTAAACTTAATGTTTGATAATGTCTTTTGATTTTTCTGATTTGAAAGGTGACTAAATATCATCTTCATATGTTAAACACTTAAACATTCATTATATTGAATTTCGTTTTAGAACTCAGATCGGAAAACACAAAAATGGAGTTGAAAATGTAATGGTGTGATGTGATAGCGTTGAAAATTTGATAATGAATGAAGTGTACTCTATTGTCCAAAAGTTGAACAATGAATGTTGTGTTTGAGTACTACTGTGACGCAGGAGGCTAGAGCATGCCGGCTTAACAATAAAGTTTACTTTGTTACTATATTTCTTATGCGTCGGCATTATGAGATGAGAGACTTTAAGATCAAATAAAGTTTAAGATCAAATAAAGTTTACTATGTTACTGACTTATACATCGTCAAGATTACATGTTTTCCTGGTGAGTAATTTGGATTTCTTTATATGATTGAGGTAAACAGACTTTATTGACATTATTATAATATGTAGATTTATATGTTTTTAACTTTTTTTTTGAAAGTTAACTTTTAACTTTTCTTTTAACAAAATATCATATTTTGTTTTTTTTATTGAATTCCCGTTGAATTATTAATTAAAATTCGTTTCAAACCGCATCGTGCGAGATATATCTAGTATATATATATATATATATATATATATATATATATATATATACATATATACATATATATATATATATATATATGTATATATGTATATATATACATGTATATATATATACATGTATATATATATACATGTATATATATATGTATATATATATATACATGTATATATATATATACATATATATATATATGTATATATATATATATATATATATATATATATATATATATACATGTATGTATATACATGTATATATATGTATATGTATATATATATATATATATATATATATATATATATATATATATATATATATATATATATATATATATATATATATACGTATATATATATATATATATATATATATATATATATATATATATATATATATATATATATATATATATATATATATATATATATATATATATATATATATATATATATATATATATATATATATATATATATATATATATATATATGTATATATATATATATATATATATATATATATATATATATATATATATATATATACATATATATATATATATATATATATATATATATATATATATATATATATATATATATATATATATATATATATATATATATATATATATATATATATATATATATATATATATATATATATATATATATATATATATATATATATATATATATATATATATATATATATATATATATATATGTATATATATATATATATATATATATATATATATATATATATATATATATATATATATATATATGTATATATATATATATATATATATATATATATATATATATATATATATATATATATATATATATACACACACACTAGAAACATACCCACAATAACACGTGAGGATTGATGAGTTTTCAAACAACAAAAATTAAACTATAGTATAAATCAAACTCAATTTTTTTTTATAAATTTCAATTAGTACAAACGACAAGGGGTGACTGCGATTGGTGGTTGACTTCACCGACTCTAGATTGTCTAACACATGAATATATAAAAATTAATTTATTATATGTTGGTGTTAATTTTTAAAGATGAAAATAATTAGGTATAATAAATATAGAAATAATATAAGTATATAAATGGTAAGATCAAATAGTAATATAGTAAATTTGCTCTAGTTAAAAATTTGAATTTTGAGACCCCCTCATTCTCTTTATAATATATTGTGTATAAATATACACACACACTAAAACAATAACTTTCGTAGCAGTTCAAAGCAATCTTTGACCTATTTCAAACCTATCCGAACCTTATTTTACCCTCGAACCGATCTCATTTATTTGGATTTACATTAAATAACCTTAAATATATTTTAAATTTGAAAAATATTTATTTGATAATTGGTTATATTTTATTTCCATATATATCTATTTATACTTATATTGTTATAACATGCTGATTCACTTTTCTTTCTTTTGTTTCTACATTCATTAATTAAAAAGCAAATGGTTCATTGAAAGAACAACCAACAACTTTGAAACAAGGTTCATTCTCAAAAACCACTATGCTTTCTATGAGTGAAACATAATTGTCACCCATTTGAGCATCAAAGTTATATTTTGTTTTGACAAATTAAGTCATTCTCCTTAACTCCATCATTGTTGACATCAACAACCTTATTGATCTAAAAATTCGAGGAGGTCTAACAATCTAGATCCAAATTATAAAGAATGGAAGGAGATTGTATATATATATATATATATATATATATATATATATATATATATATATATATATATATATATATATATATATGTATATATATATATATATATATATATATATATATATATATATATATATATATATATATATATATATATATATATATATATATATATATATATATATATATATATATATATATATATATATATATATATATATATATATATATATATATATATATATATATATATACATGTATATATATACATGTATATATATATGTATATATATACATGTATATATATACATGTATATATACATATATATATATATATATATATATATATATATATATATATGTATATATATATGTATATATATATGTATATATATACATGTATATATATACATGTATATATATACATGTATATATATACATGTATATATATATATATATATATATATATGTATATGTATATATATGTATATGTATATATATATATATATACACACACACACACACACACTAGAAACATACCCACACAACACGTGATGATTGATGAGTTTTCAAACAACAAAATTAAACTATAGTATAAATCAAACTCAATTTTTTTTTTATAAATTTCAATTAGTACAAACGACAAGGGGTGACTGCGATTGGTGGTTGACTTCACCGACTCTAGATTGTCTAACACATGAATATATAAAAATTAATTTATTATATGTTGGTGTTAATTTTTAAAGATGAAAATAATTAGGTATAATAAATATAGAAATAATATAAGTATATAAATGGTAAGATAAAATAGTAATATAGTAAATTTGCTCTAGTTAAAATTTGAATTTTGAGACCCCTCATTCTCTTTATAATATATTGTGTATAAATATACACACACACTAAAACAATAACTTCGTGAGCAGGTTCAAAGCAATCTTTGACCTATTTCAAACCTATCCGAACCTTATTTTACTCTCGAACCGATCTCATTTATTTGGATTTACATTAAATAACCTTAAATATATTTTAAATTTGAAAAATATTTATTTGATAATTGGTTATATTTTATTTCCATATATATCTATTTATACTTATATTGTTATAACATGCTGATTCACTTTTCTTTCTTTTGTTTCTACATTCATTAATTAAAAAGCAAATGGTTCATTGAAAGAACAACCAGCAACTTTGAAACAAGGTTCATTCTCAAAAACCACTATGCTTTCTATGAGTGAAACATAATTGTCACCCATTTGAGCATCAAAGTTATATTTTGTTTTGACAAATTAAGTCATTCTCCTTAACTCCATCATTGTTGACATCAACAACCTTATTGATCTAAAAATTCGAGGGAGGTCTAACAACGAGATCCAAATTATAAAGAACAGGAAGGAGATTGTATATATATATATATATATATATATATATATATATATATATATATATATATATATATATATATATATATATATATATATATATATATATATATATATATATATATATATATATATATATATATATATATATATATATATATATATATATATATATATATATATATATATATATATATATATATATATATATATATATATATATATATATATATATATATATATATATATGTATATATATACATGTATATATATATGTATATATATACATATATATATATATGTATATATATGTATATGTATATGTATATATATGTATATGTATATATATATATATATACACACACACACACACACACTAGAAACATACCCACACAATACGTGATGATTGATGAGTTTTCAAACAACAAAAATTAAACTATAGTATAAATCAAACTCAATTTTTTTTTTATAAATTTCAATTAGTACAAACGACAAGGGGTGACTGCGATTGGTGGTTGACTTCACCGACTCTAGATTGTCTAACACATGAATATATAAAAATTAATTTATTATATGTTGGTGTTAATTTTTAAAGATGAAAATAATTAGGTATAATAAATATAGAAATAATATAAGTATATAAATGGTAAGATAAAATAGTAATATAGTAAATTTGCTCTAGTTAAAAATTTGAATTTTGAGACCCCCTCATTCTCTTTATAATATATTGTGTATAAATATACACACACACTAAAACAATAACTTTCGTAGCAGTTCAAAGCAATCTTTGACCTATTTCAAACCTATCCGAACCTTATTTTACTCTCGAACCGATCTCATTTATTTGGATTTACATTAAATAACCTTAAATATATTTTAAATTTGAAAAATATTTATTTGATAATTGGTTATATTTTATTTCCATATATATCTATTTATACTTATATTGTTATAACATGCTGATTCACTTTTCTTTCTTTTGTTTCTACATTCATTAATTAAAAAGCAAATGGTTCATTGAAAGAACAACCAGCAACTTTGAAACAAGGTTCATTCTCAAAAACCACTATGCTTTCTATGAGTGAAACATAATTGTCACCCATTTGAGCATCAAAGTTATATTTTGTTTTGACAAATTAAGTCATTCTCCTTAACTCCATCATTGTTGACATCAACAACCTTATTGATCTAAAAATTCGAGGGAGGTCTAACAACGAGATCCAAATTATAAAGAACAGGAAGGAGATTGGTACTTTTAAAGTCTCCAACAAGTATAACGCCTACTTGTTTAGAAATTTGCTCATTTACGAACAAATGAGAAGGTTTGGGGCTTTGGTAGATTTGGACAAGGATTCATAGATCTTTTTTTTTTTTTTTTTTTTTTTTTTTGATGTAAGGGACTTCCACTTCATTCCTAAGATGTTTTTCTTTTAAAGTGACAACGTTAATGAACTCTTGAGTTTGAAGTGCAAAATTAATTTTTTCTAGACCTTTTTCATAGCTTTGCTAGGAGTGAAATTAACTGTTACAATTTAGAAATTTTTTGCAAGGTCCTCTACAATAAGTTTGAGATTATATTCCTTTTTCTTCATCACACGCAAGACGAGAGCTACATGCCTTCAAGAAAATCACATTTTAGTGAAGACGGATGTCGTCGCAAAAGGCCCCCTCTGTCGTCGCAGGATCTACTTTACAATTTAGATTTCTTTTATACATGCTGTTTAGGGTATAGTAAGCAATGGGGTACTACGACAATTATCTTTTGAAATACTCTGACCAAACTATAACGCCACAAACTGGAATCAAGTCTTTTACGTATGCATCTAATAAGTCTCAAGATGCTAGTGATGTTGTTGGGTTCAATGGAGCTCTTACAACATTACTAGCTGGCTTGAAACAGAAAGCTGCAGATGGTGGTCCCCTACGGAAATTTGCCACAGGGAACACGAGTGCATCAGATTTCTTTATATATGCGCTTGTTCAATGTTTTCTAGACTTCTCGGATGTACAATGCAATGGTTGTTTAGAGGATTCAATAAATTGGATCTCCTCGAGTTCTTTTGATGGTGTTGGTCCAAAAATTGAGAAAATCTTGATAAAATGAAGAACACATTCATTAATAATGAAGAACAATTTGTTACAAGATTACTTAATACCAACTAGACTACATGATAACATCCTCAACTTTTTACGGGGATAATTTGGATATTATCCCCATTGAATGATTAAATAAACTCATCGTTGATCCAAGCTATGCTTGTGTTTCAATGAGAGGATGATCCTAACAACTAATACTATGTATTGTGTTTGTTTAGAATCATACCTATCTCTATTACAATACACACATATATATAGGAATAATAGTACAGGAACAAAGACATGTGATGATGGTAACATGTGGTCCTTCATATGATCTATCTTTATCTTTCTTTTTGTCATACAATATTCTCACTTTTTGATAAAGTCTTGTCTTGTTTGACTTCTTCTAAGTTCCACCAATATATTTCATCAGATGTAGAGATAGGTCTTCGGGATCACTAAGACATTTGTCAAAATCTCAAGTGTCCGGGTGTTGTTTGTAGCTCATATATTTTACTCACCGACACCGTATCGATAAGTAAAGAGCACTAAACAACACTCACCGATTTCTTTATCGATGAGTCACCACTATCTATTTAGTGAGTTAGGCTATTTTATTTTCAAATCTTGTTTGGGTGATTGGGTCAATTTATCGGACCCAATGCCTCCCTGTTGAATATACAAATAGCCAAGTGATGGTAAAGGTGTAAGATCGAGGTTCACTCTGAGGGTTCATGTTGTTCGATGATTGGGGTTCGAACCTAGGTTCGTGTCAGTATGATCCTTTAAGTCTCGGTGACCGTGTTCAAGGACAGTGAGGTTCAATAACCGTGTTCGATGTCGGTGATCGTGTTCAATGACCTTGGGTGCGATGACTGAGTTCACAACTCGAGTTCAACTGAGGGTTTAGTGTGTAAGGGTTCAGTGACCTGGTTCAATTATGATTCATCAGTGTCTACTCTTCCCCTTTTTTGACTTTGATCATTACACACTTATACATGTTTTTGACATGATACAATATTCAATGACAAAGCTAATTAAGGACCTGGTTCAATTTGATACATCAGTGTCCATACTTTGATCATTATACCCTGATATGAAGCACACTTCTCATCAGGGACTTCTTGTCCCTTTTACATCAGTTTCACTGATATACACAATGAGACCTCGAGCAATCTTACTTCATGATGCATTTCAGCTTCAGGAATAAAGTTGACCACGAAGCTTATCCAAACTCCCCACCATTTCTTTCATGTACACTCGGTTCAGGATCTCTTTTTCAGTGAGACCAATGTTCAGGGTCTCGAGTTAGTACTCTTTCAACGAATTCTCAGGGAGTTTACATTCAAGTTTCTTGTTCAGGCTAAGTCTGAATATCACAAATATACTCCTTGAGTCGACTACTCATTGTAAGATATTGATAATAATGATAATGTTTATTGATTGATAATGATTGTGTGTTTATTGCCTACTGAACGTGTACATATATAAGATTACAAAGGAGACAAGCTCATCGTTTGAGCATGATCCACTATTTTACAAAGATCTTGTCAGACTAACAATATTGACTAACACTCCAGATTGAAGTATGAAATCATGAAAGCTCAACCTGGAGATTAAAGCTAATAAACAATAAACTAAAGCAAGTAAATAATTGTTGATGAAGACATTCGACAAGAAAGGGAGCATCTTCAAGAAGAAAGAATAAACCGGTAAACCAAAGTATCCCATACAACTAAACAAAGAGAGACAACGAAGTTGGTTCTAAAACTTCAACCCCAAAGAACCTTCCAAACAAACAGGCGATTTTCCCTGAAAACATAAAGATCCACTATCAAAATCTAGGTGGGGCTCAATTTTTTTTTTTTTTTTTTGATGAAGGTGAGCGGATGAGAAGGCGGTAGGCGGTGAGAAGACAATGAGGTGAGGAGGCAGAGATGTTGAAGGAGAGGTAGCGGAAAGATTTTTTTAACAATGTCTTGAATTGATCACCCTGATTCGACACCAACAAAAAGTCGTCCTGAATTTTACCCTTGATTCGACACCAACAAAAGTGTCTTTAATCGATACCCTGGATTCAACACCAACAAAAGTCGTCTCGGGAATTTTTACCCTTGATTCGACATAAAATAACATATTTTTTTTACACGGCAATAATAACAATAAATCACACCCACTAAACACACAAAACAACAACACGTACTATTGTGTGGGTCACTGTAGAAAGTGTGTGGTTTGTTGGTGTACGATTGGACCTTCAATCAATCAATAAATACATCTTTACTAAAGTTGAGCACCATTACACCACAAATCTCTCTAAAGCATATTTCCTATTCACTTTTTCTAAAAACAAAAGATGGCACCCAAAGCATATGAGAAAAGAAAAATAATAATAATAAAAAGATGATGGAAAGAAAGAAGATGATGGAAAGAAGGAAGAGCCGAAGAAGAAAGAAGAATGGGAAGATATTTGAAGAATGGAAGGTAAGATCTACAAGAAATAAAAGAAAATAGGAGAAAATATAAAACAAAGATGATGATGGGATGAAGTGGAAGAAGCGGCGGTGTTAGGACCGAAGTTGAACAAGTGGCAGCAGCGGTGGAGGAAGATTACAGCGATGAAGAAATGGATGTTGATGAGCGTGAGAGGAGGATGTGGATAGACCAAATGCTTTTGAGGCGACTTAAAGATCAAAATAAAGGTTGTGGTTCATTGTTGTTGGTTATTTTTGGCTGGGCCGGACCGCCGGCCGAAGCCGACGGCCGGAGAAGGAGGCGGAGCGGCTGAAGAGTTTAGGTGTTGTGGATCTTAATGGCGTCTGATACCATGTAAGATATTGATAATAATGATAATTTTTATTGATTGATAATGATTGTGTGTTTATTGCCTACTGAACGTGTACATATATAAGATTACAAAGGAGACAAGCTACTGTTTGAGAGCATGATCCACTATTTTACAGCATGCTGACAGGCTAACAATATTGACTAACACTCATCAGTCTCTTCCAATCAACTAGGCTTAGCCTGAAAGTAAAAATAACACACCCTGAATCTTTGACTCAGTGACCCATACCCGTATTTGTTTCAGCTACTTCCTGATTTTCAGGCACACTTTTCACTGTTACTTTGGGTTTAGGGATTGGTTCTCGCCGCGCTTATGTTGCGCAACCACGGATTCAAACATCACTTTTTGACTTACAACCCTCCACTGATTCACCCTTCACACCTCTAATCCCTCAATTGCAACAAAACTCGTTCAGGCTAAGCTTGAAGAACCAAGTTAAATAACCCGATTCTTATCATCAGTTAACCCGAACCATTATCCTACCTATACACTTCTCAGCTTGTTGAGTTAAAAAAAAACTCACTGAGTTTTGTTATTTGTATTTAGGGTTCTGGTGAACACCATATCCGCCGCCACTTCATCTTTGTTACGACATACCCACCATCATAGCAAACCAATCCTTCAGTTATAATTCCAAACTACAAATTCTTTGCATTCACTGATTTATTGTAATCAGCCAAAGCACCTATCTTCATATCAACTCCTTGATAAACCTAACAAATCCTCTTCAACTGAAATGTACAGCCGACACCACCTTAGTTCAGAATCGCCATTAATAATGATATCATCACTGAGTCCGAAACCCATCAGCTTTAATCCAAGCTGTGAAATAATGAATCCATTATCATTCACCATTTAAGCATAAATCCGATTAAGAATATCAACCATCTTGACCGTCTCCTTCCTTTGAAAAAAAACAAACAAACACCATCATCTTGATTCGTGGTTTTGGTTTTGATCGGTTTTTCTCGATCTAAGTTTGTTGCCGCCACAGATGTCGCCGGTCACCGGAGATTGATTGCGTTTTTTTGTGTAGGATTATAAGTGTGAGAGTGTGATTTTTTTCTCGGATCTGTGATGTTTGTAGATGATAGATAGTGGGTGGATTTTTGTGAGATGAGATGAACGGTTTTTGGTGTGTGTGAACGGATTGGGTTTTTTTTTTTTTTTTTTTTTTTTTTTTTTTTGTGGATATGTAGATCCGATGTATATTTGTGGATGTGGATTTGAGTTTATCATCTGTTTTTGATGATTTTTTTGAGTGACGGTTTTTGTTTGTGAATGTCAGATGGATATGGGTTTTGGTGTGAGTGTTTTTTGAGTTTCTGAGTTTGTGTTGGTGATTGTGAGATAATTTTCTTTTGTGAACGGATAATAGATCTGGGTTTTTGTGTGTATCGGTTTTGTGTGTGTGTTGGGATGTGTGTGGATAAGATATGAGTGGTGGGTAAAGGGTTGCTTTTTGTCTGATTATTTCAATCAGTGGGTAATTTGGGTGAGTTTTTTCCATTTTGTCAAATATTCAGTGTCTTCTCCCCCTCAAAAATTGCTATTACAATGAATGAGTTTTGACGGTTTACACCGAATTTTTGACAATCAAGAATGTTATCGCAGATCATGAACGGATCCGGATTAGAGAAAATCCACCCGCTTTCGATACCACTTGTTGGTCCAAAATTGAGAAAATCTTGATAAAATGAAGAACACATTCATTAATAATGAAGAACAATTTGTTACAAGATTACTCAATACCAACTGACTACACGATAACATCCTCAACTTTTACGGGATAATTTCGTATATTATCCCCATTGAATGACAAATAAACTCCGTTGATCCAAGTTATCTTGTGTTTCAATGAGGATGATCTAACAACTAATACTATGTATTGTGTTTGTTTAGAATCATACCTATCTCTATTACAATACACACATATATATAGGAATAATAGTCAGAACAAAGGCGTATGATGATGGTGACGTGTGGTCGCTTCATGTGATCTATCTTTATCTTTCTCTTTTGTGTCATACAATATTCTCACTTTTCGATAAAGTCTTGTCTTGTTTGACTTCTTCTCTTGGAGTTCCACCAATATATTTCGGTCATATGTAGAGATAGGTCTTCGCGATCACCGAGACATTTGTCAAAATCTCGATTAATCACCTGGTGTTGTTTGTAGCTCATATATTTTACTCAATCGACACTGTATCGAAAGTAAAGAACACTAACAACACTCACTTGATTTCTTTATCGATAAGTCACTCACTATCTATTTAGTGAGTTAAATTATTTTATTTTCAAATTGTTTAGGGTGATTGGGTCAATTTATTGGACCCAACGGATGGAAAGTTGGGGAGTTCTTTCACCCACGTGTAATTTTAGATATGATACAAAAGTTTTTGACGATATCGTCATCCCACCACCACCATAGCGCTCCGCCCCTCAACAACAAATACGACCACCACCGGTTCCAAACCTCTCCGCCTTCAACAACCGTCACCACCACCGGTTTGGACTTTGTTCTATTTTACGTGGGTTTCTTAATTTGTGCCGGTAACGAAGCTAGTGTGCATTTAATGAACTCAAAGCTTCTAAAATCAAAAAATGTATTTAATGTTCGTTAATTCATTCTAATACTTATCATTTAAATGAATCATAAATATATTCAATAAATAAGGAAACAAATAAACTAATTTAGTATGTAAGAGGTAAAATAGACAATTCGTATATCAAAAGTTTAAGAGATATAATAATTGAGTGAAATCTTTATAAGAGTTGGTAGATGCAGTTTTAACTTTAATTTTATTATTTTATATATATGCTTATGTTTCACTCAATTTTAAGGTAAATAAAATATCAAATCCCATAAATTTATTTAATATCAACTAAATCTACAATATATATCTTTTTAAAATTATATGTACATATAAGAAATACTAGCATAATACCCGGACGATGCGACAGGACAAATAATTTATACGTTATCATAAATTTGAACAATATCTAAGTTTTTTATGGTGCCTGTCAAGGTTGGTGTAAAAAGTTCGAAGAGATCATAATGTATCATTTTTTTTCCTGTAATACATTGAAATGACTAAGCTTCAATATATTTTTTAAAAAAAATAGTTTTTAATAGTTAAATATGTTTATAAAATGTTAAGTTATAATTAGCTAACAATATTTTATATGTAGTTTAAATGGACTGGGCGGTTTAAAAACCATGGTTATATAACTGAAACAAATATAAGCCGTTTATTTCCATCTTTTTGCAATACACACATCTTCATCCATTTTTCTATATCAACTGGACTTCAATAGTCAACTTCTTAGATTTACAAGCCGAGAATACACCGCAACCTACTTGTACCAATCCAAGTCTATTAATCACAATCAATCAAGTTAACATGCTTTGCAATATGGCATTTTCACATCATGCTTTATAATATATCATGCTTTTACGATACGTGAATAATTCCTTTTTACTTCATCTTACAAATTTTATCTAAGTTATTTAGTTCTCAGCCGTGTTATGATAATGACTTATGAGATTACTTAATTAGTTCAGAAAAAAAAAATATCTGATCTAAAACTAGGGCTGTAAACGAACTGAACGCTCGACAAACCATTCATAAACAGTTCTTAAACGAACAAGCATGGATACAAAAAATCCATTCGTTTAGTTAAATGAAAGAACGCGAACATAGCTCTTGTACATTCAATTATGTTCGTAAACGTCCGATAATTTGTTCGTGAATGTTCGATCATTTGTCCGTGAACGTTCGATAGTTTGTTCGTAAACTTGTGTTCGTCATTTATATTCCTTTGACATTTAGACTTTCACTTTTAAACTATTTATAATCTTTTTCTAAGAATTGGATATTTTATAATGTTTATTTACATCATAAATAGTCTAATTATAAATTGAGTAAATTACATAAACGGTCACTATGGTTTGTCCATTTTTTCACATTTAGTCACTGAACTTTTTTTTTGACATACATGGTCACTGAAGTGTCAAATCGTTACAGATTGAGTCATTAAGGTTTCAATTTCGTTACATAAATGGTCACTGTGGTTTGAAACTTCAGTGACCACTTATGTAACGAAATGGACTAAATCTGCAACGATTTGAAACTTCAGTGACCATGTATGTCAAAAAAAAAGTTCAGTGACTAAATGTGAAAAAATGGACAAACCATAGTGACCATTTATGTAATTTACTCTTATAAATTAGTTAATTTGTTGTTTATTTGTGTTCGTTCATGAGCACAAGCAAACGAACATGAACACAGTTCTATGTTCAGTTTGATTGTGTTCATTCATGAACAAAAACAAATGCACATGGACATAGTTTTATGTTCGGTTATTTATTCGTGAACCGTTCGTTAAGTTAAACGAACGGGTATGAAAAAGGACTCGTTGGGTTCATTTACACCATACTAAAAACCCAATCCAAATCGTGTCTAAAATTCTTACATATAAAAATAAATTTTTTTTCATAGGAAAGTGCATACCAATGATGGATTCCTAAATCCGTCACTACCTATTTCCACAAAAGTCCTCGACGGTGGCCCACAAAGCATTTGTGGAGGAGAAATGGATGCCGTTAATCTCCAAAATGACATTTTAGATCGTAGGATTTCCATCCAAAGTGATACCCAACGACGCACCTATAAGATTGAGACCACTTTGAAATTCGTCAGTTTCTTCATCATCAGATGAGTTATCGGTTAAAGTGCCAGTAGATTGATATCCTCGTTCACTTATACTCAGACCCTCTTCTTAGCATTCCTTTTTTGCTTTCGCCCATCACGGTTTGTCAATTTCATTTTAACACGATCATTTTTTTTTATTAGTTCACTTTTTATCTTGTAAGATCTTGGCGAACCTCAGGGCTTTATTGCATATAGGATGACAATCTAATTACCTTGTGGTGGTTTGTATTTGAAGGAGTGCATCCTATAAATTGATTATTCTATATCTCATAAATAAATTTTTATATAAGTTGTGCATCACCCCCATATATTTTAAATGGAATGGAATTAGCTTTCTATTTTAGCTGGGCTAATGACTACGAGAATTTAAATGGAACAGAATTAACCTTCTATTTTAAATGGGATGGGAATCGTCCTAACATGTTTACAGAAGGTCTCATGTTCGAATGCTACTATGTAACATCTTCGGGTGGCTAGGGAAGGGTTCAAAAACGGCCACAGGATAACCTGATTAGGCCGTGCACATTTGAGTTAAAAAGACTCGTCCTCCCCGGATAATCCAAATAGGAAAAACCTCATCCGTTAATCCGTTTTGTCATGCCATCCCTTAGAGTAATTAACTCGTAAATGGTTTTCTTGAGTTGCTAGTTATTTTACTCTGCGAGTCATAAGAATCTCAGACTATTTGGATATGAAGGTCTTTTATTTGTCCTTTTAGACCGAAGATGACAAATATGTCTTTTGACAAAAGATAAAAAGCAAAGGGTTCATTGAAAGAACAACCAACCACTTTGAAACAAGGTTCATTCTCAAAACCACTATGCTTTCGATGGGTGAAACAATTGTCACCCATTTGAGCATCAAAGTTATATTTAGTTTTGACAAATTAAGTCATTCTCGTTTACTCCATCATTGTTGACATCAACAACCTTATTGATCTAAAATTCGAGGGAGGTCTAACAACAAGATCCAAATTATAAAGACCACGAAGGAGATTGGTACTTTTAAAGTCTCCAACAAGTATAACGCCTACTTGTTTAGAAATTTGCTCATTTACGAACAAATGAGAAGGTTTGGGGCTTTGGTAGATTTGGACAAGGATTCATAGACCTTTTTTTTTTATGTAAGGGACTTCCACTTCATTCCTAAGTTGTTTTTCTTTTAAAGTGACAACGTTAATTAACTCTTGAGTTTGAAGTGCAAAATTAATTTTTTCTAGACCTTTTTTCGAGCTTTGATAGGAGTGAAATTAACTGTTACAATTTAGAAATTTTTTGCAAGGTCCTCTACAATAACTTTGAGATTATATTCCTTTTTCTTTATCATAAGCAAGATGAGAGCTACATGCCTTTAAGAAAATCGCATTTTAGCGACGGATGTCGTCGCAAAAGGTCCCCTCTGTCGTCACAGGATCTACTTTGCGACGACAATGTCGTCTCACATACGTCATCGCCAAAACCCCGTCGCTTACTGTACTCTGCGACGACATCAAATGGGCCCCACTATTTGTAAAAGAATGGAAAAGGAAATCATTAATTAATTATTTAGGGCACTCCAATCAGAAGAATTAGTTTTGAATCGGTTTTCAATAGGTGGAAATTTGGTACCATCAAGCAAATCACTCTTCAACCGGTTTAAAGTCTTACCACTTAACCGGTTCCAATTACTTTGCAAATGAGTTGTTTTGGTGGGCCTTAAAGTAAAAAAAAAAGGTTTTTAAATTGTTTGTCATTGGAAGTGGTTAGAATAGATGGTACAGAATAATGAGTTGTGAATTAGTTAGTGGAAAGCTGATGTGACACTCAGGTGTCAAAACTGGTTTGGAAGTGGTTCAACCACTGATGGGAGTGCCCTTAGCGACATTTGTTGTCGCAAAATTTCTCTTTGACCATAAAAGTCAAAAAACAGATCTTTTTGCCGTGTAGTATGTTGTATCATAATTAGCAAATAGTCTTAGTATTAGTATCATAAACTTTACCTAAATAAAGGGGTGTTGTGTGTAACATCCTAGGTAGTTATAACCGGTTTGCAAAGGCAGTTACTTAACTGTCTCTGTCTCTAATACCTTTATGGATGAAACATTGATTCATACGCACCGGTTCATTAAGTATATATGTATCGACGTTCTCTAAGTTATTAAAAGTGTAATTATCCCATTCATATCTATCTCTTTTACCCTTCTGTTTCTCTCTATTACTTTGCTATGGTTCGACCAGGATTCACAAAACAATTCCAGAGGAATTCAAACACCTCTGGTAATTGCAACATAGTATGCCTTTAGAAACGACATATTGTCGCCGCTAAAAAACTTAGTAGCGATACTGGACAACACACACAATAAATTTTCATCATATTGGGTTAGTCTACATGTTGTTGGTAAAAAAGAATGTAGTTTCATTAATGTACTAAAGTTTTCACTATAAATGTTTCTTGCTTTTTTATTAATGAAATAGTTCCCCAATTTCGAAAATAGCTTTAGTTTGCGCTTTTTCATTTGTAGAAATGGTTTCCATTTTAATGTTAATCTTGAACTGGAAAATTCTGTGAACTTAGAGTACATGCATCATTCACTATTAAATCATTCTATTTTTCCAGGCAAAAAGAATTATACGACACTGGTGGTAACAATCGTAGTCGTTATGGCAGTCATAGGACTCATAGCTATCATAATAATTGCTTCACTTTGTTTCTTTCGGAGATTGAGGAAGAAGAAACTAACTCCCTGTCTGCCCAATGAAAGTACTCAGAGTAAATTTCAAGTTTGCAACTCCAAATTCATAACAGACCACTTGTTTACACGTTGTTACAGTATTATGGAAAACATCTAACTCCTTTCATGTTTCATTTCACTAGGCGTAACTATGGATATTGGCACCACTGAATCTCTACAAAACATTTCACTAGGCGTAACTATGGATATTGGCACCACTGAATCTCTACAAAACATTTCACCAGGCCAAACTATGGATATTGGCACCATTGAATCTTTACAATACGACTTTAGTACAATTAAAGAAGCAACAAATGATTTTTCTGAAGAAAATAAGCTTGGACGAGGTGGATTTGGAGCAGTTTACAAGGTATGAGAAAATTGAAATTGCTAGTTATTTTTTAGAAGTGGAAATTGTGATACTTTAACAGTAGTAAATGCTTATAAGTTAATATATAAATATACAGGGTACATTAAGAGGTGGACAGGAGATAGCAGTAAAAAGACTAGCAAGTGATTCTGGTCAAGGTGATGTAGAATTCAAGAATGAAGTTTCGCTAGTTGCGAAGCTTCAACATCGTAATTTGGTTAGGCTGCTTGGTTTCAGCATAGAAGGAAGTGAACGACTCCTCATTTACGAGTCCTTACCAAATGCCAGTCTTGATCACTTTATATTTGGTAAGTTCTTGTTATGTTAATTAATAATGTTGGATCCACATATTTTGGTAGCAAATGATGTTTTCTCGGAGTGAGTATTGCTACTGCTACTTAACATTTGGATCATGATGCTGATACAGACCCAACTAAACGTACACCTCTTGATTGGGAAAAGCGATACAACATCATTAAAGGCATTGCCAAGGACTATCATACCTTCATGAAGAATCTCGGATAATTCATCGTGATATGAAAGCTAGTAATGTTTTCTAGATGCAGAAATGAACCTAAAATTGCATATTTTGGCATGGCGAGATTATTTAAACCAGAGGAAGCTCAAGGTGACACAGTTGGAACCAAGTAAGTACACTAGCTTTCGTTAGACTATATTCATTACACGGGCTTTAGTATATAAAATTTTAGTGATACTTCATGAGCAAATTAAAATAACTTCTCGGGATGCAATAGATGTGGCTAAAATGTGCTCTGGTTGTCTTTACCGAATTACTGGTTTACTCATTACCCGTTTACTCATTACCTATTCAAATTTCCAAAATGACTTTTCCTAAAATTTACACATGCAATGCAGTTAAAAAAAGCAAGAGAATTTCATATAGATCGAAATCATGGAAACCATAATTAACAATGTGTATACAGTCACACCGTATTTTATTAGTTGCTATTTGCAATCCGTAACATAATACAATGTAAGAGGCCAACTTTCTTATATGCAAGTTTATTTCAAAATAATCAAGATGTGTACGAATTTAAGTGCTAACTCTTTGCCCAATTTGTGCCCTCTTATAGCGGTTATATGGCACCAGAATATGCGACGCATGGCCAATTGTCAGAAAAAACAGATGTGTTTAGCTTTGGAGTGTTGGTACTAGAGATGGTGACGGGTAAAAAAAACCAATGTTTTCGGAGTGGAAAGAGCAATGAAAACCTTTTTTACCTTTGTAAGTACCATGAGTCTTTTCCACCTATTACAAAACAGCATATAACAATGTCATAATCTTTTTGTGCCTTGAAACAAAATGAGTAAATTGCACCGTTGGTCCCTGTGGTATACACGCATTCGCACCTTTTGTCCCTGTGGTTTATTTGTTGCATCGGCATTCCGAATTGTTTCAATTTGTTGCATCGGCATTCCCTGTGGTTTACACGCATATCGCACCGTTGGTCCCTTAAACTGTAGGTTTTGGACTGGGCGCGCAACAAATTGAAACAATTTGGACTGCCTATGCAACAAATAAACCACAGGGAACAACGTTGCGAATGCGTATAAACCACAGAGACAACGTTCAATTTACTCAAACAAAATTGTTAAATCTCTTTTAGGCATGGAAAAGCTGGAAGAATGAGACAACATTAGATATGATGGATCACAAAAGTATTCAAATTGGGTTGTTATGCGTTCAAAAAGATATTGAGGACAGGCCAAACATGAATAATGTTGTCCTAATGCTTGATAGCTCCTCTATCACACTTCGGCGGCCATCTGAACCTGCATTTTCCATGTGTAGTAACACTGATCCTGAAAAGCCACTCGTTCAGGAGACGGGGAGCAGTGGTTTAGGAAAATCCAAAATATCAAAATCAAGATCAAGGGGGTCCTCTCAATTTCCCGATAATGATGTTATAATATCTGGTATTGTTCTTTGATAAGTATATATTTTGAATGGCATATGCTGTGGTATACTTACATCTTTTAGTTTCCATTAAGAATTTGGATTTAATTTTACAATTTAATGTTGCTTGTGATACACATTTGGATGTACTTATGGTAATTGTATGTTTCTATTTCCTATTTTAATTTACAGTTCTTAGTTGTTCTTATACATAGAAAAAATATTTTTTTTTACTAATTTATGGTTTATTAAGAAATACAACACTTATAAGTTGCCTGTGTGGTAAGGTTGTCTCGTCTCGCTTTTGTATGAATGAAATAATTAAAAAATGTTACGGCGCCTTTAGTTGTGGAAAATTGTGGAAAACTCCCTTGTTTTTCTGAAAACTTTTCCAAGAAAACATAAAAACAGAAAACGCGATCAAATTTGTGTTTTCTAGAAAACTTTTCAAGAAAATGGAAAAAACCTAAAGAACACCATCCAAAAATACTAGCTATGGGGTGAAAACTTGTGATTTTGAACCATAATCTAATTAAACTCCTTCATCCGCTCTTCCATTTCTTTCCTCAAAGTTCGTTCTCGTGCAAGTTCTTCCTTTATTAATTCCATCTCAGCTTGCATCTTCTTTTCCCTCTCGGTGGCAACTTTTTCCCGCTCCTCTGCAGCTTTTGCACGCCCAGTAGTTTTTTTCCTTGCTTCTTAAATTCCACCTACAAATATAAAGTCATTAACACTTGAAAGGAGAAAAATATACAATATATGTCGGTTGTGATGGATCATGACGATTGTAACAGGTTACATAGATTGGGTTTTGGGCTACAATGGGTCATTGCCGGTCTTAATGGGTCATAATGAGTCTTAATGAGTTATACTAGGTTGTAATCGCTCATTACATGTCTAGATTGGTCATAATGAGTCTTAAACAAAGAGGTTTTAATTACTAGGCAAATCCAATTATGGTCTATATAACATTTTTTTTTGGGTATCTATAGAAATTACGTACCTCGATTCTTATTAATTCTTCAAGCTCTTTTATGACAGAACCCATGGAAGGTCGTTCTTTTGGATCATCCAGCAAGCATCTATACGCAATTTCTGAATATCTGTCCACGAAATATGAGCTGATCTTCTGTTCTCTTAAAATAGGATCAACAATCTCATCCACATTCTTGTTTTCATACAACCCTTTACCAATTTAGCCGATAACATGTAGCCATCCACGTTGTCATCGGTGCACAGCCTCCCACACAGAACTTCAAACAGTACCATGCCCAAAGAATATACATCTGCTTCTTTCGACGCTTTACCACTAACAATGTATTCTGGTGAGCTGTAAGCATGGTCGTCAGCAACGACACCTCTATCTAACCCTGCTGAACTTGGGATGGAAATCATAAAACCAGCAACTTTAGCAACCCACTTGCTATCTAGTAAAATTTTTGTGCTTTGAAAAGCATTTTGCATTATGCCTCGTCTATGGAGTTGATCTAATCCACGAGCTGCACCACAACATATTTCAAGTCTTTGGAGCCACGTAAGAGTAGTAGAAGTGGTATTATTGCTACGACGCCTTATATACTGATCTAAGCTTCCACGCTCTGCATATTCATGAACAATAATCTTGTCATTTTTCCCATCGCAGTAACCAACAAGTGACATGGTATTTGGAGGCGGTCGAACAGAGAGAATTTTAATTTGCCCCAAAAAAACCCTTAGCGTGTCTCCTTTCCAATCGCCGCAAAACCTCTTTATAAACACCGTTGTAACAGGTTTTCCAGAGATGGAAAGTTCCCCTTTGTAAATCTGATATTGATCATTTTCCCAAATACACATTTTAAAGTTTCCGGTTGCTACTTCTATCTCTTTCAATGGCACTTCCGGTAGTGATATGTTAGTGAGCTCCTATATCAGTTTGAAAACAGAGAGATAAGACTGTCTGTCAAAGTTTAAAAGGAGCTAGCTAGGCTTATGAATGTCAAGTTAGAGGAACACATATGTTTATTTTTTTCTACATAGCCATGAAATCTATTAATAGTCATACACACGGTTAGGTTAAAGTAACGACATTAAAATATCAGAAATGTTGTACGCGTACTGATATGTTGGACATGCATATACATCCTTTAATTTTAAACTTTCCACTTTCAAATAAATACGATATTTAAGAGTTACATAGAAATTTTTGTATCCATAAAATATTCATTTTTTCTTTGACTTATATAAATTAAAGGTAATAAGTTGTAGATATTTTAAGATAGGAAAGTCTAATATTTGGTAATTAAGCTTAAATTAAATTTAATAAACTGTAGATATTATGTATAGATCTAGAAAGAATTCCAACAGTCAAAACATACTTGATAAAGATATGCAATTTCAATCTCTTTTACGATTTTAGCCATTGATGGCCGTTCTTTACGATCCTTGTGCAAACATTGATACGCTATTGCTGAAAACCTTTCTAAAGACTTCGGTGAAATTGTTTCTCTAATACCAGTGAAAATGATTGTATCCAATTTCTTTTCTTCATAGCACTTTCGTGCCAACTCCGCAAAAGATATGCGTTTATCATTGTAATCATGTACAGATGCAGATCTTCCACAAAGAACTTCAAACAAAACCACACCAAATGCCAGTCTTGATCACTTTATATTTGGTAAGTTCTTGTTATGTTAATTAATAATGTTGGATCCACATATTTTGGTAGCAAATGATGTTTTCTCGGAGTGAGTATTGCTACTGCTACTTAACATTTGGATCATGATGCTGATACAGACCCAACTAAACGTACACCTCTTGATTGGGAAAAGCGATACAACATCATTAAAGGCATTGCCAAGGGACTATCATACCTTCATGAAGAATCTCGGAAAATTCATCGTGATATGAAAGCTAGTAATGTTTTTCTAGATGCAGAAATGAACCCTAAAATTGCATATTTTGGCATGGCTAGATTATTTAAACCAGAGGAAGCTCAAGGTGACACAGTTGGAACCGAGTAAGTACACTAGCTTTCGTTAGACTATATTCATTACACGGGCTTTAGTATATAAAATTTTAGTGATACTTCATGAGCAAATTAAAATAATTTCTCTGGATGCAATAGATGTGGCTAAAATGTGCTCTGGTTGTCTTTACTGAATTACTGGTTTACTCATTACCCGTTTACTCATTACCTATTCAAATTTCCAAAATGACTTTTCCTAAAATTTACACATGCAATGCAGTTAAAAAAAGCAAGAGAATTTCATATAGAAAATTGCCCTTGGTGTTCTTGTTTATCTTCCTATATTTAGTAAATACAATCACGTTAGCTCAACCTGGCTTCATTTCTTATTTATGCGAAAACTCATCTACTTATACTAGAAACAGCCCGTACCAAAGAAACCTAGACACAACCGTCTCTACCCTTCCTAACACCAACTCTGGCTTAGGTTTCTTTAACAGTTCCACAGGCCAAGGAAACGATACAGTCCACTCTGTTGCCCTATGTCGAGGTGACGTGAATCTGGATGATTGTCGTAGTTGTCTTAATGATTCAATTGCTAGATTGCGACGAATATGTCCTAACCAAAAATAAGCGATAGGATACTACGACAACTGTATGCTAAAATACTCAAACCAGACTATACTAGGAAGCACTCAAATAAAGTCTTATGTGTTTTATAATAGCTCAGAAAATGCTTCGGATGTTGATAGTTTCAATGGGGCTCTGAAACCTTTGTTAAACAATCTGACACGTGAAGCATCGACTGGTGGTTCGCTCCGCAAGTTCGCCACAGGGAACACTCCTGCAGGACCAGGTCTTACAAATATATATGCCCTTGTTCAGTGTACTCCGGATTTAACTCAGCAGCAGTGCAATGAGTGCTTGGGAGGTGCAATTAGTCAGTTTTCGAATCAGTATAGTGGGAGAACTGGAGGGAGAACTCTCGTACCTATGTGCAATTTTCGGTATGAGGTTTATCCATTTTATAACGAGAATACCCCTGCTATCCCACCACCATCATCAGGTAAGATAAGATATATATTAACTAAGTTTCATACAGGTTAAGTTAAAATTAGGTTATAATTACATGAGAACAGTGTCGGAGGGTGTGTGCAAAACCTTATGCATAATTAAACATAGCGATCAACGTTATATTATAACGATCTACCTCCGAATTTTTATAAGCTCATCGTCACTCTCAAATAGAGTTTAACAAATATGTATAACATAATTTAATTATCGGTAATATTTTGATGATGGAAGTGAATTTTGGGGTCCCAAATATACAAAGAATATAGATTTTGAGGCCCTTAAAATTTTGAGTCATATGCAGATGCACATTTCACACACTTTCATATACGACTCTACACAAGAAAAGTAAGTAAATTTTTAATTATTTAGTCATTAGTTATTAATATAAATGTGGATGTCCTTTACGATTCGTCAGTACCATGGTTTTTAGAAGATTTTTCACTATTTAGAAAAGCTATTAATATTATTGAAGCATCGAAGTAAATACTTGATAAATGACTTTTTGCAAAAGACTTGTAACCAATCAAGTGTTTGACAAAAAAAAATAAGTGTTTGACAAAAAAAAATTGACATAAAATGAACAAAGCATCAAATGTGAAACAAAACAATTAAACAAAAAACTTATGATGTAAATGCATCAAGTCTTTAAAAATTTAATATATTTGTGAATGCTCTTAGAGCATCCATTATGGTGTTTCAAAATAGGTCTAAAAACTTATGAAGAGGTCTAAGATTTTGTGTACCATAGTGAGGAACTATTTCATGTCTAGATGGCATGAAAAGGTCTAGAATTTTGTAAATATCCAAGAAGTGTTTATTATCATTTCTTATTTTAATAGCATTAATTTATGTTGGAACAATTTATAAATCTTAAAGCTTTAACCATAGTGGGAATAGGTTCATAATATGAAAAGGTTTAAAAATTAATGACAATGTAAGAGGTGACAATTTTATAAACCTTTTAAAAGATCCACGATAGTGGATGCCCTTACATCTTCCATTTCTTCTAATTTACATTTACTTTCGAAATATATAATGTGTGTTTGATTTTAAATACTTATGTTCGGTTATTTATTCGTGAACCGTTCGTTAAGTTAAACGAACGGGTATGAAAAAGGACTCGTTGGGTTCATTTACACCATACTAAAAACCCAATCCAAATCGTGTCTAAAATTCTTACATATAAAAATAAAAATTTTTTTCATAGGAAAGTGCATACCCAATGATGGATTCCTAAATCCGTCACTACCTATTTCCACAAAAGTCCTCGACAGTGGCCCCACAAAGCATTTGTGGAGGAGAAATGGATGCGAGTTAATCTCCAAAAATGACATTTTTAGATCGTGTAGGATTTCCATCCAAAGTGATACCCAACGACGCACCAATAAGATTGAGACCACTTTGAAATTCGTCAGTTTCTTCATCATCAGATGAGTTATCGGTTAAAGTGCCAGTAGATTGATATCCTCGTTCACTTATTCTCAGACCCTCTTCTTAGCATTCCTTTTTTGCTTTCGCCCATCACGGTTTGTCAATTTCATTTTAACACGATCCTTTTTTTTATTAGTTCACTTTTTATCTTGTAAGATCTTGGCGAACCTCAGGGCTTTATTGCATATAGGATGACAATCTAATTACCTTGTGGTGGTTTGTATTTGAAGGAGTGCATCCTATAAATTGATTATTCTATATCTCATAAATAAATTTTTATATAAGTTGTGCATCACCCCCATATATTTTAAATGGAATGGAATTAGCTTTCTATTTTAGCTGGGCTAATGACTACGAGAATTTAAATGGAACAGAATTAGCCTTCTATTTTAAATGGGATGGGAATCGTCCTAACATGTTTACAGAAGGTCTCATGTTCGAATGCTACTATGTAACATCTTCGGGTGGCTAGGGAAGGGTTCAAAAATGGCCACAGGATAACCTGATTAGGCCGTGCACATTTGAGTTAAAAAGACTCGTCCTCCCCGGATAATCCAAATAGGAAAAACCTCATCCGTTAATCCGTTTTGTCATGCCATCCCTTAGAGTAATTAACTCGTAAATGGTTTTCTTGAGTTGCTAGTTATTTTACTCTGCGAGTCATAAGAATCTCAGACTATTTGGATATGAAGGTCTTTTATTTGTCCTTTTAGACCGAAAGACAGACAAATATGTCTTTTTGACAAAAGATAAAAAGCAAAGGGTTCATTGAAAGAACAACCAACAACTTTGAAACAAGGTTCATTCTCAAAAACCACTATGCTTTCGATGAGTGAAACAGAATTGTCACCCATTTGAGCATCAAAGTTATATTTAGTTTTGACAAATTAAGTCATTCTCGTTTACTCCATCATTGTTGACATCAACAACCTTATTGATCTAAAATTCGAGGGAGGTCTAACAACGAGATCCAAATTATAAAGACCACGAAGGAGATTGGTACTTTTAATGTCTCCAACAAGTATAACGCCTACTTGTTTAGAAATTTGCTCATTTACGAACAAATGAGAAGGTTTGGGGCTTTGGTAGATTTGGACAAGGATTCATAGACCTTTTTTTTTTTTTTTTTTTTTTTTTTTTTTTTTGATGTAAGGACTTCACTTCATTCCTAAGTTGTTTTTCTTTTAAAGTGACAACGTTAATTAACTCTTGAGTTTGAAGTGCAAAATTAATTTTTTTCTAGACCTTTTTTCGAGCTTTGATAGGAGTGAAATTAACTGTTACAATTTAGAAATTTTTTGCAAGGTCCTCTACAATAACTTTTAGATTATATTCCTTTTTCTTTATCACAAGCAAGATGAGAGCAAAGGGTTCATTGAAAGAACAACCAACAACTTTGAAACAAGGTTCATTCTCAAAAACCACTATGCTTTCGATGAGTGAAACAGAATTGTCACCCATTTGAGCATCAAAGTTATATTTAGTTTTGACAAATTAAGTCATTCTCGTTTACTCCATCATTGTTGACATCAACAACCTTATTGATCTAAAATTCGAGGGGTGTCTAACAACGAGATCCAAATTATAAAGACCACGAAGGAGATTGGTACTTTTAAAGTCTCCAACAAGTATAACGCCTACTTGTTTAGAAATTTGCTCATTTACGAACAAATGAGAAGGTTTGGGGCTTTGGTAGATTTGGACAAGGATTCAAAGACCTTTTTTTTTTTTTTTTTTTTTTTTGATGTAAGGGACTTCACTTCATCCCTAAGTTGTTTTTCTTTTAAAGTGACAACGTTAATTAACTCTTGAGTTTGAAGTGCAAAATTAATTTTTTCTAGACCTTTTTTCGAGCTTTGATAGGAGTGAAATTAACTGTTACAATTTAGAAATTTTTTGCAAGGTCCTCTACAATAACTTTTAGATTATATTCCTTTTTCTTTATCACAAGCAAGATGAGAGCTACATGCCTTTAAGAAAATCGCATTTTAGCGAAGACGGATGTCGTCGCAAAAGGTCCCCTCTGTCGTCACAGGATCTACTTTGCGACGACAATGTCGTCTCACATACGTCATCGCCAAAACCCCGTCGCTTACTGTACTCTGCGACGACATCAAATGGGCCCCACTATTTGTAAAAAAATGGAAAAGGAAATCATTAATTAATTATTTAGGGCACTCCAATCGGAAGAATTAGTTTTGAATCGGTTTTCAATAGGTGGGAATTTGGTACCATCAAGCAAATCACTCTTCAACCGGTTTAAAGTCTTACCACTTAACCGGTTCCAATTACTTTGCAAATGAGTTGTTTTGGTGGGCCTTAAAGTAAAAAAAAAGGTTTTTAAATTGTTTGTCATTTGAAGTGGTTAGAATGGATGGTACAGAATAATGAGTTGTGAATTAGTTAGTGGAAAGCTGATGTGGCACTCAGGTGTCAAAACTGGTTTGGAAGTGGTTCAACAACTGATGGGAGTGCCCTTAGCGACATTTGTTGTCGCAAAATTTCTCTTTGACCATAAAAGTCAAAAAACAGATCTTTTTGCCGTGTAGTATGTTGTATCATAATTAACAAATAGTCTTAGTATTAGTATCATAAACTTTATCTAAATAAAGGGGTGTTGTGTGTAACATCCTAGGTAGTTATAACCGGTTTGCAAAGGCAGTTACTTAACTGTCTCTGTCTCTAATACCTTTATGGATGAAACATTGATTCATACGCACCGGTTCATTAAGTATATATGTATCGACGTTCTCTAAGTTATTAAAAGTGTAATTATCCCATTCATATCTATCTCTTTTACCCCTTCTGTTTCTTTCTATTACTTTGCTATGGTTCGACCAGGATTCACAAAACAATTCCAGAGGAATTCAAACACCTCTGGTAATTGCAACATAGTATGCCTTTAGAAACGACATATTGTCGTCGCTAAAAAACTTAGTAGCGATACTGGACAACACACACAATAAATTTTCATCATATTGGGTTAGTCTACATGTTGTTGGTAAAAAAGAATGTAGTTTCATTAATGTACTAAAGTTTTCACTATAAATGTTTCTTGCTTTTTTATTAATGAAATAGTTCCCCAATTTCGAAAATAGCTTTAGTTTGCGCTTTTTCATTTGTAGAAATGGTTTCCATTTTAAAGTTAATCTTGAACTGGAAAATTCTGTGAACTTAGAGTACATGCATCATTCACTATTAAATCATTCTATTTTTCCAGGCAAAAAGAATAATACGACACTGGTGGTAACAATCGTAGTCGTTGTTATGGTAGTCATAATAATTGCTTCACTTTGTATCTTTCGGAGATTGAGGAACTGTCTGCCCAATGAAAGTACTCAGAGTAAATTTCAAGTTTGCAACTCCAAATTCATAACAGACCACTTGTTTACACGTTGTTACAGTATTATGGAAAACATCTAACTCCTTTTCATGTTTCATTTCACTAGGCGTAACTATGGATATTGGCACCACTGAATCTCTACAAAACATTTCACTAGGCCCAACTATGGATATTAGCACCGCTGAATCTCTACAAAACATTTCACTAGGCAACACTATGGATATTGGCACCATTGAATCTTTACAATACGACTTTAGTACAATTAAAGAAGCAACAAATGATTTTTCTGAAGAAAATAAGCTTGGACGAGGTGGATTTGGAGCAGTTTACAAGGTATGAGAAAATTGAAATTGCTAGTTATTTTTTAGAAGTGGAAATTGTGATACTTTAACAGTAGTAAATGCTTATAAGTTAATATATAAATATACAGGGTACATTAAGAGATGGACAGGAGATAGCAGTAAAAAGACTAGCAAGTGATTCTGGTCAAGGTGATGTAGAATTCAAGAATGAAGTTTCGCTAGTTGCGAAGCTTCAACATCGTAATTTGGTTAGGCTGCTTGGTTTCAGCATAGAAGGAAGTGAACGACTCCTCATTTACGAGTCCTTACCAAATGCCAGTCTTGATCACTTTATATTTGGTAAGTTCTTGTTATGTTAATTAATAATGTTGGATCCACATATTTTGGTAGCAAATGATGTTTTCTCGGAGTGAGTATTGCTACTGCTACTTAACATTTGGATCATGATGCTGATACAGACCCAACTAAACGTACACCTCTTGATTGGGAAAAGCGATACAACATCATTAAAGGCATTGCCAAGGGACTATCATACCTTCATGAAGAATCTCGGATAATTCATCGTGATATGAAAGCTAGTAATGTTTTTCTAGATGCAGAAATGAACCCTAAAATTGCATATTTTGGCATGGCGAGATTATTTAAACCAGAGGAAGTTCAAGGTGACACAGTTGGAACCAAGTAAGTACACTAGCTTTCGTTAGACTATATTCATTACACGGGCTTTAGTATATAAAATTTTAGTGATACTTCATGAGCAAATTAAAATAACTTCTCGGGATGCAATAGATGTGGCTAAAATGTGCTCTGGTTGTCTTTACCGAATTACTGGTTTACTCATTACCCGCTTACTCATTACCTATTCAAATTTCCAAAATGACTTTTCCTAAAATTTACACATGCAATGCAGTTAAAAAGCAAGAGAATTTCATATAGATCGAAATCATGGAAACCATAATTAACAATGTGTATACAGTCACACCGTATTTTATTAGTTGCTATTTGCAATCCGTAACATAATACAATGTAAGAGGCCAACTTTCTTATATGCAAGTTTATTTCAAAATAATCAAGATGTGTACGAATTTAAGTGCTAACTCTTTGCCCAATTTGTGCCCTCTTATAGCGGTTATATGGCACCAGAATATGCGACGCATGGCCAATTGTCAGAAAAAACAGATGTGTTTAGCTTTGGAGTGTTGGTACTAGAGATGGTGACGGGTAAAAAAAACCAATGTTTTCGGAGTGGAAAGAGCAATGAAAACCTTTTTACCTTTGTAAGTACCATGAGTCTTTTCCACCTATTACAAAACAGCATATAACAATGTCATAATCTTTTTGTGCCTTGAAACAAAATGAGTAAATTGCACCGTTGGTCCCTGTGGTATACACGCATTCGCACCTTTTGTCCCTGTGGTTTATTTGTTGCATCGGCATTCCGAATTGTTTCAATTTGTTGCATCGGCATTCCCTGTGGTTTACACGCATATCGCACCGTTGGTCCCTTAAACTGTAGGTTTTGGACTGGGCGCGCAACAAATTGAAACAATTTGGACTGCCTATGCAACAAATAAACCACAGGGAACAACGTTGCGAATGCGTATAAACCACAGAGACAACGTTCAATTTACTCAAACAAAATTGTTAAATCTCTTTTAGGCATGGAAAAGCTGGAAGAATGAGACAACATTAGATATGATGGATCACAAAAGTATTCAAATTGGGTTGTTATGCGTTCAAAAAGATATTGAGGACAGGCCAAACATGAATAATGTTGTCCTAATGCTTGATAGCTCCTCTATCACACTTCGGCGGCCATCTGAACCTGCATTTTCCATGTGTAGTAACACTGATCCTGAAAAGCCACTCGTTCAGGAGACGGGAGCAGTGGTTTAGGAAAATCCAAAATATCAAAATCAAGATCAAGGGGTCCTCTCAATTTCCGATAATGATGTTATAATATCTGGTATTGTTCTTTGATAAGTATATATTTTGAATGGCATATGCTGTGGTATACTTACATCTTTTAGTTTCCATTAAGAATTTGGATTTAATTTTACAATTTAATGTTGCTTGTGATACACATTTGGATGTACTTATGGTAATTGTATGTTTCTATTTCCTATTTTAATTTACAGTTCTTAGTTGTTCTTATACATAGAAAAAATATTTTTTTTTACTAATTTATGGTTTATTAAGAAATACAACACTTATAAGTTGCCTGTGTGGTAAGGTTGTCTCGTCTCGCTTTTGTATGAATGAAATAATTAAAAAATGTTACGGCGCCTTTAGTTGTGGAAAATTGTGGAAAACTCCCCTTGTTTTTCTGAAAACTTTTCCAAGAAAACATAAAAAACAGAAAACGCGATCAAATTTGTGTTTTCTAGAAAACTTTTCCAAGAAAATGGAAAAAACCTAAAGAACACCATCCAAAAATACTAGCTATGGGGTGAAAACTTGTGATTTTGAACCATAATCTAATTAAACTCCTTCATCCGCTCTTCCATTTCTTTCCTCAAAGTTCGTTCTCGTGCAAGTTCTTCCTTTATTAATTCCATCTCAGCTTGCATCTTCTTTTCCCTCTCGGTGGCAACTTTTTCCCGCTCCTCTGCAGCTTTTGCACGCTCCAGTAGTTTTTTTCCTTGCTTCTTAAATTCCACCTACAAATATAAAGTCATTAACACTTGAAAGGAGAAAAATATACAATATATGTCGGTTGTGATGGATCATGACGATTGTAACAGGTTACATAGATTGGGTTTTGGGCTACAATGGGTCATTGCCGGTCTTAATGGGTCATAATGAGTCATAATGAGTTATACTAGGTTGTAATCGCTCATTACATGTCTAGATTGGTCATAATGAGTCTTAAACAAAGAGGTTTTAATTACTAGGCAAATCCAATTATGGTCTATATAACATTTTTTTTTGGGTATCTATAGAAATTACGTACCTCGATTCTTATTAATTCTTCAAGCTCTTTTATGACAGAACCCATGGAAGGTCGTTCTTTTGGATCATCCAGCAAGCATCTATACGCAATTTCTGAATATCTGTCCACGAAATATGAGCTGATCTTCTGTTCTCTTAAAATAGGATCAACAATCTCATCCACATTCTTGTTTTCATACAACCCTTTTACCAATTTAGCCGATAACATGTAGCCATCCACGTTGTCATCGGTGCACAGCCTCCCACACAGAACTTCAAACAGTACCATGCCCAAAGAATATACATCTGCTTCTTTCGACGCTTTACCACTAACAATGTATTCTGGTGAGCTGTAAGCATGGTCGTCAGCAACGACACCTCTATCTAACCCTGCTGAACTTGGGATGGAAATCATAAAACCAGCAACTTTAGCAACCCACTTGCTATCTAGTAAAATTTTGTGCTTTGAAAAGCATTTTGCATTATGCCTCGTCTATGGAGTTGATCTAATCCACGAGCTGCACCACAACATATTTCAAGTCTTTGGAGCCACGTAAGAGTAGTAGAAGTGGTATTATTGCTCTGACGCCTTATATACTGATCTAAGCTTCCACGCTCTGCATATTCATGAACAATAATCTTGTCATTTTTCCCATCGCAGTAACCAACAAGTGACATGGTATTTGGAGGCGGTCGAACAGAGAGAATTTTAATTTGCCCCAAAAAAACCCTTAGCGTGTCTCCTTTCCAATCGCCGCAAAACCTCTTTATAAACACCGTTGTAACAGGTTTCCAGAGATGGAAAGTTCCCCTTTGTAAATCTGATATTGATCATTTTCCCAAATACACATTTTAAAGTTTCCGGTTGCTACTTCTATCTCTTTCAATGGCACTTCCGGTAGTGATATGTTAGTGAGCTCCTATATCAGTTTGAAAACAGAGAGAAAAGACTGTCTGTCAAAGTTTAAAAGGAGCTAGCTAGGCTTATGAATGACAAGTTAGAGGAACACATATGTTTATTTTTTTCTACATAGCCATGAAATCTATTAATAGTCATACACACGGTTAGGTTAAAGTAACGACATTAAAATATCAGAAATGTTGTACGCGTACTGATATGTTGGACATGCATATACATCCTTTAATTTTAAACTTTCCACTTTCAAATAAATACGATATTTAAGAGTTACATAGAAATTTTGTATCCATAAAATATTCATTTTTCTTTGACTTATATAAATTAAAGGTAATAAGTTGTAGATATTTTAAGATAGGAAAGTCTAATATTTGGTAATTAAGCTTAAATTAAATTTAATAAACTGTAGATATTATGTATAGATCTAGAAAGAATTCCAACAGTCAAAACATACTTGATAAAGATATGCAATTTCAATCTCTTTTACGATTTTAGCCATTGATGGCCGTTCTTTACGATCCTTGTGCAAACATTGATACGCTATTGCTGAAAACCTTTCTAAAGACTTGGGTGAAATTGTTTCTCTAATACCAGTGAAAATGATTGTATCCAATTTCTTTTCTTCATAGCACTTTCGTGCCAACTCCGCAAAAGATATGCGTTTATCAATGTAATCATGTACAGATGCAGATCTTCCACAAAGAACTTCAAACAAAACCACACCAAACGAATAGACGTCAGATTCTTTTGTCAACAAGCATTCACGCGCATATAATGGATCGCAATATCCCTTGGTACCTACTGCATTGGAATAGACAAAAGTATATTGTTGGTTAGCAGGACCCAATTTGGACAAACCAAAGTCTGCAATCTTGGGCTGCAAATTATCATTAAGCAGTATATTGGCACTCTTGATGTCACGATATGCAAGACTCTCTGCTGACACCCCTCCGCGGGTTCATGAAGGAATGCTAGTCCCTTTGCAGCCCCTAAGCATATAACAAGGCGGTTATGCCAAGAGAGATCGGGCTGACTTAGGTATAATTCGAGACTTTTTTTGGATAGATACTCGTAGACAAGAAGCATCTCACCACCCTCATCACAAAAGCCTAAGAGGGAAACAAGATTTTTATGTTTGTATTGAGAAAGGATCATTATTTCTTTCCAAAACTCAGTGGTTCCTTGTCCATGTGATCTATCTAAACGCTTTATAGCCACCGTGGTGAGCACCCCAGATAGGAGAAGTTCTCCTTTATAAACTTTCCCAAACCCACCATGCCTGATACAGTTGCTGGCCGCGAAGCCATTGGTGGCGGATTGTAAATCTTGGAGTGGAATTTGGAGATGTTGGAGCTCTTTTATGGAAGACATTATTTTGATGATTAATACTAATAGATCAACAAAAAGAAAGATGAACAAGATTATGTGATAGCAGCAAATGGAAAAAGAGTAATTAAGAAACAAATATGCTCTGCCTCTGTCACACACACACATAAAGTTGACAATTATTGCTTCACTTGTAAAAAGTCCCAAGAAAGCACGATACAATAACACACTAATAAAGTTAAGTTTGGATTATTATCACATTTCATTATATATATATATATAGGGAAGGGATCCGGTAAGAAGAAAACTAAAATAGTAAGAATAAGAAGAATTTCTAGCCACACATTTTAAATAGGAGGGAAAAATTTAAGGGGAGATGCATCTACTTTTATAAAAGCATCCGAAATGAGTGGTTGTGATTTCTTCTTATCATTCTTATTTTAATTTTTCTTCTTATTTGATCCTAACTCAATATATATATATATATATATATATATATATATATATATATATATATATATATATATATAGTGTAGGGTTATGTTCGAACCAAATAAATTGCGAATCTGCGAACCAATCTCGACCATTAAATATTTGATCAATGGTTATAGATGGAGGTGGCGTTTCAGTAATTAAATAAAAGAACAAGTATTTTAATTAAAGAGTTAAGGGCATTGTCGTCATTTAATATTTATAACTTTTAAAACCATTCCAAAATAAACTGTCCTTGTTAATAGGTAGGTTATCAATCTCCCTAAAATATACGGTTCATTGTTTTCTCTCCATCACGGATCTTAAAACTTTTCTCCATCTAAAATTAAGAAACACCACCAAAGTCATTAGAAATCAAGATCTATTTTAATCGCTAACTATATCAAACCTGTTATTCACTGGAGATCAAATAATTCCAGTGATCGGTTTTTATGGTGAAAAAAATAGCCGCTTGTCGCCATCAGTTTTAGCGACCGAACATCTCAAAATCATCGACGACACCGAATGATTGAAACCACTCGATTTTGGCGGCCGGATGTGTTGTTCGATCTATATCAGTCGGTGATTCGAAGCCTAACCAACGGTTTTGTAGTCCCGAATAATTTTAAGATTTCAGATCTAGTAACAGGTTTAGTTATCCCATATGTTATCTTTGTTTGAAACGAATGCCGCCATGCCTAAACCTATATATTAGATCCGGTTTATTTTATAAGATGGATAAGAAGAAGATGAGTGTGCCGTTATTTTACTGGTACGAGAATGATGGTTCTTTCTCATTAGTGCCAACAAAGGTGCGTCGAGTTTCGGTTTTGATTTATTGATTTATTTGGTATACATTTCATATAGTCTTGTATATTTTTGTGGTATAATTCTTCGGTTTAGGTTTAGTTGTTCATGTATGTGCGGGTTTGGGTTTCGATCTTACGTCGCTAAATATTTGTGTTCATGGTTGAATTGTTGTTGTTCTTATTTTCGGTATTAATCTATTCTCGTGTAGCTTCGAAGTAACTTGTCATATATTTTTTTTTCTTTAATTTCATTCGAAATAGTTGATTTGAATGTACCGACTTAGGTGGTTTTAGTCTTCAAGAGGAATCGAGCTGGGATGCGTTTGTGCATCGATGCATTAGGTGCTTTCATAAAGCTACTAAAGTCTTTAAGGTGTTTGAGTATGCATGTAACTCAAAGGGTTTTTTTATTAGAAAAGTTGTAAGCTATATATTTGAGAGTATTCATCATAATAATTATGCATCTACTATAAAGCTAGTTTCAACGTTATCATCTTCACCCATGTGCGTGTTTAATATTCAAAAATCGACACTTGAATGCACTGTATACTATATTATAAAATTGACACTTGTATTGGAAGAACTTGGATGCACTGTATGTATTATTTAATTATACAATATTTTCAAGGGTTCATTATTGTTTATGACATACTTAAAATTGAATTGGTGTTCACAGTGGCGTTCATGTTTACATATGTGTTTTAAGTTAATGTAACGGATGTGCATATGTGTTTTAAAGTTATATAAAATCAAGATAAGAGTTATTATTTATGTTTTAAATTATGCATATGTGTTTTTTAAAAAAACATTTTTTTTTTGTAGAAGTACATATATGTACAAACTGGTTTTATGGTTGATACAATATCAATAAAATTAGTGTGCATATGTGTTATTGAGAGTGCACATGTGTTTTTATAGTTTCTGGTGAATTTAATGCCTTCTGTACATATGTGTTTTATAGTTTTTAACTTTAAATGTATTGAAATTGCATATATGTTTTTATTTATGATATAAGGATGTTTTTTGTTTAGTTATGATTTAAGGGTGCACTTGTGTTTTGTGTTTCAAGGCTGTAATAATTTCTCAAAATGGTCTCTTGTGAACAAGTCAGAAATACATTTTGCATATGTGTTTTGTTAGATGTTATGATTTAATAACTCGTTTATTTTTTGGTTGTGGTTACAGGTACGAGTATGATGAGCGATATCAAGAGTGTACATGTGTTTTGTACATACCATCTAACGAGAAAATAGTAATGATAAAGAAGTAAAGAGTAAATGCACAAGTGCATAAAGTTGCGAGAAGATTAGTAGACACATCAATACATCAACGAAACTTTCATTTATTCTTTACTTTTAGAATTTTGTATTTGAATTGTATGTGATATGATTAAAAACACATGTGTAGATTTCATGGGTTCTTGAACCAAGCGAGGAATACATGTGCACACCTAAAAGATGAACCAACTGTTAAAGACATTGTAATATGCACACGCACGCGCTTCATATATTTGTAATAAAACATATTTATGTAATATTTTAATAAAGTTTTGTTGTTTGTATAAAATTGCATCAATCTATTAATAAATGTTTGTTGTTTGTATATATTTATTTATTTAATATTTTTTAAAGATACATGTGCAAATACAAAACACATATGCATAAACAAAAAATATAATTTTTACGTAATGCAAAACACATGTGCACATATTGATTTTTAAACAGTACCAAAAAAAAAAAAAAAAAAATCTTAAATTTCGGAAGAAAAAAAAACGTTTTTTTAAAATAAAAAATAAAAGATAAAATTAATAAGTAATTTTACCAAAATACCCTTTTGAATTAAATATTAAAACTAAATATCCAAAAAATCTGATTGGTTGATGGTGGTTCCATGATTCTCATGATTTATTTGGTTTCGAAAATAACCCTTATATATATATATATATATATATATATATATATATATATATATATATATATATATATATATAGCTTTGGTTCCATTGAGAAGGTTTTAGATTAAGAAGGTTGAGAAACAATTTGGGCCATAGATATAAATTAATTTTAATGCATTACCTAAGTCATTAATTAAAATAAAAAGGGTAAATTAGTAATTGAGTCATTAAATAATTAAATGATGAATCAAGTCTTCACACAATTACGGTTTCTAAATTTCGAATGTGATGGCATGACAGTTTCTGGATACACGTTAGTTCCTATCTTACAATTATTATTAAGCATTAATGCTTTTATGAATCACACATTTGTTAGAAAATTTATCATAAGCATTAAATCATTGAATCAATACATGATTCATGTTTTTAAAATGTAACAGATATTATACAACTGTTTTTGGTTTTGAATCATAAATCATTGTAGCTTTACAAATTGAATCTTTAGAAGAAAAAAAATAGTAATTTCATTTTACATCATTTGTCAATTCGTGAATCATTTATCATTTATTCGGGTTTATGAATCATAATCGAATTAGTGAATCAAAAGTAAGTTATTATTTTATTTTATGAATAATATCTGAATTGGTGAATCAAAAGTAAGTTATTATTTTATTTTATGAATCACTTCTTAATAAGAAGAAAACCAATGTACTGATTCAATTAATTTTGTTGAATTTTTACTGATCGATATATTATTGAATCAATTATAAGCTATATATGATAATATGCATTACATATAATATAAATCAACACATTAAAAAATAATAAAAAGTTTGAGATGCAACAGAATATGATGAACAAAAGAAGTGATCATGTAATAAATGAATTAGTTAGCGTTTTTTTTAATTATATATGAAGTGAAGATTAATGCATCATTAAAGTAGTTTTAATGAAAATGGAATATAGAGTTACGAATACCTATTATGCCCTTGTATTTGTTTAGTGAGATGAATGATCAAGATTACTTCCATTCTTCCAATCTGAACTCTTCTCAATCGATCCGGACTTATATATATATATATATATATATATATATATATATATATATATATATATATATATATATATATATATATATAATGCATATAAAATCCAAACATCATTCCAAGCCTAACTCCTAACCAAAAATTAAGATAAGAAGCTCCAATTATAAGATGACGTGTGTCACTTAACAAACTTCAACCTAACTCCTAACCACTTGAAATTAAGATAAGAAGCCCGATTATAAAGTGACGATATGTCACTTCCAACTAAAATTTATCTTTATTTTCAAATTAAAATATCTTTTATCTACTTATTTTTTTTATCATCTAATTTCACCATATTTTCTAAAATTTTATGCTCTTTAATTCAACATCCATTTTGATATATTTTTATAAGTTTTTAGTTTTTATATTTTTAGTGGGTTTATTTTATTTTATTTAATTTAAAATTTTTACAACTTTTAACCTTTATTTCAATTAATATAATCTTGATTCGTTAAGATCATATACTTTTGGGGGACTGTTTGACGGGTTAGAGATTGCGAGGGTATTTCTATATGCGAGAATAATGATGTCATGAGAAAGCTACGGGTAACCCAAATAAACACATACAACTAACACATATACATTCGAAGTGTTGTGAAACGAATTCACTAAACGGGGTAAGCAAACACATATATATCTATACTTATCGTCATCACGTGTGCGGGTATCCGACTAGTATATATATATATATATATATATATATATATATATATATATATATATATATATATATATATATATATATATATATATATATATATATATATTAAAGCCAATCGTCCTTTTGTGTGTCGGGTCATTTTCATTCCAAAAACAGTCAGGGTTATACTAGAAAATACACTCACGATAGTATAAAAGCTTACTTGCACATTCACACGAGCATTTGTATAAGCATCCTATTGGGATAGGTTTTGGTACTTTGCCAAATCTAGTCACTAACACGATCAAATAAAGTAAACACAAAGCAAATAAAGAGTGGATATCATGGTAATCTTTTTGTAGAACGGTGTGCATCGGTTAGCCACAGTGGCATCCAAAAGGGACAATATGCGAGGACTGAGCGCGCCTGGGGATATCATGGTAATATTACTGCAAGTCGTCGTTACCAAAGACATTCAAATTAACTTCCTACATGGACTACTCCTCAAGATGACCAAACGATAATTGAAATCTTCATGTGATATATACAAACAAATGCAGTATAACCAACATATTTCGACCACAACAAACAATAATATCAATAATAAAATAAAGTGCCAACTTTATAAGTTGATCCACAAACGAAATGCATTTTTTAAACATTTTTAACCGATATTTCCGTTAAATTTTCGTACGTGACGTTACTTATATGGATAATATATACCCAATATTTATATCAAAGAAATCTGACTTTTCGGCAGCCCATGAGTAACGTGAATTTTCGGAAAAAAATATAG
Organism: Chrysanthemum lavandulifolium; assembly: GCA_022545495.1. Classification (NCBI taxonomy): domain Eukaryota; kingdom Viridiplantae; phylum Streptophyta; class Magnoliopsida; order Asterales; family Asteraceae; genus Chrysanthemum; species Chrysanthemum lavandulifolium. Next base: position 316,009,896 of record CM040238.1, read on the forward strand.
GGAAACGGTTACACTTTTATAAATAAAATCTAAATTATAATAAATAAAATTAAACAGTAAATAAATAACAGAAAATTTAATACAAACAGAATGTAAGCAGATAAACGATAATTAAATAAAATAAAATAATAAAATAGTCAAAAGACTTACTTGATCACCAAATAGAGATCAACAAAGAAGCACTAAAAGCCGAGGCACGTGTTTGACATGCTTCCCTTAAAACAGATTCACTGTCTGCTTCCCGGTACAATGTACCAAAACAAGAAGTTGTACTGTCGGACTTAACTAAATTAACTAAACTGCCTGGAATTTCATCTTAAGAAATGCGTATTCCATATGTTGGAAATTAATAATAACTACTGATTTGATGTGTATTGAACCTATGAAATTAGGGCATCTATTTATACAAAATAACCTCCCTCTAAGTTTACTCATCCCACCGATGTGGGATAGAAAACAATTCAAAATTCCTCTTTAAGCATGGTATCGATTGCTTAACTTTGAGACACGATATCTCATTCACATCAACTCTATTTTGGACACATAAAGGCTCATTGCGAAGCTCTCTTCGAGGAGAACGCGAACCTACAAACTATTACTTATAGACACATACATATAGATAATTGTGTCCAAAGTTGGTCAAAAGTCACTTTTACCAACTAATTTAACAACAATCCTCCACATGAATGGAGATCGGTCGTAATAAACAAAAATTACGATGAAATTCCAATAGTTGAATCTTGCAAAGGATAGGTAGGTGTAACCCTTTGAACCTTCCCTTGTGAGATGCACTTAGTCTCCTAGATCTGAGTAGACGTGATGTCCTTGAACTCAGCCTCTGTTTACGTAGACGACATTACACTTCACACAAGACTCTCCCTGACATTGTCAAGTCCTCATAGTCATGTTCATTATGGTCCTGAACATTTGCCTGGTTCTGCAAGAGCTCTTAGGATTTGCGTCCCCCACAATTCCCTTCAAAGCGACCCCACTTCTCTCTCACATAGGTGATTTCATCTTGAATCATTAAAAACATATGTTTTGTGATTTCATCTTGAACCATTATGCTTTGTGATTTCATCCTGAATCATTAAAGCCATATGTTTAACCTCTCAACAAGTCACAATTGTTATAGGAATGGACTAGGAAGTTACAACATTTAGTAACTCCCTACATTGACGTGACTTCCCCACATTTCTATGATTAGGTTGTCCTATTGAACCCGGATCTTGGGATCTCCAACAATCGGGTTAGGTTTTCCTTCATAGAAACTCATTCCTTCAAGGGCTTTAGTCCCATTCCTTTAGACGACTTACTAACTAACTCTCTGCTTAAGCCTTTCGTAAGCGGATCCGCGATGTTATCCATTGACTTTACGTAGTCAATCGTGATAACTCTAGTTGAGAGTAGTTGTTGCACCAATCAACGTCTATGATGGATATGTCTCGACTTACCATTTTACATTGTGATATGAGCTCTGTCAATTTCCAATTGACTATCACACTTTATATAGATGGTCGTTACCGGTTTACCCATCTTGGTATGTCCTCTACGAATTAACGCAGATATCCGCATATTCTATAAATTTATCTCAAATTATAAATTCAAATTCCATCATAGATTTAGCTATAAAATTCTGTTTGAAATACTTTCAAGATTTCCAAGACACAGCTTCCCACGTAGAGTCAATACATCCGCTCTAGTGGATCTAGATTCTTTTATGTAAGAATCCATATTTGCAATACTCTATCATTAGATAGCAGTTGGATATCTTCCAAAATGCAATATCGTAAGTATCATAGTACTTGTGTAAATCTATTCAAATGGTCATCACTTGAATTACTGTTATATTTACTTAACTTGATTATAACTTCTAAATCAAGTCTCACACACGTCATTAGACACATAAGACGCCCAATATTCTCTGAGTATTCAAAATGGGAAACACCTCTACCTCTATTATAAATAGATTTAAAAAGATGTCATTGAAGTTCTAGCTAGGCCTGAATCCCCCACATTGAACCTCTCAAGAATATTGTCCTTATAGTGTTTTTGACTTCAAAACAAATCCATTTGGTTTCATATGATCTTATTTCCAAGAACCATATCGAGCAGCCAATGTAGTTCATGTCAAATATTGACTCCAACATTTCATTAGTGGATTTGTTCATCTTGTTATCACTTTCTGTGACGGGGAAAAAAAATTGATGTCATTGTTTGGGAGCTTTTTCTAAGCCATACAATGACTTAACAAGCCTATAAACTTTGCTCTCTTGTCTAGGAGCCATGAAACCCTCAGGTTGGTTTATGTAGATTTCTTTTTCTAAATCACTGTTTAGTAATGCCATTCTCACATACATTTTGGTGAACTTCCAAATTTCTTAAAGCGGCAATAGCAAGTATCATCCTAATCGAGGTTATTCGCGTAACAGGCGAATATGTATCAAAGTAATCAAGACCTTCCCGTTGTCTAAATCCTTTGATTACTAATCTTGCTTTGTACTTGTCAATGGTGCCATCGGCTTTCATCTTCTTCTTGAAGATCCATTTATAGCCTAGTAGTTTACAACCGTGAGGTAAATCCACGAGCTCCAAGTATGATTTTGTAAAATAGAATCTATTTCACTTTTAACGGCTTCTTTCCATTGAGGCCCTTCTGAGGAAGTAACCGCTTCTCGGTATGAAGTAGGTTTGTTTTCAACCATAAAAGAAACAAAATCGGGTCCAAACGATTTCTCCGTTCTTGCCCTTTTGCTTCTTCTAGGTTCAATCTCTTCTTCCTCAATTTGATCTTGTCTCTCATCTTGAAGATCATTATCTTCTTGTTGTCACTTATCTTGGACAACTTCGTCATCTATTCTAGATGAATTTTCAGTTTCTTTTTAAAAAAGGAAATATAGTTTCAAAGAATGAAGCATTCCTTGATTCCATTAATGTACCCTTTTGTATATCCGGATTTTTCGAATCATGTACAATGAGACGATAAGCACTGCTATTCTTAGCATATTCGATGAATATACAACTCACAGATTTAGGTCCAATCTTTTGGGCCTTGGGAGTCGGTATAGCTATCTTTGCTAGACACCCCCACACTCGTAATTAATGATATGATGGTTTTCTTCCCATCCATAGTTCATAGAACTATCTTCTTTTCCTTACAGGGGATCTTATCTAAAAGATAAGTAGCCAATAAAACCTCTTTCCCCACATGCCATGGCTTAAACCATGACTTTAACAACATGGCATAACCATATCTTTAAGGCACAGTTCTTTCCTATCAACAATTATGTTGATGTGTATAAGGAGCAATAAAGTTATGTCTTATTCCATGTTTAGAACATACATGAATTGGAGACACATATTCACCTCCAATATCACTTCGAACCGCCTTGTTTTCGATAATAAGTTGATTCTTAACTTATTTGTATAGATCAATTTTGTCTATATCCTTACTCTAAAGTAAGTAAAAGTCGCAATACTTTGTGCTACCATCAACAATTACGATGAAGTACCTAATTGCTACCTTAGTAGGTATCAATTCCAAATCACATAAAACTATGTGAATCAAGGGTTCGGTTAATTTACGGTCAACCGAGTGAAAAGACAATCTTGTCAATTTGGCTTCAACATAAGTTTCACTTTTGTAATCCGTGTTCGTTTATATAATTAAACAACGTATTGAGTTAAAATTAATATGTCTGAGTTGGCCATGCTATACACTCAAAGGATCAAATAAGCTGAATTCATACTCATTTTTGTTAAAACAACCAAAAAAAAAAGATTCAGCTTAAACATTTAATGAAAGGCATAACCCGACCGACCAAAATTTTGTTCAATGTTAACTCAATTTTACTTGATTAAAATAAAATAAAGCCAAATTTATTAAGCAACCATCCAGACATAAGATTCCTACAAATCTCTGGCACATACAACGTGTTGGTTCACTTAAGCACTTTTCCACATGTGAATTTCAACATCACATTTCTATTTCCCTTGTTATTAGCAGTTGTAGAGTTGCCCCTAAATTGCATCTCTCCATTTTCTGATACTTTGAAAGAGTTAACCAAACTCTTATCATCATACTCATGACATGATGCCCAAGTGTTAATCCACCATTATCTAACGTCAGATCCCGCCTTGGCAACAATTTTCATTTCATTCAGACCATTTAACCAATAGTTATGGCACATAAAATCTGAATGCTTTAAAGCATCTACCGTACAGATAACTCGAGTATCGGTCTCCATTTCATCAAGTTCGGGAGCAAATCCTTTAGATGTCATTCATGACATTCCGAACATTCTGTTAATACGAGATTCCGTTATTAGTGTAACACTAAATTTGGAATAATTAACAACTTGCTATATCACAAAGTGTTTCTTAACAAACACGATAACATCAAATTTTGTTTAAAACACTACTGTTTTGTAAGATCCATTATACAAAACCGCTTTTAAACAAGTCTTTCGATTAAGCAATTAAACAATATCGCATATTACATAATGTTTTTAAACAAAAACAAATTTGTAATATGATTTTGTCAATCTTCTTTAACAATATCTTAATAGATATGCATCACGTGGTATAATTCTACAATGAAACTCGACAATGTTTCAAAATAGATTTACTCTTTCAAAGAAACTCAACAAGGTTTCTATAGATCTACTTTCAAATGCATAAAGTTTCAAGAACTATATTTAGTTTACAATTAAACTCAGCCTGGTTTAAATAAGCTAAACAAGTCAAAGAAACTTTTCCACAAAATATGATAACAGCTTGTATATTATCAGATTTTGTTTTGAACAAACTCATCTTGGTTTCAATAAACACGTTCTAGTAATTTAATAAAATAACAACTTGTATTTTATGAGATTTGTTTCAAAGAAACCCCACTTGGTTTCAATGAATCTGATTTCATCATGATTTTTAACCATGTTAGTAACTGGTGCACCAATTACATTTGCAAGATTCACTAGGGTCACAAATTATGTTACCATCAGTTAACTTGTGAATATTTAAACACAAAAACAGTTAAAAACTGTTAAAACAATATGGTATCTAATAAACACGACATGGTTTATGTACACCTTTACCAAATATGATTCCGAGAAACACAAGCTTGGTTTCAAATCCAGATTTAAACAATAACATATGTAATAAACAAACTAAATAAATCAGTTTGAAAATAAACTCATCATGGTTTCAATATAAATTGATTCAATAAACCGCTTTAAAAATCGTTTATAAAGCATATACCAAATCATAATTAAAATTGCTTAGTTATAAAGCGATTTTCAAAGAAACACAATCTTGGTTTCAGAGAAAAACAATTTGTATAAAATCATTAATTATATAAATCGATTTTAAAAAAGTGTTTTAATTACATTAAACCGAATGCTTTTAAGACCGTAGGGAAACGGTTACACTTTTATGAAAAATCTAAATTACAATAAATAAAATAAACAGTAAATAAATAACGAAAAATTAAATCCAAACAGAATGTAAGCGGATAAACGATAATTAAATAACATAAAATAATAAAATAGTCAAAGACTTGCTTGATCACCAAATAGAGATCAACAAAGAAGCACTAAAGCCGAGGCACGTGTTTGACACGCTTCCTTAAAACAGATTCGCCGTCTGCTTCCCGTGGTACAACAAAGAAAACAATGAATTGTCTTGTCGGACTTAACTAAACTGCCTGGAATTTCATCTTAAGAAATGCGTATTCCATATGTTGGAAATCAATAATAACTATTGATTTGATGTGTATTGAATCTATGGAATTAGGGCATCTATTTATACAAATAGTCTCCCTCTAAGTTTACTCATCCCACCGATGTGGGATAGAAAATTATTCAAAATTCCTCTTTAAGCATGATATCGAATGCTTAACTTTGAGACACGATATCTCATTCACATCAACTCTATTTTGGACACATAAAGGCTCATTGCAAAGCTCTCTTCGAGGAGAACACGAACCTACAAACTATTACTTATATATATGACATATACATATAGATAATTGTGTCAAAAGTTGGTCAAAAGTCACTTTTACCAACTAATTTTCCATCAAAAAGTTAGGTGAAATTTGAGCAAATAATTTGAAATTTGTTCCGTGACGGTTTATTTAGGACTTGTTTGTTAAATTTTTTTATTAAGTCATTTCTAATTAAGAGATAACTTAATGCAGACACACTCAGTTTTATTGTTTAATATTTTCAGTCATCTTTCTCTATTAAGTCACAAAAAAACAGTTTTGAAACAAGGTTCATTCTCAAAAACCACTATGCTTTCGATGAGTGAAACAGAATTGTCACCCATTTGAGCATCAAAGTTATATTTAGTTTTGACTAATTAAGTCATTCTCCTTAACTCCATCATTGTTGACATCAACAACCTTATTGATCTAAAAATTTAAGGGAGGTCTAACAACGAGATCCAAATTATAAAGACCAGGAAGGAGATTGGTACTTTTAAAGCCTCCAACAAGTATAACGCCTACTTGTTTAGAAATTTGCTCATTTACGAACAAATGAGAAGGTTTGGGGCTTTGGTAGATTTGGACAAGAATTCATAGACTTTTTTTTTTTTTTTTTTTTGATGTAAGGGACTTCCACTTCATTCCTAAGTTGTTTTTCTTTTAAAGTGACAACGTTAATGAACTCTTGAGTTTGAAGTGCAAAATAAATTTTTTCTAGACCTTTTTCCGAGCTTTGCTAGGAGTGAAATTAACTGTTACAATTTAGAAATTTTTTGCAAGGTCCTCTACAATAACTTTGAGATTATATTCCTTTTTCTTCATCACAAGCAAGACGAGAGCTACATGCCTTCAAGAAAATCACATTTTAGCGAAGACGGATGTCATCGCAAAAGGTCCCCTATGTCGTCGCAGGATCTACTTTGCGACGAAAATGTCGTCTCACATACGTCATCGCCAAAACCACATCGCTTACTGTACTTTGCGACGTCATCAAGTGGGCCCCACTATTTGTAAAAAAATAGAAAAGGAAATCATTAATTAATTATTAAGGGCACTCCCATTGGGAGAATTAGTTGTGAATCGGTTTTCAATAGGTGGAAATTTGGTACCATCAAGCAAATCACTCTTCAACCGGTTTAAAGTCTGACCACAATTACTTTGCAAATGAGTTGTTTTGATGGGCCCTAAAATAAAAAAAAAAGGTTTTTAAATTGTTTGTGATTGGAAGTGGTTAGAATGGATGGTACAGAATAATGAGTTGTGAATTAGTTAGTGGAAAGCTGATGCAGCACTCAGGTGTCAAAACTGGTTTGAAAGTGGTTCAACCACTGATGGGAGTGCCCTAAGCGACATTTGTTGTCGCAAAATTTCTCTTTGACCATAAAAGTCAAAAAACAGATCTTTTTGCCGTGTAGTATGTTGTATCATAATTAGCAAATAGTCTTAGTATTAGTATTATAAACTTTATCTAAATAAGGGGTGTTGTGTGTAACATCCTAGGTAGTTATAACCGGTTTGTAAAGGCAGTTACTTAACTGTCTCTGTCTCTACCTTTATGGATCGACACATTGATTCATAGGCACCGGTTCATTAAGTATATATGTATCGACGTTCTCTAAGTTATTAAAAGTGTAATTATCCCATTCATATCTATCTCTTTTATCCGTTCTGTTTCTCTCTATTACTTTGCTATGGTTCGACCAGGATTCAAAAAACAATTCCAGAGGAATTCAAACACCTCTGGTAATTGCAACATAGTATGCCTTTAGAAACGACATATTGTCGTCGCTAAAAAACTTAGTGGCGATACTAGACAACACACACAATAAATTTTCATCATATTGGGTTAGTCTACATGTTGTTAGTAAAAAAGAATGTAGTTTCATTAATGTTCTAAAGTTTTCACTATAAATGTTTCTTTCTTTTTTATTAATGAAATAGTTCCCCAATTTCGAAAATAGCTTTAGTTTGCGCTTTTTCATTTGTAGAAACGGTTTCCATTTTAAAGTTAATCTTGAACTGGAAAATTCTGTGAACTTAGAGTACATGCATCATTCACTATTAAATCATTCTATTTTTCCAGGCAAAAAGAATTATACGACACTGGTGGTAACAATCGTAGTCGTTATGGCAGTCATAGCTATCATAATAATTGCTTCACTTTGTAACTTTCGGAGATTGAGGAAGAAGAAACCAACTCCCTGTCTGCCCAAAGAAAGTACTCAGAGTAAATTTCAAGTTTGCAACTCCAAATTCATAACAGACCACTTGTTTACGTTGTTACAGTATTATGGAAAACATCTAACTCCTTTTCATGTTTCATTTCACTAGGCGTAACTATGGATATTGGCACCACTGAATCTCTACAAAACATTTCACTAGGCAAAACTATGGATATTGGCACCATTGAATCTTTACAATACGACTTTACTACAATTAAAGAAGCAACAAATGATTTTTCTGAAGAAAATAAGCTTGGACGAGGTGGATTTGGAGCAGTTTACAAGGTATGATAAAATTGAAATTGCTAGTTATTTTTTAGAAGTGGAAATTGTGATACTTTAACAGTAGTAAATGCTTATAAGTTAATATATAAATATACAGGGTACATTAAGAGATGGACAGGAGATAGCAGTAAAAAGACTAGCAAGTGATTCTGGTCAAGGTGATGTAGAATTCAAGAATGAAGTTTTGCTAGTTGCGAAGCTTCAACATCGTAATTTGGTTAGGCTGCTTGGTTTCAGCATAGAAGGAAGTGAACGACTCCTCATTTACGAGTCCTTACCAAATGCCAGTCTTGATCACTTTATATTTGGTAAGTTCTTGTTATGTTAATTAACAATGTTGGATCCACATATTTTGGTAGCAAATGATGTTTTCTCGGAGTGAGTATTGCTACTGCTACTTAACATTTGGATCATGATGCTGATACAGACCCAACTAAACGTACACCTCTTGATTGGGAAAAGCGATACAACATCATTAAAGGCATTGCCAAGGGACTATCATACCTTCATGAAGAATCTCGGATAATTCATCGTGATATGAAAGCTAGTAATGTTTTTCTAGATGCAGAAATGAACCCTAAAATTGCATATTTTGGCATGGCGAGATTATTTAAACCAGAGGAAGCTCAAGGTGACACAGTTGGAACCGAGTAATTAAGTACACTAGCTTTCGTTAGACTATATTCATTACACGGGCTTTAGTATATAAAATTTTAGTGATACTTCATGAGCAAATTAAAATAACTTCTCGGGATGCAATAGATGTGGCTAAAATGTGCTCTGGTTGTCTTGACCGAATTACTGGTTTACTCATTACCCGTTTACTCATTACCTATTCAAATTTCCAAAATGATTTTTCCTAAAACTTACACATGCAATACAGTTAAAAAAAAGCAAGAGAATTTCATATAGATCGAAATCATGGAAACCATAATTAACAATGTGTATACAGTCACACCGTATTTTATTAGTTGCTATTTGCAATCCGTAACATAATACAATGTAAGTGGCCAACTTTCTTATATGCAAGTTTATTTCAAAATAATCAAGATGTGTACGAATTTAAGTGCTAACTCTTTGGCCAATTTGTGCCCTCTTATAGCGGTTATATGGCACCAGAATATGCGCATGGCCAATTGTCAGCAAAAACGGATGTGTTTAGCTTTGGAGTGTTGGTACTAGAGATGGTGACGGGTAAAAAAAACCAATGTTTTCGGAGTGGAGAGAGCAATGAAAACCTTTTTACCTTTGTAAGTACCATGAGTCTTTTCCACCTATTACAAAACAGCATATAACAATGTCATAATCTTTTTGTGCCTTGAAACAAAAGGAGTAAATTGCACCGTTGGTCCCTGTGGTATACACGCATTTGCACCGTTGGTCCCTGTGGTTTATTTGTTGCATCGGCATTCCAAATTGTTTCAATTTGTTGCATCGGCAGTCCTGCATCGGCATTCCCTGTGGTTTACACGCATATCGCACCGTTGGTCCCTTAAACTGTAGGTTTTGGACTGGGCGCGCAACAAATTGAAACAATTTGGACTGCCTATGCAACAAATAAACCACAGGGAACAACGTTGCGAATGCGTATAAACCACAGAGACAACGTTCAATTTACTCAAACAAAATTGTTAAATCTCTTTTAGGCATGGAAAAGCTGGAAGAATGAGACAACATTAGATATGATGGATCTCAAAAGTATTCACATTGGGTTGTTATGCGTTCAAGAAGAAATTATGGACAGGCCAAACATGAATAATGTTGTCCTAATGCTTGATAGCTCCTCTATCACACTTCGGCGGCCATCTGAACCTGCATTTTTCATGTGTAGTAACACTGATCCCGAAAAGCCACTCGTTCAGGAGACGGGGAGTGGTTTAGGAAAATCCATAATATCAAAATCAAGATCAAGGTCACCTCAAAGCTCCGTAAATGAAGTTAAAATAACCGGTATTGCTCCATGATAAGTATATATATTTAATGGCATATGCTGTGGTATACATACATCTTTTAGTTTCCATTAAGAATTTGGATTGAATTTTACAATTTAATGTTGCTTGTTGAGAATAAAGATACACATTTGGATGTGCTTATTGTATCATAATTGTATGTTTCTGGTTCCTATTTTACAGTTCTTAGTTGTTTATATACATAGAAATATACTATTTATGGTTTATTAAGAAATACAACACTTATAAGTTGCCAAAATAGTTAAAATTGAGTTCGGGTATTTGAAAGTCATTTTTTTATACCTGAAACGGTGAAGAATATATATTTCATGAATCATATAAACAAATTACAAAGATTCAAACTAGGAGTCAAGGACAGCCCCAAGCACTCCACTCAACAATCATACCAACCATGCATTACAACATCAAATTCTTCACACAATTCAGGCACACATACTGTTGGGATTTTAGATCAAGTTAACCAGTAACCTCTACGAGTACACAACGGATATTGGATCTAGTTAATACAATTATGTTACCACGTAATTAATAAACACATAATTAATACAATATTAATTAATTAAAAGGGATTAAGAAAAACTAACCTTGCTTGGCAATTGATCTCTATTAACGGAACAAGAAACCTTAACGAAACTTTAAGTATCTAAAATAGATACCTCGAAGAGTATCACACACAAACCCGATTAACGTATACGTTCGATTGTCGCTAGTCGAGAACGTAACTATAAAACCAAACAACCCTTGTTGTCTTGAATATACCCCACGAATCAGAAACCACCAAGAAAACACAGCAACTTCTTATCCGAGATCAACAAGCTGCTAAAACAGCTTTGTACGCTTTACCCGATATCGGACACAACCTGTCCGATATGTACAGTTTCTGTCCGAGATGTTTAACCACGATCAGGAGCAGATTCTCCCACTTGTTTGCTGCTGTTGAGTGTCGACTAGGAGAAGCAGGAACAAAACAAAACCCAGATACTAAACACTTGATTCAATTACAAGTTTAGGATTCAATCAAAACATAAAACCCTTAGTCGACTTGTAGGAACAAACGACCAAGAGCAAAAGTGTTAGGATTTAGAAAATCCAGTTGTTAAAGTGTCGGTCACCTCAAGTATATGTAATCGTTAGAAAGCTCGTAGTCGTAGTTATTTAATGTTAGTTAGTATTTAGTTAAGTAACACCGTAGAGGACGGACGGGTCTTTACCCACTGTATGCCTGATCCACAGCCCGAATGTGGCGTTTTGTGTAACGTACTATAAATACCCTCTACCTCCCAAGGTAGAGGGTTGGAGCTCATAATAAGATTTTTCTTTCTCTCTCTAAGTTCCCTAAACCTCTAAACTTTCTCTCTCTAAAATCCTTAAAGTGTACGCCCCATATAAACATGGTTTGATGTGTATGTGAAATCCAATATGTTTCAATTGGTATCAAGAGCCATGGTTTGATCATCTCTCTTACATGTTCTTGGATTTCTAGTGGTTTTATATGGTTTTTGGGTTTGAAAAAGTTTAGTGGTATTTGCATCATTTGGACCATTCCTAGTGTTAAAGTTTGGATTTTGATTGTACTTTTGTGTTTAGAATCATCATAAGTGGTTAGGTTGTGATTTGGATGGCTTGAATCACTGTGGTTGGATTGTTTTTGGATTTATAAGTGGCGTTTTGGTTGTTCTTAAGGTAGCGATTTGTGTCTCGTTAAAGTGTTCTGACGAGCGATTTGTCCCTTGTTTGAAGCGATTTGTGTCTGGTAAGAATCACTTGTTTAAGCGATTTGTCCGGTTAGTGGTTGTACTTGTGCGATTTGTGCGGTGAAGCGATTTGTCACTTTCAGCGACTTGCTTATTTAAGCGAGTTGTAAGTTTAAGCGACTTGTCTTACTTATGCGGTTTGTCCATTTAGCGAGTTATTGGGTTAAGCGACTTGCTTATTGAAGCGAGTTGATTGTTTAAGCAATTTGTCCTATCAAGCTACTTTTCAGTATAAGCGATTTGTTAAGTGGAGCGACTTGTCTGTTTTGAGCGATTTGTTGGCTGAAGCGACTTGTCACTTTGAGCGATTTATTTATTGAGACTTAGTGTTTTTCTTCGTGTTACGTTTTACGGTTTTCTCTTGATTTAGTAAAATCCCGTGAAAGAGTCTATTTCCCGGTTTAATCAAAGAGTTTTAAAATCCCGTAGAATCAGTAATTATGTCTACCAACGTACCTACTATCATCTCTTCTGTTGCTGCAGATGTTCAAGCTGCTGGATCCAATACTCGTCCACCTATGCTAGTCATAACCGATTATGACTCATGGGCTCAACGAATTAGGTTGTACTGCTTGGGTAAAGAAAATGGGTCAACATTCTCAAATCAATTGATGAAGGACCTTATCAGATTAAGACTACCAGAGACATACTTGAAACTGCTGCAGATGGTTCAGTTATCTTAGGTTTGGACAGACCAAAGACATATGATGAGCTCAATGATAAGGAGAAAAAGAGATACGATGTTGATATCAGGGCTTCAAACATTATACTTCAGGGTCTACCAAAAGACATCTACAAGTTAATCGATCACAACACTGAAGCCAAGGCAGTTTGGGACAATGTTAAGATGCTTCTCTCTGGTTCCGAATTGACCAAAGAAGACAGGGAATCTCAATTGTATGATGATTTTGAGAACTTTGAGATGAACCCTGGAGAAAGTGTCACCGAATACTATGTGAGGTTCCACAAACTTGTGAATGATATGAGGAATATCAAAATGACCATGCCAAATATTCACAATTCAAAGTTTGTGAACAACATGAATCCCGAATGGCACAAATTTGTCACCTCGGTCAAGCTAACCAAAGGATTAAGGCACACCAACTATGAGCAATTGTATGCCTTCCTACTTGAGAATGAGAAGCATGCTATGCTTGAACGAATGATTCTTGAAAAGTTCAAATCTAATCATGGAGATGCAAGCTCATCAAATGACTCAACAACATTCTACACTAATGTGGAATTACCACCAAAGCCTCTCAAGTCATACCAAAGGGTAACGGTAACCACAAGCTCATTCCGGATCCAAGCATATAAGCCTCCAGGACTCAAACACAATCATGGAACATTTCATCAATCAACTGGCTCTTATGGTTAAGCAAAATCGAACCTCACTCCACACACTAACAATGATATCGAATCGCATCCAATCTATACATTCATGCTATTGTCGAGATGGTAAGATCATGGTGCAACCAAGTCAAGGAAGACAATATGAACAAGGAAAAGGTGGAGTAGGTGGAGGGTATGTGGCTAATCAAAATCGTGGAAGGAATGAAAATCAAGGACAAGGAAAACCAATCAAGTGCTACAACTGTGGTGGTGAAGGACATATTGCAAGGAACTGCAGATCTCAAAACGCCTCAAAATACGAGTATTTCGGGGACAAGATCTTCTGGTGCAAACTCGGGACAATGGAGCGGTTTGAATGAAGAAGAGTTGTTGTTTCTTCTGAGGGAATGCTAAAACATATGATCTTGATGTGGATGAGCGACCAATTCAGAAATAGGTCACAATCATCAAAATGCCTTTCAAGTTCTTGTTGTGATGCATTTGACTCGATGCCGATGATGAACCTACGCCTGACAATCTTCATGGCTAGCATTTCACCAATGGACTCTCCAAAGGTCTCATCACCACAACAGGCTGGTTCATCCAAAGATTTAATCATTTCAGAGGTATTAAAACTATAAGATGAAGTTGATGAGCAAAAGATACATAACGAAGTACAAGCATATGAAACTAATGAATCAGATATAGATAATGTGGATAATAGTAATATTGTCCCATATGATCAATATGTGATACAAAGTGAAAGTGAGATCGTACCAAGTGATGCATCTTCTGTAGTCAATGATGACTATGTTTTTGTGAATACACCGCTTGTACCCACGATGATTCTGTTATCTCCGAATGAATGCCTATAAAGAACAAGTTGCCATTTATGAACAACGTGCTAAGTTTGAGTTAACTACCCGTGAGCGTGAAATGGATGACCAAATGCTTACAATTATTAGAAAAAGTAATTTTAGGGAAGAAATATTAAAACAAGAGCTAGATTCCTTAAAAGACAAACTAAACAAAATCATAAGCAAAAGCAAGAACTTCAAGAAAATGTTAAAGTGCTTAAACAAGAATTTAATGCTAAGGAATCAAAACTTTTAACCGATTTTTCCAACCTAAAACTTTGAAAACAAGCTTGAAAATAATTTGTACATACAAGGAATACCATTCGATCGCTCACATGATCACTAAGCATAGAGTTCTAAGTGACAAACTTAGTGTTGCGCTAGTAGAGGAACCAAATCCCGAGTATTGTAAAAAGGCTAAAGCTTTCCATACGATTGTATATGATGGTAATGAGATCCTCAAGCCTAGGCAAACACCATCATGTATTGGAAGCACGGAAGAGGATAGAAAATTAGAAGATGCCTCTAGGGAGAAAATGGATAAGAAGCTAAAAGATCCTCAGTGTAAAAAGCAAAACATAACGGTCAAACCCCATGATTACACAAAAGAAAATTGGATTTCCTAAACATGTTTAAGCCTCAAACTCAATTAACCCCGAACAAGTTTTTGGAAAAAGACATGGATAAGCAAAAGCAAATGTACTTGTTGATCAACAAACACTCCCTTAGGAAAGTGCCTCCACCACTCATGTATCCTCCAAATACACCAATGCATTTAGTTCCTAGAACTATTCCCACTAAGAGCAAGACCTTAATGAGCACATGTGTTGTTTATCAACTATTCGTTGATTTTGAAAAGACGTGTAAGAAAAGAATCACCCTACATGGATAATCAAGGGAGAGGGTTTTGAGCAAACTAAAGAATGCTATTTAACTGAATTCATGCCTTTCTTTAAACAATTAAAAAATCAATTTGAGAGTCTTCAAAAGGGGATAGACTCAGAGATTAAAGAAATGGAAAAAGAATTTAATGCAATGATAGTTGAGGTCAATAATTATGAACGAGAACTTAAATATAATGAAATTGAAAGAAAGAATCTACATATCTTAAATGAGAACTTGATTTCGAGTTGTGTTGCTCAAGATGTATTTTATACTGTTACTAAGTATTCTATTACTGCTTATCAATTTCATGAAATATCTGTTGCTTTGAAAGTTTCCCATGATCGTGTCATTGAGCTTGAAAACAAAAACTCAAAACTAAGTGAGAAAAATGACCAGGATGATCACGATAATTTGGTAAAACATTTTTCTATGATGGAAGTTGAACATTTTGATTTGCAACTAAAATATCAACATCTCAAAGAAAGTGTTAAAACCTCAAACATCAAGATATCCTCGGATGTTCCGAGTTTGATGCGCTTTTGAAATAAACAAACGTGACGAATGTATTCAAGCTCAACGTAACACGATCGAAAGTTGAGAACCCAAATTTCACAATTGAAGGGTGAAAAGAACAATGTGATGACTCCCAAATGCCTCCTCCTTTAGATTCTCAATCTTCTCAAAACTTTCATCTTAAAAATATCATTAACGATTAATACAAGAAAATGAGAGTTTTCTAGAAGAAAATGAAAAGGTCAAACGACACTTCAAAGAGTTATATGATTCAATGAAAGTCACTCGTGACAAGAATAATGAAAAAATAACCCGTTACAAAAGGAAATTGAGAATCAAGAGTCGTAAAAGGGAAAATGCCACTTGTCTTTAATGAAAATGTTGCATCAAACGATCTGCAGATTCTAAATATCTTGTGATCATAAATACATTCCTCCTCATCTTAGAAATAACGAACTTGTGTTTCATAACTATTTCGTCACCTTAAGGATAGTCTAGAATGTCTCCGTGAGATTGTAGAAGAGGATCGCATAAATAAGCCACTTGATAGTGAAATTAGGTATGCTTGCATATATGCCAAACGATCTCAAGAGTCATTAGAATGTTTAAGAGCAACATGCCCTAAATCCTTATGTGAGAAAAATAAAGTCGTGATGCCTTGTTCCATTCCTAGTGCTAAGCATGCAACCCATTCTATGCCAAAAGTCAAGCATGTGAGCTTTGATGTGCCTATAAGTACTTGATCCCAAACTTCTAGATCGGGAATGCAAATAGTAGCAAAACCAACTAATGTTCCCATAATTCCCTCTACAGAGTAATCAGGTACAAAAGCAAGCGGGTCAAAGCCTCCGGGCAATACAAAGCAAGATAGGACCTCACAAGCTAAGAGTGATCAATGGAAGAGAGAAGACCACCCTAGGAACATTAAGTTTGATTTGAGTAAAGCGAATCATGTTGATTCTAGTATTAGCTATAAGCGTCTTGTAATTAATTCAATTTCGCTACTATTTGCAAAACATGTAATGAATGCTTGATGTCTGGTACTAATCATGAATGTGTTGTGAATGAGATGAGTAATACTGCAAAATTTCCTGTTAAAATGGTTAACTCTAGTCATCAGGATAAAAAGGTCAGAAGACCAAAGAGGAAGAGGGCCAGAAAACATTGGAAACCAAAAGGAAGAAAATTTAGTAATGTAGGTTATCATTGGATACCTACTGGCCGTAAATTCAACCTTAATAAGTTGTGCCCTAAATTATCTAGATCAATGCCCATTAGGAAATGGTTGCCCACTGGTAGAACTATACCTTTAAGAAGTGAACATACTTTAAATAGATCTACTCTTTCTACTAGCCTGGAACCTACCTCTAATGATTTTATTGATTCTGTTTCTGATGTGGATGTTCCAATCTCGTTTTCTAACCAAGTGGAACCCATTCTTGCATGGGGATCCCAATTATCCAGTTATCCATTCTTTTCTGTGTTCAACTGCAGGTCGTTCAAATCGCTCGTGGTACTTGGACTCGAGTTGTTCCAAGCATATGATGGAGACCGCTCATGCTCATGAACTTCGTGAGTAAATTTATTGGGACTGTTAGATTCGGGAACGACCATTTTGGTGCAATTATGGGTTATGGAGATTATGTTGTTGGTGATAGTGTAATCTCCAGGGTATATTATGTTGAAGGTCTTGGTCATAACCTATTTTCTGTCGGTCAATTCTGTGATTCCAATCTGGAGGTGGCTTTTAGAAAACATACTTGTTTCGTTAGAGAACTTGATGGTGTGGAACTTTTAAGAGGACAACGTGGTTCAAACCTATACACCATCTCTATCGAAGAAATGATGAAGTATTCTCCAATCTGCTTGTTGTCAAAGGCTTCGAAAACAAAGTCATGGTTATGGCACCGTCGTCTCAATCACTTGAACTTCGGCACCATTAATGATCTTTTCGAAAGGACCTTGTTAGAGGCTTACCCAGTTAAAGTATGAAAAGATCATCTTTGTTCAAGATGCCAATTGGGAAAAAGCAGAAATGTGCCCACAAACCCAAACCCGCAAACTAAGTTATGGAAGTTCTTCATACTCTTCATATGGATTTGTGCGGACCTATGAGGTGCAAACGATAAATGGGAAGAAATATGTATTAGTCGTTGTTGATGACTACTCGACTTACTTGGGTTAAGTTTTGAGGACAAAGGATGAAACTCCGATGTCATCATCAAACTCATCAAACAATTGCAGTTCGACTTAACAAGACCGCCGAATTATTCGAATGACAATGGCACCGAGTTTGTTAACAAAGACCTAAGTCAATTTTATGAAAGCATTGGAATCACCATCAAATAACCCTTCGCTTCTATGTCATTGAGTCAAGTTGCGCCTCTGCAGATCACTCATCCTCATCATCAAGTCCTCAATCATCAAGTGTACATCATGGAAATGTTTCGCACCTATGATGGAGATAACCCTTTGCTACTCCCGAAGATGCTCCATTTGAGAACATATTTGCTCTGAACCAACTTGAACAATCTTCATCGGAGATCCAAACTCGCTACTTCAGCCTCAACAACAACCACACGAACACCTTAGAAAACGGACACATGACCATCCATTGGACAACATCATTGGAAACCCTTCTCATCCAGTATCCACTCGTAAACAACTTGCAACTGATGCCTTATGCTGCTTCTTCAACTCCGTACTATCCAAGGTCGAACCAAAAGACGTTAAAACTGCCATGAATGAAGACACCTGGTTCAATGCCATGCAAGAATAAATTTATGAGTTCGATCGACTAGATGTATGCGAATTAGTACCTGCTCCTGACTGTGCTATGATCATTGCTTTAAAGTGGATCTTCAAAGTAAAACTTGATGAGCATGGTGATGTGCTAAAGAACAAGGCTCGATTGGTTGCAAAAGGATACCGTCAAGAGGAGGGTATTGACTTTGAAGAATCATTTGCTCCAGTTGCACATATCGAGGCAATCAGAATCTTCCTGGCTAACGCTCCAAGTAAGAACATGGTAGTCTATCAGATGGATGTAAAGATGGCTTTTCTTAACGGAGATCTTAAAGAAGTCGTATCGCCGCCCAACTCAAGGTTTTGTGAATCCATAGCATCCTACTCATGTCTATCGCTTGAAGAAGGCCCTTTACGGTTTGAAGCAAGCTCCAAGGGCATGGTACAATACGCTATCAAAGTTTCTTCTATCTAATGGATTCAAAGAAAGGAGCAGTTGATCCGAAATTGGTCACCGTAAAGTCGTGCAAACACTTAATTCACGCTCAAATCTATGTTGATGATATTATTTTTCCTCGATCGACCCCACTAAATGTATTGTTTTCTAAGGAGATGGGCTCCAAATTTCAAATGTCAATGATGGGACAAATATCATTTTCTTGGGATTAAAATTTCACAAAGTCCGGAGGCATTTTATCAATCAATCTAAATATGCTAATGAAATTTTAAAGAAATTTGGATTTGATTCTTGTGACCGTGTTGACACTCCCATGGTGGAGCGTACTAAACCGGACGAGGACCTCTCGTGGATCATGGTTGACCAAACTAAATATCGTAGTATGATTGGGTCCCCGATGTACCTTCATCGCCAGATGACCGGACATTATGTTCATTGTATGCATGTGTGCTAGATACCGAGCTAAGACTACCAAAAGCACCTTGAAGCGGTTAAACGGGTCTTCGGTATCTCCAAGGAACCATCAACATGGGACTTTGGTACCAAGGACACCGGTATGTCACTAACGACCTATGCGATGCCGACCATGCGGTGTCAAGATACACGTCGAAGCACGTCAGAGGTGCTCGGTTTTGGGTGATAAGCTTGTGAGTGGTCTTCAAAGAAACAAATGAGTACTTCTATATCCTCTACAGAGGCAGAATACATAGCCATGTCATCTTGTTGTGCCCAAATCCTCCGGATGAGATCCCAATTATCGACTATGGCTTTGAATTTAACAAAATCCTCTCAGATTGTGATAACAAGAGTACCATTGCTTTCTCATGCAACAATGTTCAACATTCAAGAGCAAAGCATATCGACATTCGACATCATTTCATCGGGGAGCAAGTGGAGAACGGCGTGGTGGAACTATATTTTGTGAGGACCGAATATCGCTTAGCGAGACATCTTCATCAAAGCTCTTCCTAGAGATCGTTTGAGTTTATCCTTTCACGACTTGGTCTAAAGAGTCTACAACCGGAAACACTCAAACGTCTTCAAGAGGAAGACGATGAGTAAAAGCTATTCTTCATCCATCTCTTGTAAATATTTATTCAAAATACAAAATTATAAAACCCACAAAAGAAAATAGAAAATATAAAATTTTAAAAATCCATAAAAAATCAAAAATCTTTGAAAAAGCAAAAAAAAAAAAAAAATCCATCTTTTCTATTATTCGATTTCATCTACGGTCTTTGTGTTGTCATTCAAAGAGTGACACATGTCTTTAGATAAAGTTCGAATGTACATATAAAAAAAAAGTTTGAGATAATGAAAAACAAAAGGTCTATAGTCATCTCAGACTGTACCCCGTTTTTTTAAAAGAAAGAACAGAGCCATGCTTTATATTATTTTTCAAATCTCATGCTCTGATTCTAAAAACAAATGTTTGTCACCAAAAAGACAAATGTTTCCTTTACAAATATTTTTCCTTCTATAAATTCTTTTGAAAAATATTTGTTATCTAATGAAAACTAAATAGCTTTGAAAAATAACTCGGACTCAATTTTTGAAAATCATCTGGACTTGAAATTTGTCAAAATGTCTATCTCTCAATCAACAACTTATGTCATTGACTGAGGGGGAGAATGATTTCAATTAAATTAAAAGGTTATTTATCATACAATTGGTTCAGACCAAGGCTTATGTCATGTTTTCAAAAGATACACAAGCATGTTTAATCGTTGGAGTTTAAAGTCTCAAATTTGATCCTTATAAGTTAAATGTTTTCATAAGCAAGTCACAATTCTCCTCAAAAGCTTTCAAAAACAATTTAAATCTATAGAGATCACAAATCTCAAATGACTTGAAAATTGTGATCGGAGGAGAATTTGCGATTTAAATTGGATTTAAACTGATAATTCGACAAATGGTTTGTAAGTGATTAGCAAGCTCTCCTCCCTACATGTGCCAAACGATTTCAAATTTTCCATGCACATGTTAAGGGGAGCATCATATCAAACCAAAAGGATTGAAACACAATTGATTTGTCTCTAAGTGTGTTTTCCTAGTATGTGCAAAACACTTTCAATCTCGTCAGCACATATTGAGGGGAGCAACTTTTGAAAACCACATCCTTTCCCAAAATTACCTTTAACAAAGTATTTAAAATTACTAATTTTGATCGGAAAGTGATGTCGATAGTTTTAGAAAATGTTGATCAAAGAAGTGAATTCTTAATTCTCAATCAAGATTTTCAAATCTCTTGCCTCCATGTGCCAAAAGATTTCAAACATACAATGCACATGTTGAGGGGAGCTTTTACGAATATCAAAAACAATTCGGTACAAAATGCTTTGATAATGTATCACAAGTACCTGAATTGATCTTCAAATGGTTTTCAATTGGTTCCAATGGCAGAAGAACAATACCAAAAAGACCGACCAAATTTACTTTATGTATGGAGATATAAGGATGGTTAGGTTAGGTATTTGTTCCCACGATCCCGCCAGAGCGGGAGGGATCTACCCAGGGACAACCCACTAGATAGGGTAGAAGTCCTTAGGTATGATGAAAAAAAAGGAGAAAAGTGAGAAATGGGAAGAGTACGGATGAGATAGAGCTAGAACTGAACAAACCCAACAAGGTTCTAGTTATGAAATCTCGTAAGCAATCAAGGGTTGAAGAATGAAAAAGAAATGAATGAGAAAGGGTGAAAAGAAATAGCCCTCCATTATTTCAACCTTAGGGCGTAAACCGGTTCAATTCATATGCTCTTGGTCATTACCTAGGTAACACCGGTATTGAAGACAAGACGTCATGGACCCAAAGGACGCACCGCACTACATCTTCCCAAGCTACTCAAGTTCCTCTTAAAAGGACTTGTTTCATTCTCACGGGGAACCTACATTATCTATCGACTTTTTCTTAGAGATGGTTGATATTGAAGAAGGAGACCCTCTCCCTAGTCTCCGGCATAGGAACCAAATGTGCACTATTGAGTCTAGAGCCACGAGATCATCAATAAATCTCATTAGGACACAATAAATGAAGACTCACTGTTTCACACAATGTGGAAAGTGAGAATATATCTTATGAGTCCTACGCATTATCCTTGTGGTATTGCCAGAACATCTGAGTGATATGCCAACATACTCACAATGAAGATGGAAAGCCTTCTAGAGCCAACATCAAACAAGCTCTTGGTAGGTGGCATGTAAGATCTATCCAATAGATCAACCATGTGACAACTGAATAGAAACAATGGGGCGATTCAAAATTATGAATCAATCTCGGTTCGTGTAATGGATTGACGGATACCTTTGAAAAACCGGTCGTTGTGCTTAAAATTCTTTTCTAGCACATCGATCGTGTATTAATATTTCAAAAATAATAGGTGTTTATGATTGATAATTGATTTTCCTTAAAACCTTCGTTGTATTGCAAAACACTTTATATTGAGCAAGACTCGATTATTTTTCAAATCTCTTTTCATCAATCGGTGAATCTCAATTCATCGGTTCACTCACTCCGTGTTGTCTTCTTTGAGACGTTCGGTTTGAGAACGACTAGAGCATTGCGAAACCTGTCAAGGAGATTCTTGAATTATACCGATCACGGCAAGATTTGTATCGATCAACGGGAACCGTGGGCGTGTACATCAATTCAACGAAGTGATCAAAGACACTTTTGTACGATTTATTGCTAATCTTGTTGTATGCGGTACACCCAACGCTTGCGGTGATCGAATGGAGAGGTCAATCCATAGCCGCATGCTCACACAACACATTCATTTCTAAAGAAATCTATATCCCTTATAAAGCATGCATATTCCCATCCTAACTCCAAGCCTAAATTTTAAGATTCAGCCATCTAACCCTACTTCAAAGCCTAAATTTACACACACCAAACCAACATCCAATCCTTAAAAATTACCAAACCAACAAAACCTTATAAACCTACCATACAAACAAATACCCCACACATCTCATCTTCCCATCCCATTTACTTTAAAAAAAACACACACACAACAAACTATAATCTCCCAACTCACACCCAAACTCAAATACTCTCCCAACTCACACCTAAACAAATACTCTCACATACACCATCCTATCCCATTCACTTCAAAAAAAAAAAAAAAAAAAAAAAAAACAAACAAAACACACCTAAACACACACAAAACTAACGCATCTCCCATCTAGGCGTCACCTCACCGTACGCACCCAACGTGCCACCACCCAACCACCCGACGTTTTTGGTATTATTTCTATACAACCATATTTTTTTTAGATGTTTTTTTTTTTTTTAAATAATCGTGTTGTTTTTTCTAGATCTAATTACTTTTGTGTAGATCTAACTACTTTTCTGTAGATCTATTTTTTTTTCAAACATCCCTAATTGTTTTATAGATCATTTGTTTTAAAAGATCCGTCATGTTTTTAATCTTTTTTTCAAAGATCCGTAGTTTTTTTTTTAAATTTTTTAAACATCCGTAATTTTTTAAAATTTTGTTTATAGATCCGATTTTTTTTGTAGATCTATTAATTTTTTTTTAGATTTAATTATTTTGTAAAGATCCGAAGTTTTTTGTATTGTTTTTAGATGCGGATTTTTTTTAAAGACGCGTTTTTTTTAGACGCGTATTCTTTTTCATAAATATGCGTATTGGTTTTTTTATAAATCTAATTTTTTTTGTAGATCTATTATTTTTTAGTATATCTAATTTTTTTTTTCAAAGATCCCTATTTTTTATAGATCTATCTTTTTTTTAAATCCGTAATGTTTTTTTTTAAGATCCATAGTTTATTTTATTTTTTGTAAATATCCGTATTTTTTTAATTTTTTTTAAAGATCCGAATTTTTTTTTGTTGATTTAATGATTTTATTTTTAGATCTATTAATTTTTTTTGTAAATCTAATTTTTTATTAAAGATCCGTATTTTTATATAGATATTTTTTTTTAAATGATGCGTATTTTTTTATTGTTTCTAAATATCCATATTTTTTTTAATTTTCTTTATGGATCCGTAATATATTTTTAATTTTTTTATAGATCCGAATTTTTCTTTGTAGATCCAATTTTTTTTATAGATCCGTAACTTTTTTTTGTAGATCTAATGATTTAGTTGTTAATTTGTAGGTTTATTATAAAGTAAATCTGTTATATAATTTATTTTTTCTAAGTTAATGTAAATCTGTTATGAATTTGAAGTGTAATATTTATAAATTTTTGTTGTAAGATTGTTGTCAAGTGTAAATTTATTTTTTCGAAGCTGTAAAAGTTTCCAACTTAATAAATCTAAATTTCTTTAAATTTTATTAAACTTTGGAATGTTTTCTACTTTTTTAAAATCGGATTTTTTTTTGAAATTTCAAATTAATTTTTTTTAAGTTTACAAATATGTTGAATGTTTAAAGTTTTTTTTATATATATTTTTTATAGGTTTAAAAATAATAATTTTGAATGTATATAAAAGGTTTTATTTATTTATTTATTTATTTTTGTGATAGTTTTGACATTTGAAAATTTTGAAAATGTAGGTGGCTGGTCCTCTTTATTGGGATGGGACTTTGTCTCAAAAGGCGCGTGTATAGGGTGGCTGTCTTGGATTATGAAATGCTTTTAGTTTTGAAGCAAGTGCTTTATTCAAAATACATTTCAACTATAATTATTAAAACGTGAAAACTAAGCCTACTAAAAGTAATGATTTATTATCCTATAGCTATGTAGAAATGTCCAACGAAAAGAACTTGAAAGGAGAAAGCACAATAATAAAAAGGACCAACTTAAGTAAACAATATATCTATGGACTTCCTTCAAGTACTGCATATGATTCATAAGTCCACAAAGATTCATTTTTAGTTAACTAAAATACATATTTTTGGCATCACATTAGAGTTAACCAAATATCATAATCGGTTGAGGGTGCAACGCTCTTGGCTCTCGACCTCCTCTGACCCAAATGCCCACGACAAGGAAAACCTCATGCAACCTCCTCTAACCCAATCGTTGAAGGCTTATTGAGGGTAGCCTAAATGTAAAAACTTGGTTGGAAAAATGAGAATATTGTTTTTTGTGGTCAATGGAGCTTCATTCAAAAATTTAGTGATCAATTGTGGCAATATAATTATGTGTTTTTCTATAAGTGAAAAGTGACTGAATTGTGGCAATATAGGTTTGCCTAAGTGATAAAAGTGAAAAATGTTTATTAAAAACGGGTTTGACGCATATGAAAATAACTTAGTGTGATTCTACACTTGCTTAAGTAATTTATATATAAAACTTATGAAACACTTTAACTAGACTATAATAGGACACCAAACCTATTATGACAAAACAATTGTTGTTTCTTATGACAAAACATATCTTTTTTTGTCACCTGGTCCACAACTATCATCAAAATCAATTGTTGTTTATTGCAAAAATTTTAGATTTTTTGTAATTATTTTTTCACATATATATAAGTGATTGGATAGGTAAATGGTAAAGTTTGTAAACATGTAATAATTTTTTCACTTAAGTACTTTTGATGAGTTTTTACTTGAAAAACATAGGATGACACAAAACTCTTGCTAACTTTTAAAGGTAAAATAAAATTATGATTTAAGTTTTAATATAAAATTAACTTTACAAACATTGCATAAAAGATACATTAGTTGAATATATAACTATTATAAATCGACTGCTACAACTTAATATAATGACGCACAAATTGACGCTGTATGTATTATGTTAAAATTATGTATAGTCGCCGCTATGTGACCATGCCGATCGGAAAAAATAAAACATTTATTCGTGAAGAATTCCCTAAAAATAAAAATACAACGATATCGCAATTTGTTAAAAACTATGTATAGTTATGGCTATGCGACCATGGCGTTTGGAAAAGCATTTTCTTCGTAAAAAATTCCATAACGCTACAAATATAGTTTGTCGAAAGAAAATTATTTGCCGTCAAACTATTGTCGAAAAATAGATACCGCTGCCGCTAGGCGCGACTACTCGGCTAGAAACCGCTGCCGCTAGGCGCGGGTACTCGGCTAGTCATGATAAGTGCATCAACGACTCTGATATTGTCACTCCATGCTTCTGCTACGCTGCTGCAAATATCATGAATCAACTAAAGCTTCCGCTACTCTGATGAGAAGAAATCATGATCCAGAAAGTGAGCATGTCGGTCCAATATCCCAACGTCACATAATGTCAACACTACAAAGGAAGAGTCAAAGATTTATGGTAGCTGATGATCCCAAAGCTGGCTCAAAACTCATAATCATGTGGATTAGTTAAAGACCTCCACTTGGATTAACCAAACATGCAAAACATGAAGAATCAATGACTACGGGCTACTGAGCAATGAACTTAAACAAGAATCCAAGAACAATCTTAATGTAATATCTGTTTGTATTCTATGTAATTTGAGGTGACCTCCCTTAGGGGGAGATTGTTAGGATTTAGAAAATCCAGTTGTTAAAGTGTCGTTCACCTCAAGTATATGTAATCGTTAGAAAGCTCGTAGTCGTAGTTATTTAATGTTAGTTAGTATTTAGTTAAGTAACACCGTGGAGGACAGACGGGTCTTTACCCACTGTATGCCTGATCCACATCCCGAAGGTGGCGTTTTGTGTAAGGTACTATAAATACCCTCTACCTCTTAAGGTAGAGGGTTGGAGCTCATAATAAGATTTTTCTTTCTCTATCTAAGTTCCCTAAACCTCTAAACTTTATCTCTCTAAAATCCTTAAAGTGTACGCCCCATAGAAACATGGTTTGATGTGTATGTGAAATCCAATATGTTTCAAAAAGCAGGAAAACTTATTCGGTTTTAGGGATAGCAGGATGTTATTATGCGTACAAGATAATGAGGTGTGGATTTGTTTATATAGCTTCAACAAACCGACTCATTATTGGAATACAATTCCTTAGTCGACAAGTTCCAAAACCCATCAACTTTCTTGTCTCTTGTTTGCCCGATCTCAGAATGTACAAGGCCCAAGGCATTCATTAAACTTGACCCAAGTCCAAACCATAACAGTCCATGGGTCAATAAAAGTGATCGGGTCAGAAACATGCATAATGGGTATAGATTAATTCAAGTATTAGTTAACGTTCAACACGTATACTCGTGTTTATCGCGTGTGCCCCCATCGGCTAATACACGTTTAGTTGTTTTGTCGTGTTTTAATACTCCCACAAACCAACAGCTCCCACTTGGGAGTTGGTGTGTCGATTGGCACACAAAACTAACGACGGAAACGCCTAGCAAACGCTCTCACTCACTTTTTAACTAAAATTGCCTGAGAGAATAGGTTCGTAAAATTTTCTCAGTAGCATGGTCATTCAATGTATTGCTTTAATCATTCTTTGTTATAGATACCGTTAAACCATGGATTATGGATCTCAAATCATTCCATATAGTTTAACCATTTAGAATCTCGTTATAGATTTTAATTCAGATATACCAAATGTAATCAAGAATCATCTTGCATTACCCTTTGGGTCCGCCGACGCTTATCCGATTAAATCTAGAGAGGTGGTATCTTCTGCACATATCAAGTGGAGTAACAAATCCTTTATTGACTACAAGTGTTGTGGATGCCGCTCACATCACTCCGAAATATATCTTTATAACTACCTTGTTCGAGATAGCGTTTGCATATACTTACAAAAAGTGATATCCACACATAACAGAACTTACTTGTATCTCAAGTCTAAGGACGAAGATAACGAACCATTTTCAATATTTTACTTATGAAAAGGATCCAAAAGTAAATGTTTGAAATTTGTGGAATCCAATATGCATCTCTAGTGAATACATATGAGTTTGGCGGGAACAATCCGAATTCTCGTTAGAATTATAACCAACACTCACATTTGCCTTATCATAACAATATTCCCATATTGTTAACCGACAATGGACATATTTAGAATGATAAATCATTTCATGGATTAAACATGCAAATATGGAATAACATATTATATGAATATAATAACAAATACCTCGTATCTTTATTAATCGAAAATAATAAGCTCTTACAACTCCAAATTATCCAAATACTAATTAACATACAGTTTACATGAGACTACTAGCAGTACCAAACCTATTTCTCTAGTCAATTTAGAATGCTTAGGAAATCCAAAGCTTTCAGAAATGGATCACTAGATTTTCATCGTGTGAACCTTTAATATCTTCACATCGCCCATTTCAATGGTTTCTCGAAGATAATGAACTTTAGCGATAATGTCTAGCACCTTTAGTGATTCCGCTTTCATTAGCTATAGTAATGGCTCTAGTATTATCACAATACATATTTATGGGTTATTCAATTGTGGGAACGATGTTCAACCCAAAGAATGTATTTACTGAATCCATACAACCTCTTTTGATGCATCACAAGCAAGAATATACTCACTTCGAGAGATGAAGTAGCAAAATACTTTACTTAGTGCTTTTCCAATCAACAACACCTCCATTAAGAACAAATACATATCCATCGAGATTTTAAGTCGTCAAGATCCGTCGATATCCAACATCGATGTAGCAAGAAACCCCGAGATCTTGTTCATTTTTCTCCATAAATCGAAACATATCCTTAGTATTGCGTAAATACTTAAGAATATTTTTCACAGCAGATCAATGAAGTTCACCGGATTACGTTGAAATCGGCTTGTCACATTCTCGCGAACGCAACATCGTGATCGAGTACATCTCACAAAGATACATAATAGAACCTATAGTCAAGCATAAGGAATCCTTTGCATGCGCTCTTTACGGCGGTATTTCAAAGACCTTGTGATTTACTCAAATTAGGCTTCTCTTGCATTGGGATCGCGCCACGTTTGGAGTTCTCCATACAAAATCTTTTCAAGATTTTATCAATGTAAGCACTTTGACTCAAACCAATTAATCATTTAGATATGTCTCGATAGATCTTAATTCCAAGAATATATGCAGCTTCTCCTAAATCTTTCATGGCGAAACATCTTCCAAGATACGATTTGACATCTTGTAACATTGGAATATTGTTTCCCATAATCAATATGTCATCAACATACAGAATTAGGAAAGTGACATAACACCCACTAGCTTTCTGATATACACATGGCTCATCTTGATGTTGAGAAAATCCAAATTTCTTTATCTCATCATCAAAATGTTTATTCCATTGCCTCGATGCTTGCTTAAGTCCATAAATGGAACGCTTGAGCTTGCATACACGGTTAGGATATTTTGGATCAACAAAACCTTCAGGTTACTCCATATAGACCTCTTCGTAAAGATGTCCATTGAGGAGGGCGGTTTTAACGTCCATTTGCCATATCTCAAAATCATAGTATGCAGCTATGGCTATGAGAATCCTTATAGCTCTAATGTGCACTCAGAGAAAAGGTTTCTTCATAATCAATCCCGTAGGTTTGGTGAAGCCCTTTGCTATGAGACGAGTTTTAAAGGTGTATACCTTACCATCCATGTCTGTTCTTCTTGAAGAGCCACTTGCAACTGTCTTGCGCTTAGGAGGAAGCTCAACTAAGACCCGTACATCATTGTCTCTCATGGATTGCATTTCCACATTCATTGCATCAAGCCATTTCTTGGATTCGAGGATCCAAATGCGACTTTATAGTTATTGGGTTCACCAAGATCCCCAACTCATGTTCCTCGGCGTCAATGTATAAACACATACGGTCGAGAGCACGGCGTGTCCTATTGGACTTTCGAATGGGAACAATATCACTTTGAGGTTCTTCAATTTCTTGATCATCCTCATCATGATGAATGCTAGTGTCTAAATAAGGATTTGTATCTTCTTCTTGAATTAATTCAAGATCATCCATACTCCCACTTGCTTTAAGATCCATAAGAATACTCTCAAAGAACTCAACATTTCAAGCAACAAAAACTTTGTTCTCAGATGGAAGATAGATTGAATATCCCATAGTTTCCTTAGGGTATCCTACGAAGATACACTAAATAGCTCTAGGTTTAAGTTTGTCAGGTTTGGTAAGTGTATCACACTTAGCAAGTGCCTCACAACCCCAGACTTTTAAGTAAGACAGCTTAGGGGCTTGCCCATGCCATACTTCGTATGCTGTCTTATCAACCTTCTTAGTTGGAACCATATTGAGAATGCATGCAGCAGACTCAAGGGCATAATCCCAAAAGGACTTTGGAAGAGTAGTTTGTTTCATCATAGAATGCACCATGTCAAGCAGGGTTCGATTTCTCCTCTCAGATACACCATTGTGTTGTGGAGTATAAGGAGGAGTTTGATGGGCAATAATCCCATGCTCCTTCAGATGATCCAAAAACTCTTGACTCATATATTCACCTCCACGATCGAACGTAGTGATTTTATGGTCTTCCCGAGTTGATTTTCTACTTCCTTTTGAAACACTTTGAATGTTTCAAACACTTCATGTTTATGTTTCAGCAAGTAAACATAACCATACCGACTAAAGTCGTCAGTGAAAGTCACGAAGTAATTTGCTCCTTGTCTTGAAGTGATTCTAAATGGGCCACATACATCTGAGTGTATAAGTCCAAGTAAATCTTTAGCCCTTTCCACTTGATGTGAATAAGGTTTTCTATCCATCTTACCGGACATACAAGCAACACACTTTTCAAGAGACTTAATGTCAGATGAGTTGAGAAGTCCATCGTGTTGCAACTTCTCCATGCGTTTCTTGCTAATGTGTCCAATACGACCATGCCACAAGAGAGCAGAGTCCAAGTTAGTTTTGGCTCTTTTATTGCTTACAGCAAACATAAAACTTTCATTTGTATTCGAACAAGACATTTCAATTTCAAAAACACCATCACGAGGAATAGCAGTAAAATAAACAACGTTATTCTTAGAAACTGAAATATAATTATTCGATTCAAAACGGTTAATAAAACTATCATCATACAAACGAGAAACTGAAATAATCCCCCTAGTAATAGAGGGAGCATAATGACAATCTTTTAAAACAATAACTAATCCGCTAGGGAGTGATAAATGATAACTTCCAATAGCTTCAACTTCTGCCCGTTGACCATTGCCCACGTCTGGACTTAAAGCTCCCGGTTTCACTTCCTATTTCCCTTAGACCACGAGTATTATTACGGATGTGAGTACCACAACCAAAGGTCATATACTAAGGATGATTTAGGGAAAGAGTAGAGTTCTATAGTGAAAATACCTGAAGAACTAGTTGCAAGAGACTTTTTCTTCTGTTTCATTAACTCGGCGAGATACTGGGGACAATTCCTTCTCCAGTGTCTTGTCTCACCACACTGGTGACAGGTAGCGTCCTTTGCTGGATTATCCTTCTTGGGTGGTGGAGGAATCTTGGGTTTGGATTTATAGGAAGAAGCATTGTATGGCTTATACTCAGGAGCATAACCAAACTTGTTGTTTCCATTCCCACGATTCCCCTTAGCAGCCTTGAACAATTTGTTTTTCTTTTGGTTTTTCTGGACCTTACCACCACACACATAATGGAGTGCAGGTGCACCATCTTTCTTTGGCAACGTCTGCTCATGTTGCTTAAGCATAGCATGCAGTTCATTTATAGTCTTCCCCATGCTGTGCATATTAAAGTTCTGCACAAACGAGATGTACTCTTTAGAAAAACCAATTAAGATTAGACTAATGCCATAGTGCAGAGTAACTGGGTGACCAAGACGTTCCAAACTGTCAATGTAGCTCTTCATCTTAAGAACATACGATCTAACCGATTGACCCTCTTCCTGCTTGCAAGCGTGGAATTCGCGTGCAGTTTGTAGAAGCTCTTGTTCTGTTTGTTGGGAGAACATAGACTTCAAATCCTGAAGCATTTCATAAGAACCAAGATGAGTTAGATTTCGTTGGATCTCTAACTCCATGGTCATGAGCATGAAGGCAGCTATGTCCTTTAAACCTTTAACCCAAGCAAAGTGAGTGCAAGAGCCTCGTGTAGGACGGGGTGGCGGGTAGTAGCAGTCTTTGCGGTATGGGATGCTCTAGATAAGCTTCCTTATCTTCGAGTTGATAGTATAATGCTGTCGAGATACCAATTAATGAAATTAGGTCCATGAGTTTTGTTTCTCAAAGAAACTCCCGAGTACCGAATCTGTTCCGATTGAAGTAGTCATCTACAATTGAAAAGTTCAAATAATTAGTATTTTCGATAATTACATTCTTAAAAGAATTAACTACCCAATTAATTACTAATAAGACAAAGATCCAACTTGCAACCCATTTAATTACCATAGGTCTGACCAGAGTATAAAAAAATAGGACAAGAGGTAAGCGACGAGCGTTAATTGCATAATGCAACTCTTAGATTTATGAGACTGTTTAAGGCATTAGTATCAAGTAATAATGTCAAAAGCATGTTTAGTTCTCATCTTATGCCTCGGGTCCGAGGTCTGACCAGGTTAACTCGATATAAGTCGACAAAGTATGAACGTGTAAAAATAACCAGAGGTCTGACCAGTGAGAAATAATTACCATGGGTTGGAAAGGCCCTTAGGTCGACCGAGAAGTCAATCCAAGTGCACGTGTTCATAGTTGGGTGGCATAGACTTAATATTAACAAATAGGTATGCACACATAAATGTGGTAAAAGTCGGTGTACAAAGAAGCATGCAAAACAACTTTGTAACACTAATTTTAAAAATGTTTTGGTAATGACAACGTAGTGATCATCATGGTTCACTTGTAGCTCAATCGAACGCATATGGGGCGAGAGGACCGTGTGCTGAAGCATAACCTTAGACATCCTTTAAGTGTGATTGTCGCACTTCTTTGAACCCCTTTTGAGTTTGTTCTAGTGGGTGAGCCGTACATCCCAAGTGTCCATAGCGTCTAGTTTTAAATTCTTGAAAAATTGTTTCATATATTAGGTCACTTTATTTTACAAAACAATTTTCCACGAATCAAATAGCAGGTCACAATGAGCATGGTATTTAGGCGTGTAAATAAAGACCAATATTAATGTTATGGTTACGATATGTATTATTCCATATTGCATACAATTAGGTGTCAAAGCAAGTAATAATGCACATATAGGAATCACAAACATACAAGCATAAACATCAATATAAATAACCACATATTGTTCCGAGTTCTCTTGCGAGTCTTCCCCAAACGGAGAACCATAAGACCGTCACTAGGATGTAATACCTAGATCGCCCCATACATCACTTAGAAAAGCAATTGAGTGGGTCTTGTGGCCGGAAAAACACATAAAGCATGGCAATCTCAATTAACAAGTAATTACGCAATATATGAATTTATCAACCAATATGTGGTTCTAATTATCATAATAATTCTAATTAACGATTAATAAATACAAATTAACTTTTAATTCTAATTAGCAAGTAATTTTAATTTAACATGTAATTCTTAATTAACAATTTAATTTTAATTCACTTGGTAATTATAATTCACATGTAAATAAAATTCAAATTAACAAGTAATTTACAATTAACAAATTAATTCTAATTATCAATATAATTTTAATTTGTGTGTGACTAGTTATTATTTATTAAAAATTGACAAGTATTGCATGTAATTGTCAAAATTAAAATAAAACAAAATAACTAAACTAGGTTTCATGCAGCCCTTTTAAAACATGTTTATTAATATCAGAAACGTGTAACCCATAATCGCAAAAACGAGTTGACTCGTGATGCCACTGTAGGGATTTTAGATCAAGTTAACCAGTAACCTCTACGAGTACGCAGAGGATATTGGATCTAGTTAATACAATTATGTTACCACGTAATTAATAAACACATAATTAATACAATATTAATTAATTAAAAGGGATTAAGAAAAGCTAACCTTACTTGGCAATTGATCTCTATTAACGGAACAAGAAACCTTAACGAAACCTTAAGTATCTAAAATAGATACCTCGAAGAGTATCACACAGAAACCCGATTAACGTATACGTTCGATTGTCGCTAGTCGAGAACGTAACTATAAAACCAAACAACCCTTGTTATCTTGAATATACCCCACGAATCAGAAACCACCAAAGAAAACACAGCAGCTTCTTATCCAAGATCAACAAGCTGCTAAAACAGCTTCGTACGCTTTACCCGATATCGGACACAACCTGTCTGATATGTACAGCTTCTGTCCGAGATGTTTAACCACAATCAGGAGCAGATTCTCCCACTTGTTTGCTGCTGTTGAGTGTCGACTAGGAGAAGCAGGAACAAAACAAAACTGAGATACTAAACACTTGATTCAATTACAAGTTTAGGATTCAATCAAAACATAAAACCCTTAGTCGACTTGTGGGAACAAACGACCAAGAGCAAAAGCAGGAAAACTTATTCGGTTTTAGGGATAGCAGGATGTTATTATGCGTACAAGGTAATGAGGTGTGGATTTGTTTATATAGCTTAACAAACCGACTCACTATTGGAATAAAATTCCTTAGTCGACAAGTTCCAAAACCCATCAACTTTCTTGTCTCTTGTTTGCCTGATCTCAGAATGTACAAGGCCCAAGGCATTCATTAAACTTGACCCAAGTCCAAACCAAAACAGTCCATGGGTCAATAAAAGTGATCGGGTCAGAAACATGCATAACGGGTATAGATTAATTCAAGTATTAGTTAACGTTCAACACGTATACTCGTGTTTATCGCGTGTGCCCTCATCGGCTCATACACGTTTAGTTGTTTTGTCATGTTTTAATACTCCCACAAACCAACACCTACTACATTTCCAATACAGTTATTGTACAAGCCAATCAACAAACTCGCCACAACCCTACTTATTGGCCTCATAGGTGTGAAACTATGAACACTAACTACATTTCCCTCATGAAGGTAATCAAGAGAGAACTTGCAGCTTCATCCTCACAAGTTCCCTTTGATTAACATCTAATCCAGGCATCATCAAGTGTTAATAGTTTGTTACCTGTGATAGAGGGTTACATTTCCAAAAGTGACGGTTGTACAATGAGCCCAATGCAGCACCCCTCACATTAGCTCACTCATACAAACATCCACTTCAGGCATCACCCACAGTATCACAGGCCGAACCAGCATACAATCCAAAGAACCAACTCAACATTCAACTCATAATCAACCTGTCAATTACTACTTGTAATTCAACTTCAACTCTCATCTTTTCTCAATTTCTATCATTCTTGCAGACTTCCTAAACTTCATGTCCAACAGTTACCATTTGATGGAGTCAGTTATAATCTTTATTAAGCTTTTGCAGTCCATCTTCTCTCATCCAAAGACTCTGTTATTCCTCTCCTTCCAAATGAAATAGACAGTACTAGCAAGTCCAGTTCTCTTAACTACACTTCCAAAGGTATTATCACTGGGACTATTTGCATATTGTTCACTCACTTTATGCAGACTATCTTCCATATCATTTGCATCCACCTTCCTTTTTATTGAGAAAATTTCAATAAATTTTTGGTATAATATATATTGTTTATATGTTTTAAACTTTCTTTAACAACTTATCATATTTTATTTTTTATATTGAATTTTCATTGAGTTATTAATGAAAATTTGCTTCAAACCGTACATCGTACGGGGTATAATCTAGTATATAATGTGTAACGAGTTTTATAATATGTGCCCTAAAGACAGATATTTAGGGGGTGGGGGCGGGGGCATTCCCTTTGAAAAATGAATAAATAGAAAATATTCTTCTAAAAAACTAGAAAAAGTATCAACATTTCTTTCTTTTTTATTTTTCAAGGGGAATGTTCTCCCATTAATCTTGTTCTTAAGAGCACTCAAAGCGCCACCACCAGTCGTGTCAGCGCCACATCAGTGTCAAATCAGAAAACCACTTTCAACCACTAACTAACCAACCACACCACACCCACAATGCCACCACACCAACCACTAGTCCAGGACCCACCACTTTCTACCAATTATAAATAATTAAAAAACTCACACAACACACTCTCGTCTTGGACATCAAGGACCTCCCACACGAATGCCACCGCGAGTCCACCACACATCACACATATTTCTTTCCTTTTCATTTTTCAAGGGGTTTCCCTCGTTAATCTATGCCCTTAAGAGCCAACACCAGTCTTATCATTGAAAAATGAAAAAATAGAAAATATTCTTCTCAAAAACTCAAAAAAGTATCAACATTTCTTTCTTTTTCGTTTTTCAAGGGGAACGTTCCCCCATTAATTTATGCGCTTAAGAGCACTCACAGCACCACCACCAGTCTTCTCCCACCATCAATTGTGTCAGCCCCACATCAGTGTCACATCAGAAAACCACTTTCAACCACTAACTAACTACACCACACCCACAATGCCACCAAACCAACTACTAGTCTAGGACCCACCATTTTCTACCAATTATAAATAAATAAAAAATACACACAATACACTCTCGTCTTGGACATCAAGGACCTCCAACACGAATGCCACCACGAGTCCACCACACATCACACACATTTCTTTCTTTTTCATTTTTCAAGGGGGTTCCCTCGTTAATCTATGCCCTTAAGAGCACTCACAGCGCCAACACCAGTCTTCTTTTGAAAAATGAAAAAATAAAAAATATTATTCTCAAAAACGGAAAAAAGTATCAACATTTCTTTCTTTTTTTCATTTTTCAAGGGGAATGTTCCCCCGTTAATCTATGCCCTTAAGAGCACTCACAGCGCCACCACCAGTCTTCTCCCACCACCAGTCGTGTCAGCGCCATATCAGTGCAAAATCAGAAAACCACTTTCAACCACTAACTAACCACACCATACCCACAATGCCACCACACCAACCACTAGTCTAGGATCCATCACTTTCTACCAATTATAAATAAATAAATAACAAACACAACACACTCTCATCTTGGACATCAAGGACCTCCCACACGAATGCCACCACGAGTCCACCACACATCACACACAAGGGTGTGTGCGTGGTGTGGTGGTGACCACGAGTGCTATAACGCATGCACTGTGTGTCCTTTAAGACACATGTTAGAAAATTCATATATATATATATAAGGGGTAATTATGGCAATGCACCTTCCGCTCAAGGTGGCAACACCTTCTAGGCACAAAGTTGGCGTATTCCTCAAATAGACTTTGAGACTTGCGACTTTTTTCTTCCAATCAAAGAGCGCCAAGTGTCCATCCACTTTTCAAAACCCAATGATTGAATTTTACTTTTTGTACCTATATTTTTTAAGTGACCTAGACTCGGCGAATTTTTAAGATTCGAACGAAATTCTCTTTCGTCATTTTCAAGAAAAAAGTCAAACTTTGAAAATATTATTTTATTTCTTTTAGCGCCTTCCCAATGCTGAGCAACTTAAGCGAATTACTTTGAGCGCCTATTTTTACTATGTACTTTATACTTTTTTTACCTAACTTTTAAATACTTTTTAGATTACTTTTATACTTTTTTTATTTAAGCGAATCCCTTAAAATAATTAAGCGTTTTTTCATATGACTAGATCTTCTTTACCTTATTCGATGATTAGAATAACACATACATTACAAAATACTCCCACAAACCAAGATCCATCTTCTCGAAATCCAGGTTGAACCCTGCAAAAAAATGTTTCGTATTCGGGTATGTATTTCTATTTTTACATTAAAATTGGTATATATAAATTGTTCATATCTTTGTTTTTTCTGTACTTTATTTGAAATTAATCATGTTTAATCGTAGTTTTGTAACAACGAAATTGTTTATTTAACTTAGCTAAGGTTTTTAATTGAGTTAGGGTTTTTAATTTATCTGGTGTTTGGAGATGTGCTCTGTTTTTGGCTCCCCAAAAATATTATCATTTTTTATATATGGTTTAGAGATGTGCTCTGTTGTAGTACCTTTGCAATAAGTGCACTGAGGAATGAAGTAATATATGGTATTTATTACAAAATTGTACAATCTACACTTAACTAAATTGTACAATATGCATTCATTGTAAATAATATGCATGTTTGGATGATTAGCAATGTATGCCACAATATGTTTCAATGCATCAGAATCAGTAGATTTATTTTTCTGGCACAATATGATTCAATGCAGCTTTGTTACACAATATATTGAGTTTTTATTTTTTTTTTATTTTTTTTTATTTTAGGAATATGAGGCGAAAATCATCATCAGAAGTAAACCAAACTACTTTTCTTTAATAAAATCCAAGTGGATAAAAAACGAAAGAAGTTGTTTCGGAGAACTTGACTCGGTAAATGGTCCGACCTTTCTTATTTTGACCACGAAGCA
The DNA here is from genome assembly GCA_022545495.1 of Chrysanthemum lavandulifolium. Taxonomy (NCBI): domain Eukaryota; kingdom Viridiplantae; phylum Streptophyta; class Magnoliopsida; order Asterales; family Asteraceae; genus Chrysanthemum; species Chrysanthemum lavandulifolium. The sequence continues at coordinate 316,048,096 of CM040238.1, forward strand.
CATATGATAGATTATATTTTACAAAAACAATGTTACCTGAATGACAAGCATTATGATATGCCGATTGTATATTATATTGAAGACCGTCCCCTACATTTCAGTCGTCCAGAATTTTCGCTTATCACTGGTTTTCATTTTGGAAATGTAAGTTTTGAAAAATATAGGTCTGGACACCTCAATTTTAGGTCTAGGGTTTTCCTAAAACGTTTAGGTTCAAAAATTACAAACTTAGATATTCTTGGTCTAATTGAGGATGAAGAGGCATTTGGTATCATATGCGACGAAGATGCAGTACGTCTTTGTCTATTGTTAGCTTTGGAGGTTATCTTCATGGGCAGATTATTGGTTCACGAAGTTGATGATACTCTCATGCGATTAGTTGAAAACCTAGATGATTGGGATGCCTTTACATGGGGGGAGCATATTTGGAGGCATTTCTATGATGAAATTTTGGATGTGGCAGATAAACACAAGTGGGATTTCCTTCAAGGTATTAACAAAGACTACAAGTTTGTTCCAACCTATACACTTTCGGGATTCGTTTGGGCTTTCAAGGTTAATATTTTATGTATCAGTATAGACTGGAGTCATTTTATGTATTAAAATTTTATGTTATGTTTTATTGTATAGATATGGATACTAGAGTCATTTGAAAGAAGCATTCTATGGTGGAATAAAGTGCCTGATATTATGCCAAGAGGAGTAGCGTGGTCAAAGAATACACCCTTCAAAAGATCTGATTATAAGTTTCTTTTTGGAAAGGTAAAAATCTTCATCAAATTTGTCTTATTAATGCAATCTTTTATTCTAAATTAAATTTTCAATCATCATTCTTTATTGTTAATATTATTATTTCATTTTTAAGGAATCCAATCCTGTTAAAGAACTTAGACCGATAATAGCTGAGAGGAGATATGATTGGTATATAAAGTTTATGTCGTTTTTCCATGATTACATACCTAGAACTCCACCAGTGAAAACCACACATCGTCTTTACGACGAGTGGTTGAAGAAGATGGCCGCAGCACGCAAACGTGGCAAGATTGAAAGGAAACATTTACCTATTATACGCAAGAGTGAGAGCAGCATAATAGAGATCAACATAATACAAGATGGTGTTATTATAGAGTTAAATAAGCGTTTGTTCAAACTCGAGGCAATTATTCAGGTTATTCATACTTTATATTCTCCTCATAGACCCATCAATAATCACACTACTACTGATAATAATATATGTCCTTAATATTTTTTATTCTTTTCAGGTTCTTGCTCGAGAAAGAAATGGGGTAATATATCCTTTTTGTTTTCGCATATATACTTTGACATCCTTTTTTATTCATTTATTTTTCGTATATATGCTTTTTATAAATACTTTTGTTCATTCTTAGGAGAAATTGGAGTTAACTAATGATCTTCGGCATCTAAGTGCACAGTTTTGTGATGAGCTCAATCATGACTTTCTTGACTTGTTTGAGTCAAGTCATTCAAGTATTGATACTAGTGCATCAGCGCGGCTAGATGATTTTTCTGATGACGATGTTGCAAAGGTAATTTACAAAATCAGTAGACATGAGTAAAACCCTTTCCGTACCATAACATCTTATAACGATAGTAACTATATAAACTTTGACAGGAATTTATTATCCAAGAAGAATTAAGGTTGCGACATGAAGAATTAGAAAGGGCTCGGTTAAAAGAGCAGAAGTTGATGCAAGAAGGGAAGAGGTAAAGGATGGAAGAGGACAAGTTGATAATGATGGAAGAGCAAAAGAGGTTGCAATCTGAAAATCAACGAAAGAAAAGGGGAGAAGCAATCATGAACTCAAATCATATGAAAGCTAGTAGAGCGCGCTTTGCAGTTACAAAAAGGAGTGAACAAGGTTCGGGTGAAGCTAATTCGTATTATTGGACTAAGGCATATGCTGAAAAGAAAAGACGATGCTTTAGATTACCTGATCCAGATATGACTCAAAAACTTAAAAATGTCAAGCCTTGGGTTGAGGTATGAAAACTACTTCTTGACAAGGTTTTAAAATATATATTGTTATTGACATTTCATTATAAGTGTAATCGTTTCATATACTAGGATCTTGCACGCACCGACAGCGCTGTCAACAGAGTTCAATTTACAAATGAATTTGACGAATTTCTTGGACAAATTGGACCGCTTAACTGCAAGTTTCCTTGGTGTGACGATGTGTGTGTGGATAGAAGGTTTTAGGAAAGTTTAGTTTGCTTAGACCCGCCTAGGAAAGGATGGCTCAGGGATGAGGCAAGTACTCATACAACTGTACTTATTGAATTGATTTCTTATAACGTTCATCACACTCATTTATGTTTTGAAATTTACAGCACATAGAGTTGTGGGTTAATTACCTGTGGCACGTTAGACCCGATACGGCTGATTGGGCGATGGTTAGTAGCTACTTTGTTTAGATTATGTTACAGTTACAAAATTTGTTGCCGTTGTGGTATGCTAACGGTGAAAGATACTCTATTCCATGGTCTGATGTTAACCAGGTAAGTGATGATATATAGTTTTTCTTCTAGTCCAGTCTCAGTAATATAATTAACCCGTTTAGGTTTTGTCATATATTAATGTTATGTTTGTGACCCAAACGTTGTAGGTTTTCATGCCTATTAATGAAACTGAAGCTCGTTGGTGTCTTGCGCGTTTGGAGATAGACTAAGGAATAGTTACATTTTATGATAGCAGTGAAACTTTTGAAGAGGAATGGCGAGAATTTTATATCAAAGTGAGGGAGTGTTTACAGGTTTGACTATTTATTCATATCTATTTCATGTCTATTTGTTTTATTCATAAGAATTAATACAAAAAACGTTTAACCACAGCTACAACTACCTGAGGTCCTAGAACAAGTGCAAGTATTTGAGAAGAAAGGTATTGATCCGGCAAGTTATTGCATAACATTTTGTATCGCTGAACAAGTACCGAAGCAGGCCGGGATATTTGGTGACTGTGGTATTTGGGTATATATTTTTTTATACCGCTTGGCTTTTGGTCTATCATTGGATGTGAAGGATCATATTCAGGCAGTGCTTTCATACCGTGAACAAATGACTAGGTTTTTTTTTAAACATCGTGTTTGTGTTTAGTGATGCTTCTAGTTTGATGTATTATCTGAAACAAATTGCTCACCATATGATCCCTTGAATGGGTTTAATTTTTGTATTCAGTATGTTGTATTATATTGTTGTCTTCAAACTAATGTAATAGGACAATCTTCCATTTTTAAAATATAAGTAGCATGGATGCATTATTATTAAACTGTGCCATAACAAATTAGACACACTACAACACATAACACTAAATTATGGAATATTTGCATATTAGTAATAATTTTCTAAAAAGATAAGCAAAAAAGGCACACACCCTAATAAGGATACACAAAGAAGGGCAAACCCATGCATGCTACTTTACAAGTATTGTCCATTGGGTAATAGCTATTTATGCATTATCCAACATGTAACTAGGTGACTTTGTCTTGGTAGGGGTGAGGTTGACCTTCTCTTATATATATCATTAGATCTATTAACCAAAACTAAATTTTACTTTTGTCTTTGTATTTTCAGATTTCAACTAACTATGGCATTACAAAACAGAGAATCAAGGATCTGTGGTGATTCATGGTATCAACAATGGCTGTAAGTTTGTCCATTTACTTTTTTCTGTTAATGTAAAGTAAGTAGGTTTTTGTATTAATATTTGGTTTTTCTGAATTATTTCCATTGTTAAACAGAATGTCTGAAAACTGTGATGATCTTGGGTTTGATGTTTATCATGGAAATCGGTTCTTTTTGCATCCCTTAAGATATTTAGGTGGAGATGTTTTACATTTGAGGTTACCTAGGTCGAGTAGGTTATCTTATTCTCAAATATGTGACCTACTGTTGAAAGAAATTAAGCAGGATATTTGGGCTTGGTATTTTTGTCTTCCAAGTAGTAGTCTAGAGGAAGGGTTGACCCTTATAGAAGGTGATAATGATGTTAAGAAACTGTATGTCATGGCTGAGCTCCATGGGCTAGTTGAGATCTATGTTTCTCATCAGCCGCAGGTTCAATTAGTTAGCTACTATCACAATAACCTGTCTTTTGATTCCTCAGACGATGAAGTGACATCTAAAATTAAAAGTCACGAAAAGAAAAGAAAAAAAAGATGTCGACTGTCTGTCGTTTGAAGAACTAATGGCATGGGAAGAAGAGGAAAAAAATTCACCAGCTTACCTTAGGACACCTTATGTCAAGCCTTTTGTTGAAGCTAGTTTATTCGGAGGTATTTCTCAATTTGGTGGTAATAATGACCTTGAATACATTCCTCCTTGTTTAAGGACTACAGTCCGACCTTATGTGTCCAATGAGTTTGAAGATTCTCTAACACAGAAGTCCACTGTTACCAAATGTTTGTCAAGGGAATGTGGGTTCGAATTTAGTCCGTTAATAGGTAAGAACCTTTTTAACGACTTTCAGGCTGCTGGTAATCATGACCTTCAGGATGCACAGGCTACTAGTTTACTCCCATTTATTCAAACCAGCCCTATAAAGTGTAAGAGGCTTTTTGATGATATTGATGACCTTCCTACAGTTGGAAGCTCTACTGTTATTTAATATGTGTCCAAGAAAAGTCGTTTTGAAGCTGATACTTTGAAATCTAGGAGATTATTTGATGATTTTGAATCTATTGGTAGTGTTGAGTATGATGGTGTATTTGCTCATGATGATGTGAAGGGTGATGAGGCAATCAATTTGGTTAATGATCCAGTCATAGTTGATGGTTCCACAGCTGATGGTTCCATGTCATCCCCAGGCTCTGCTGATCCAACTCATTCGAAGGTATGATGAAGGCTACCATGTGGTAGTTATTTGATCTTCCAGGGTGGTATGTACCCTGTTAAACAATTTTCCTTTTTGTTCCTTTCCAGGCATGATGCCTGATGAAACAATTTATTTTCTGTGTGTGGTGAAGGCTACGGTCTAAGACAATATTTGCTTTATGATCGTTAAGGCTTCAACCTTTAGACTAGTTAGACTAGTCGTGATTTTGGATTGATTGGTGTATGTTACAAACTACTATGTGTGTGTTACATTGATGATGGTTCTACTACTATGTGTATTATGGCTATGTGATGGTTCTACTACTATGTCATGGTTCTACTACTATGTGTATGTTACATTGCAATCATTTTGATTAAATTTGCTAATGTTGTAACAATTTAGATTGCAATACCATCTTCACCTGTTTGGCACTTTGCTATACACTAGCAATGTTTATTTCAATTCTTGTTTGTGAACATCTTACTTGTTGGTTCTATCAGTGATATTTTTCATTAACAACACTAAAACAAACATTTCAACAAAAAATTTCATAGATAAGATTTTCAACACGACCAAGATTTTCAACACGACCATTACATTCATATCATTCATTATTCAGCCATTACATTCATTCAAACAGTATTGCTAGAACCACATCCTTCTTCATTTGCCTTCCTTTCCTTGAGTTTTTTTTATAGAATTCTTCCAAATCTTTAATCCTTTTTTCCAATGCCTTAAGTTTTTCTAATGTAATGTCATCTTGGTTCTCCTTCTCCTTAACATCACCATCTAGATTTTTCTGTTTCTCAACATCATCCTCTTTCTTGTCTAGTACTTGTTCCTTCTCCAATGCCTTACCATTTTCAGATAAGTACAAAGCCATTGTTGATTGTTGTATGTGTACTATCGAATTGTGTGTATTTATGCTTATTTTGTTGCATTGTGTTTAGGCCGGGAAAAAAAATGGCGGGAAACTGGATAAGCGTCTTTTTTAGCTAAATATTTAAGCAACTATTTTTTAGCGAAAATTTATAAGCAACCTTTTTTATTCGAATTTCCTACATAATACGTCGACAACTGTAAAGTACTATTACATAAACCAATATATCCTGAGCGACTTTTTAAAAGCGCCTTTTTTATTTTAGCGATTTATCATACACTTAAACCTTATCTTTTATCTTTTTTTTGGCCACATTCACTTTCTACCGACCAGAACCCTAGCTGTTTTCGTTCAACTGTCGTTTTCGTTCAATTATTAAAATTGAATTGTGCAAAAGGTTCGTGATACTTTATTGTCATGGTCCCCCATTTGTCTGTATTTTATGTTTCAGTATTCATATCAATTTTTGTGGCCACATTCACTTTACATGCTTGTTGCGTTCATGTCATTTTTAATGTTCTTTCTTACTCATAAAATTAGTAGAGTTTTAATATTTTTGGAATTGTTTATAAGGTAATCATGGCAATTGAGTTTGTGGTGCGACCAAACATAACTGTGTACCCTGGGTTTCTTGAGCTTCCTCAAGTATTTGCTGACTGTGCTTTTAAGGGGTATCGGCATTTATATTTAACTGGGATTCAAAGACAACGAAGGAAAGTAAGGATTGTTGCTCGGTTAGGAGGTCCCATTAGGATTTTAGGTAACAAATGGGTAGAATTTGTTCATGAAAACATGTATACGGATGTTCATATGTTACACTTTGTTCAAGAAGGTGATGACTCTTTTTACGTTACTGGCTATGATTCTAATGGGTCGGAAGTTGAGGAATATGCTGCTGTAGAAAGTCGTCATATAAGGTTTCAGAGTTATAGGCTGCCATACCCTTATATTCCACAGGTGATTTGATTTATATATTTATAAGAATTACATATTTTTGTTTACGTTTTTTACCAATAAGTGTACTTTATTACTGTATATGTTATAATTGTCAATCATGTTGTTGTCTCAGACATTGACCACAAATTTTTTAGCTGGTATTGGGTTGCAAGCTACCGTTGTTGTTGTTGTTGAAGGAATGGAGTTTAATGTGGATGTTACTTGGGGCTATGAAGGAGGTCATGATCCTCGTCCTTTGTATGTTATGGATGATGAAATGTGGTTGGCTGCTCTTCAATATTCCGATATTGAGTTTGGGGTTGTTATTGTTTTTACTAAATTGGAGAACAATAGCTTGAATATAACCGTGTTTGGTGTTGATGGTAGGGCAAAGATACAGGGGCAGTTTTTGGGTGTGACGCAGTTGTTTTTTCCACAACATGATCTAATGAAGATGGAGGTTGTATGCGTAGCTGTTTATGTGTTTTTTGTTTGTTATTTAGTAATCTCATAATCATATTCGGTGGTTATCATTAATTGTAAGGTATAATATGTTTTAACATATATATATTTAAGATTTAATTTGATATTTTTGAAACAGGTGATGAGCGAATGCAGCACATTTGCCAATGGTTTGGTCACCTTGATCATTTTGGTGAGAGAACGATGTCATTTACAAAGGTCTTCGAAATTCTTGCGTTATCTAGACTTGTAAGTTTGAGTTTTGTGTGTACTTTTTTCTATGCATTTATAGTAGAATTGGTAATTATATATATATATATATATATATATATATATATATATATATATATATATATATATATATATATATATATATATATATATATATATATATATATATATATAATTGTAAAACACCGTGATATTCCAGATGATTTTCTTGACAATCATCCTATGCATTTTCAAACCGCCTTTGCTTAGGCATGATGTTGTCGAATACATGATGCGAATTAAGATGGATTATCATAGCGAGAATCCATACCGGGTGAATCATGTGAATGCATTAGGTGACTGGAACCACTTTTTTGAAGATTGTTTGTTTGAGTATGGAAAGATGATAAGGTTTAAGTTCATGTATGTAGATTGTGATGATGATTTGGAGTATCCTGTTTTCCATGTTTGTTAGGAAAACTGATACATTTCATGAATGACATTTTAAGGTTTTTATTCAGGTTAGATGGTTATGTTTGGTGACATGAAGAAACTTTTAGTGGTGGGTGTGTATATACTTGGATTCAAACATCAACTCTTTTTTTATGTAGACTTGGATTCGATTGGACTGTTTAGGCTGTTACAAATGTTAGAGTTTACGATAAGTACTTTTCAATATGTATAAATTGTGAGCGTATGGATCATGGGGTCAATTATTGTTTGTGAACATCTGACTAACAAGTTGTATAAGTGATATTTTTCATTAACAACACCAAAACATCAACTCTATCAAATTTTTCATAGATAGATTTTCAACACAACCATTACATTCTCAACCATTACATTCATGTCATTCATTATTCAACAAGTCATATGTATTTATGCTTATTTTGTTGCATTGTGTTTAGGCGTGAAAAAAAATGGCGGGAAACTGAATAAGCGGCTTTTTTAACTAATTATTTAAGCAACTATTTTTTTGCGAAAATTTATTAGCAACTTGATTTATTCGACTTTCTTACATGATAGTACATTGACAACTGTAAAGTACTATTACATAAACCAATATATTCTGAGCGACTTTTTAAAAGCGCCTTTTTCAATTTTAGCGATTTATGATACACTTAAACCTTATCTTTTATCTTTTTGTGGCCACATTCACTTTCTACCGACCAGAACCCTAGCTGTTTAATAATCCAATTCAACTGTCGTTTTCGTTCAATTATTAAAATTGAATTGTGCAAAAGGTTCGTGATACTTTATTGTCATGGTCCCCCATATCAATTTTGTCTGTATTTTATGTTTCAATATTCATACCAAATTAGGGTTTACATGATTAAACTATTGTATTTTATGTGTTCCTTTAACAGGATGGCACCTAGTTGCAGTTCAGATCCTTGTTACCTGTTTGATGTTCATGTTTATGGCGAGTTTTATTTCCAACCACTTAGGTATGAAAATGGGGGTGTTTTTTATTGGAGTATGTCCAAGGATAAGAAGCTGGACTATAGTAGTATGTGCCATTATCTTAAAGAACGTACTAAGCTAAATTTCCATTCTTTGTTTTTCTGTTTACCATAATGTCAATCAGAAGTAGGCTTGAAACTAATAGAATGTGATAGGGATGTGGCTGCCATGTATGACCTTGCTGATCGCTATGGGAAGTTAATGATGTATATGGCACATAATCCACAAAACTTATTTGATTTTTATTATCAGAATCTTACCTTTTATGATTCTGAAGATGATTATACAACTAAATTGATTATCCATGGAAGAAGGTTAAAAGATGCTAGCAATATGACATATGATGAGCTTATTGCTTGGGCTGAAGAAGAAGCGAGCAGCCTTATTGATGATGATGTCGATATGTCTGTTAGGGATGTAGTTGCTAAGCCTAAGGTTAAGCGTAAGTTGGTTTTCATTGAAGAGTAAGATAAAGCCTTTGCAGCCAGTCGATAAAAAAAAAGCAACGCTATTTATGAGCTTTTAGATGCTACTTTGTGAGACATAAATCTAATAAACCAAGCGATATATGTGTCACAAAATAGCATTTAACAGCCCAGGAATCTCGCCTTTTTTTTGTTGTTGTGTAAAGCAAACACTTCTATTTTCTCCTGGTGCGTCAAAGTTACCAATTAATTCATATCACACTTACCACAGGACACGTATCTATATCGATTATCCATTATTTTGATGATGTAGGATATCTTTTCAACACTACATTGCAAGCCAGCATAGGAAGGTCAATTAAACACTACATGGCTGCAACACCATCATATCAAGCCAGCAGGTTATAACACAGGTATGTTCCAACAAACGTACTTAGACACACATAAGTAAATAAGTGCACATATTAAAAGATCCAACAAAATAAACCTTGCTAGGTTTATTAAAACATCCATAAACATAAACATAAACTTTAGACATTCCTTAAACCCCACAACCCTAGCCATACCTTAAACCCAAAAGACATATGAAAAACACTAGAAGAAACCAGATCAGTACACCATAGACTTGAGCTTCTCAATGAATGATAGAAGCTCCCCTGCTCGCTTCTGCTTTTTCACAACCTTCACCAAAATTGTTGCAACTTCTGCCAAATCTTCATTTTGCAAATTATTCAACTGTGAAATGCTTTGCACACATGAATCAAAAGGATACAAAAGCTCCAACTCTCCAATCACACAATCCCTCTCAGCAACACGAGCCATAATATCTTGGGCTTTTTTCGTTAATTCTGCTTCATCCACCCTAGTGACAGTAACCTCCCTCTGAAATTTCTCCACCATCATGTCCCTAACAAGACTAGAACCAGCAGCAGCAGCTAACTCATTGCAGAAAGGCATTGGTGTTGTCATCTTCTTCTTTTCTTTTTCTTTTTTTTAAAAAAAAACAGTGATTTTTGGTCTATGTTTGTGTGTTTGAAGTTAAAATTTTCCTTTGGTTATGATTGGTTATGTGTGTTTTTATATGAGTTATAAGCTCTTTTGATTTGATAGCCACCTTGAGCCACCCATAGTAATTATGCCTGATAACATCAAATTAGCCTGGTCTTTTATATATCAAATTCCCGTGTTTATGGCCTCATTTGTATTAATATGGTACTTAGTTCGTTCATATTCGTTAATAATTGCATTTCAGGTTAAATGAGGCGTTGGAGCGGAAAAGAAGTGATAAAAGGCCAAAGAGATATATTCTGAAGATTGATTTACGAGGGCCTATGAATTAATTGTGAAGGTTACGTCATAACTGCTTAATAATGCTACAGCGTAAATGTGATGCTTTGAAGGATATGACGGAACCAATTCTTATGGTTACGTCGTAATTATTTTGGTGAAGGTTACGGCATAACATGAAATTATTTACGCCGTAGAGGCAATTTCGAAGGGGATAAGTATGAGTTGGCAAAGGCTTACGGCGTAACCTGATGTTTAGTTACGCCGTAATTAATTACTTGGGCGCAAAGTTTTGAAGGATACGGCGTAATTATAATTTAATTACGCCGTAGTTAATTAAATGCGGATATTTTATAAGAAGTTTTGAAGTCCAGGGGCTGAAGTCGTGAATATTAAAAGAAGTTTATTACACATTCATGTGTAAAATAAAAACCAAGTCTCCAAGTGATAAGTATTTAAAGCTCAAGGACCTAATGTTGCAATTAATAGAAAATATTTATTATAAATAGTCATGTCATTCATGTTAGTCTAATCTTTCTATGAACAATTGAATAAGGAAATATACTAAGTTTATTTATTAAAACAATCATAACATGAAATTATTACGGCATAACATGAAATTATTTACGCCGTAGAGGCAATTTCGAAGGGGATAAGTATGAGTTGGCAAAGGCTTACGGCGTAACCTGATGTTTAGTTACGCCGTAATTAATTACTTGGGCGCAAAGTTTTGAAGGATACGGCGTAATTATAATTTAATTACGCCGTAGTTAATTAAATGCGGATATTTTATAAGAAGTTTTGAAGTCCAGGGGCTGAAGTCGTCAATATTAAAAGAAGTTTATTACACATTCATGTGTAAAATAAAAACCAAGTCTCCAAGTGATAAGTATTTAAAGCTCAAGGACCTAATGTTGCAATTAATAGAAAATATTTATTATAAATAGTCATGTCATTCATGTTAGTCTAATCTTTCTATGAACAATTGAATAAGGAAATATACTAAGTTTATTTATTAAAACAATCATTAGTTACAGACTTGTTTTTCAGGGTACTTATACTTTTCTAACCGACACTACAAACCGACATAACGGTTCATGATAACTGCCATAACCGAATGTAACTGTTTTTCGGTTGTGGACTTTACTTTTGACACACTAGACCCTTTAACTTATACATATACATATATTTGACTTTTCGTGTTTGACTTTGACTTTCATGTTTGACCTTCATGGATTAGATAAATTAGTATCCAATACTCCTCCCTAATTTATTAATCCATGTCTTCGATATATTCAAGCTCTGTTGGAATCACTCCTAAACCATAATTAAGTGTTAGTAATTAATATGTAATAGTTAGCTTAATTATGGCCTTTATGTTTGTTTTAGCCTTAAGCTTATGAAGAAGGCCCATGAGCTTAGGCCCATGTCCAATAAGGAAATAGGGAAGGAGAGGGAGTGTTGCCCTAGCTCTTTGCCTATAAATACATTGTAATAACTCTCACTTGAGGGTTGGTTGTTCAAGTTTTCATTTCATTCATTCTCTACGCCTAAACCGTATTATTATTATCGTGTGTATGATTGTTTACTTGTTCAATCGCCTCTATCTCTTTCTTATTACTTGTGTTTGTAAAACTAGTGACCTATCAGTGGTATCAATCGCCTACTAGTTGGGTGAATCATGTTTGTCTTTGAAGTGGGTTTCGGTCCTACGCTTAAAACGCACCTTTGATACTTTGGTTCGCTTAAAAACATCTTTTTTACACTTTTGAATCCAAGATTCTTGTCCTTTCAATGTCTTAAGGTGTTAAAATAAGTGTTTTTGGCAAAAAGTTTCAAACTTTATGCGTGGATAGTTGTTTTGATCGAGTTTTTGAGCGTGGTATCATCCTACTCAGATAGCGTTTTAGAGGCTTTGGTTCATCAAGTTTCACACTTTTGTGTATTTTGGTGTTATTGAAGCTATTTTATCACACAAAAACTGGTTTAGAAACACTTTTGGACGAAATCAAAATTACGAGTAAAACTCCGCGTAGTAAAACCCTAAAACTACGCGTAAGTATCTCCTTGGTTTGATCTTCATTTTCGTGGTTTATTCCGTGTTTTCTTACTTGGATAAGTCTGAAAATACGTCGACTTTGGATATCTTTTGCCTTTGTGATAGTGTAAAGATCATTTGAGCAAAACCCTAAAATTACGCATAAGCAAAAGCTTCGCCGTGAAATCCCACGATAAGATTCACTTTACGTGTAAACTTAGTTCTACGCATAAGGTAATCCTACGCCTAACTTTCTACGCCTAACTTTTGTCTACGCATAACTTTAGTGCTTTTTCCTACTTACGCGTAAGCTAAATCCTACGCGTAACTCCTTATTGTTACGCGTAATTTTTGGTGTTTTTACGCATAAGTGCTACTTGGTTCTTGTCTTTTCTACGCCTAAGGACACTTCATCAACAAAGGTTCATTCGACAACAAAGATCCATTTTTACTACACAAGTTAATCAACATGTCTCAACCACCATACTTTAACTATTTCCCTTACACTTATAATCAACAACAACAACAATTAACTCCACAACATCAACAATGGAATCAACAACAAGCAATTTATCAACAACAATTTAATCAACAACATACTCCACAACTTGGTGCAATTCCACCTCCTAATATGGTTCAAACACCACCAAGTCTTCAAGTACTACCTTACACAGACTCATACAATCAACATCCATCAAGGACCACTATGAAGGAACCGACATGGTTTGGCAAAATGTGTGAAGCTTTAAGTAGCCAACAATCAATTCATGAGGCTGGATCACTTGATAGACGTCCAATGCTCACTCCAGGAAATTACGACCAATGGATGCTTAGATTCTTTAGGTTTTGTGATCTGAAGAAGCCACATGGCAAATTCTTAAAGAAGGTTATCTTAGAAGGTCCATTTCAGATGCCTACTATCACTATACCCAGAGATCCTACTGCAACTCCACCAAGAGATGTTGGGAATTACAAGTTTGAGTTGATAAAGACAAAAAGAATGAAACAAGAGGGACTTAATATGACAAGAAGGAAACCTACTAAAAGATGGAAGGACTTGCTTGCAATGAAAGTTTTATTATTTAGTCCTTATCCTCTAGTATATAAAGAGGACATAGGTGTAGGTTTTTAATTAAGTCTTCCAATAATGTAGTCGACAAAAAGGTGTGTGTTTAGCCTAGACGTTAGGGAAGAACGTCTAGGGATTTAGATTAGTGTGTCCTAGGCGTATGGATCATTGTAAACGCCTAGGTTATTAGTTTAGTTAGTAGACGTGTTCCTATAAACGTTTAATATTTATTAGAGTATTAGTGAATGAAAAACCTTGTTCAATAACAAAGTATTGTTTTGATTATTCCGCTGCGTATAATATTATTGTCTTTGTTATTGATCCCTAGCCGAGCTCATAAACGATCTTATCAATTGGTATCAGAGCTTGGGGCTCGTGATATCTAGGATTACAAGGTTTTATGTGTCGAAGAATGATGAAAAAGGAAGAAAAATTCGAAGCTCAAATTTTCGTATTTTTATACAGCACTGTTTTGAAACAGCCATAACTTTTTATTGAACCGTTGGATCGGGCTGAAATTTGGACTGGAGATTCTTGGTATATCAAGGAAGGTTTTGACCGGAGGTATCTTTAATTGGAGGTCTGAGTCGAAAGTTATAAAGCGTCGAAGTTGGCTGCTGAAGGGTTTTTCAAAAACGAATTTTAAGGTTTTTAAGGATTGAATTTAACGTGGTATGGTGTACGGTTGTTATTGTGTACATGCCTTTGATTGGTCCTGAATGAATGGTCACTTACATGGTATTAATATGTTGAATAAAGTGCATCATGTGGTTCGTGTGTGGGACTGTTTTGATATTCATTAATTAGAAGGATGGATTCTATGTTATAAGGTCTACGGAAGTTATGATGGTCTCTCATTGTGATTGGTCTAAAATCTCAAGTATTTGTATGATTGTTTGACTTGACTGGTCATATCTTTGACATGGGATATCACGTGGTATGTCATTGATTGGACGATGGACCGAATATTGGTCAAATTGTGGGGCTACCTATTGGAGGTCATTGTGCACGTGGTAATATGATCACATGGAACAGTATATCCACATTAATTCTCGTCAAGTGAGTATACTGGTTATTATTTGTGTGTTGAATGAAAGTACTGATGGAGGTTTATTATCAAAGTACTGATTGAATTTGAAAGTACTGTCAATGCAAAGTACTGTTGATTTTTTAAAAGTACTGGTGATTAGACGAGATGGATTTTTCAAGGTACTGCAGGTTTAAAAGGATTGTTCGCTCATAATTTTCGAAAGTACTGCAGTTTTGATGAAAGTACTGCTCCTTCCCAACATACTGCTCATGCTTTATTACGAGAAGATTTTGATTTAAGGGGAAGTCGAGCATGATTTTTGGATGACACACACACAGAGAGGTTATTGTTCACACACACAGGAAGAAATTTATGTTCTTAAAAGGATTTTAAAAAGGCTCGTTATGGAGTTTTATTGAAGAATTGATTACGAAGAGGATTATTTATCACTTATTTGAAGGTGAAGTGGAATTGCTTGGTTTGTGTTCTTATCATCTAGCTTGATGAATCTAGCAATGTGTGATTTTTCTTATAATGCTCTATGCACACATTGTCTATCACTTGAAGGAGTTACATTGTAGTGCTCAGTGTCTCATATAGTTGAGGATTCTTTTCAAGGGATTGCGGTCTACTTATATTTGCTTCGTATAAGTATGGAGTTCCATGGATAGTAAAGATTTAAGACATAAGTTTGGGAAATTCTACTTCTTCATCAAGTTTGTTATATTTGGTGTTCTTCATAAAGTGATCATTACAAGGAGCTTACAGATTTTGAAGAATCAAGAAGATGGTTAACATATGGTTTTAGGGAAGCTTATTGTTAAAAGTTTAACCATCTACATGCATCACTCAAGGGAAGTGTTTGATTTTACTATTGTTGATCATTATTACTACGCTAGTTGAAGTTTTCTCTTGCTTTGGATCCATTTTTCTTATGGTGTGTAATGGTGGGCGATTTGAAGCATTGGAAATCTTAAATTGGAAGTATGATATTGGTTCGTGGTGGTCAAGATCATTATTTGCATACGTTCCCTATTTAGATAATAACAAAAGGGAAGAGATGTTTGAGTGACATGTTTAAGTCAAGGGAAGATTGTTTCATTCATGGTGAGATTTATTTATCTCAACTTCGCTACTGCCTAGGAAGTTCGTACAAGAATCATGGTTGTTTTGTCATCATCAAATAGGGGAAGATTGTTGGGTCTATTATAGATTTGATGATACAAAACAAGAAGAATGAAACATGAAGGACTAAAAGTGACAAGAAGGGAAACTACAAAAAGATGGAGGATTTGGAAGATTCTAGAAGATAAGCTTAAAAGAATATTTAGTTTCCTAATTGTATTGTTTCCTAATTATATTATGATTCCTCTTGTAAACCCTAGATGTCTATAGTATATAAAGAGACATTGGGTCATTAGTTTTAGCACGTACGTACAAGATGTAGACGTCTAAAGATGTGTGTGTGTGGGAACCTAGGCGTAGGGATTGGGAAAACGCCTAGGGTTTAGTGGTTTAGTGATTTAGTTATTTAGTGTTAAAGATCAAGTCTTTGATCTTTATTATTGTTTAGTTAGTTTATGATAATGAAAAACCTTGTTCATTATAACGTTAATTCTTATTGAATATTCCGCTTTCGTTATTATGTGTTCCTAGATATAATATTAGACCTCGTCTAAGAGCTTTAAACGATCTTCACAAGAGATGAACAAACAAACATTGCTACTGTTGCAGACTTAAGACCTGAAGAACTTCTCCACTATGAAGCAGATGAGCTCGCAATGCAGTATATCCTCTTAGGATTACCTAACCCAATTCTTCGTAATGTTGATGCTCAAAAGACTGCACAGAAAATGTGGGAACAAATTCATCTACTCATGGAAGGAACTGTACTCAATCAGGAGGATTTGGAATCCAAAATATATCTGGCTTATGAACACTTCATGATTGAACCTGGGGAGACACTTGAGTCTTATCATCATCGATTTTCAGACATCATCAATGATTTGGAAAAACACAATATCATCATGCCACGTATTGCTGTCAATACAAAGTTCCTAAGTAGTCTTGGTCCAGAATGGGAGAAGTATGTCATTTTCCTCCGCTGCGAAGGATATGCATCATGCGCCTTACGGATTGTTGTACGATTACTTGAAGCCTTAACAAAAGGAAGTTGAAATGAAAAGGATTCTCCGTGCACAAACTGCTCCACAGTCACATCCGGACAATCAACAACTCGCCTTGTATGCTCAACAGAATTATCCTCTCAACCAAAGAACTCTACCAACTCGCTTCAACCACACCTTCACAAAGAACAACCTCAACAAAATCAATTGGTTCCATACAACCACAACAATGCTCAAGCATATGTCGCTGAAGCTCTTGAGGAAATCGATCCGCTCGAAGCATTGCAACAAGGATTTGTTACGATAGCTAATGCTTTTGGCCGTTATACCAACAAATCCAACAATCGATTCGTACCTCCTCAACACACGGACTCAAGTCATTGTGAACAATGGACGGTTGAAGTTGAATCGTGCTAATGGTCGCGGATGGGCGGTGGTCAAGGGTTTAATGTCGTGGTAGGAATAACAACAGAGTTCAAGTGGTGGAACAAGGAAATGCTCGAAATTGGTTAAATGGTCTTCGATGCTACAACCGCAATGAGATGGGACACTGGCTAATGCATGCCCAAAGCCAAGGACTAGGGGCGTGCTTACTTCAAAGAGGCTTTACTTTTGGCTCTTAAAGATGAAGCCGTGGATCTCTCATGACAAAGAATAGAGCTTTATGGCGGATGCGCACTCGAGATGATGATATGGAGGACTTGCGGTGCCAATGCAACAAGTATGTTGATGGCTAATATGCAAGAGCTACATGTTGGGAATTATGTGAAAGTCCGATTATGTTTGATATTAATGCCAAGGGTTTCTACCGTGAAGTGGATTCTCGCCAAGACTTATTCTCATGAAGAATAATAGTGATTAGTTTGATTCTGCATAAGTGTTTATTCCGTGTTTAGTTTATTTTAGTGTGGATATACATGAGCTTTATTAGGAAGTGATTGTGTATATCTTATTTAGTTTTATGATTATACGCTTCTTGGAAAACGGTTTAGCGATATTGTTTAGGGTTCCTTGTCTATAAAAGGAACACATTAGAAAGGTTTATGTACCGATTGAAAACTCGCTTTTAGTTAATATTAAGATCCATAGAGGATCAAGAAGTTCTTAGTTATTTGTTACTTGTGTTTATATTCATTGATAAACATTAGTAGTAGAGATTGTCTTTTATTGTGCTTGTGATTACATAGGCATATATAGCGATCCACGAGCTCAAGATCTATCAAGGTCTCGTATGCTCTGTTTCAACAAGTGGTATCGAGCCTCGTGAGAGTCTCTACGATACTAAGGACAAGCTTTTCTTAACACCAATACAACCATTACAATAACACCATGCCCGGTTCGATCTCGAACCGAACTCACCAACAACCAAAACTCCACCCATCTGCAAAGAACTAAGTCTTGCTAATAGCAATGCTAAGTTTCCTTACCTTAAAAGGGAGGAATATGATCTTTGGGCTATGAAGATGCGAATCTGATTTCCAACATTGATTGGAATCTATGGCGATAATTTTGAAGGGGAGCGACAAGAGAACTACCACGGATGTCAGCGGGAACATGATTAATGTTCCTCCCAAACTACAAGAGTTGCTAGCGATTCGAGAGAAACAAAGGTCGAACTATTCTTACGCAAGCTATTCCCGAGGATCACTGAGTGATTTTCACTTCATGCATGACGCCAAGGATATATGGTTAGCTATTAAAGCAAAGTTCGTGGGAATGAGGAGTCTAGAAGGTCAAGAAGTCCATGCTCGGACAACAGCTTGGGACTTTCGGATCTCGAAGAGGAAGGAATTCACAAGGGCTATGATAAGTTTCACAAGATCTTGAGTCGGTTGCACCGACTTGAGGCAAAGCGGATAATGATGATCAGAACTCTAAGTTTCGAGGTCATTACCTCCATCCCGGCTACATGTGAGCATAGCTTTAAAAGCTAAAGGTGGTTTGGACATGATGACATTTGATGAGTCGTACAACAAGCTTAAAGCTCTTGAACATGATGTGAGAAGTCCTTTTCGATCATCTTCATCGCTAGTAATGTTTGCATTTGTTGGAGCCTCTACTCCAAAGTCAAGCTATTTTCCAAGCTCATATCCATCATCATCTAATGTCGCTCCTTCATCAAGCTCTCTTCCTAGATCCAAAGGAATTATGGAAGATGTACTTGGAACCTTCTTTCTTGATTATGATCCTCGGCAGAACGGCTTATGAGGATTTTGATCGGTGGACCCGCTTGACATGGAAGAGATGAAGTCAAGTGGCAAGTGGCCATGATTTCCATGGATATCAAGAACTTTGAGCGCAAAGTCGGTAGAAGATTTGGGTTCAAAGGACGTGATCCGCAAGGTTTGACAAAAGGAAGGTTAAATGCTTCACATGCCAATGTATGGGTCACTTTTCAAGAGAATGCAAAGGCAGAAAGTCGGTGATGAAGTACGATACTCTACTTATCGGTGATGATCGGAAGGATGCGGAACTTCAAAGGGTTCAACTGCATTGGTCACTCTTGATAGCAATGTGGACTTGGAAGCTACATGAGGAGTCCGATAATGATGGTTCCGAGAATGTTGGGTTGATTGCGGGATGTACTTCGAAGATAGGCATGATCGATTGCCTTGATGGGAATCTCTCGAATACAAAACTGCTTGTTTGGTTGTAGTGAGCGTTATAATGAACTCAAACAAGCTTATGATATTATGGAACCAAAATATAATGAATACTATGTGGAAGTAGAAGCTTATAAACAGGGCTTTAAAAACACTAGAAAGACAAAAGGTTTGGTTCGGAAAGAATGAAATAGCTTATGGTGAGAAAATAGGTGTTTTAGAAAGAGATCTCGAATGTGCTACAAATGAGTTAAAATGGTCTCGAGAAATTAAGAGCGTATGTAGAGTCGAAAATCTAGAGCTTAAGGAAAACTTAAGGAGGAAATTGCTAGGAATAATGAGTGGATGATGAATGGTAGTAAGTTGGCTAGTCTCATTTATAGCGATCAAGCTCCCAATTCTCTGTGGCTTTAGGTTTTAAGAAATATGTAGGCCTAGAAGCTAGGGATGACACACGTAGATCTACACCACCGGGCCTAGCACATTTTGTAAAAGAAGGTGACCTACATGCTGTTCGTGGACCAATTAGAGGTGAGCACATGCCCATTGACCTTTCCACTACTAATGACTTTGATGGATCACACCATCTGTATGGCAAAAGTCAAAAGACTTGCTGCACCCTAATACTTCTACTAATGACTTTGTCTCTTGTGTTCACAAGTGACAAGTCCTCCAAGCAAGGGTCTACAGAGTGTGATTCAAATGACAAGTCGACCTTCCCAAGTCGACCTTCCCAAGTCTTCACCCCGCCTCGCACCCAAGACTACCAATAAGCATGACAGAGTTGTCGCCAAGGAATGCCCTTCCAAGGCAGTTGCCTCTCAAGACTTGCTTTTAATTCTTTGCATAATAATACTTGTTAAAAACAATTCTTTCATGGTTTTGGTTTGAATACTTTTGCTTGTAAGAATACTTCTTTTGGTTTGAATAAATCTTCTCTTGAAAGAAATGTTTTGTGTGTGGAAGTAAATCTCATTTAATTAAGGATTGTGATTATCATGAGCAAAGAATGAGTAGGTGTGGTGATTCTAGGAATTCTAGACCAATGTGGACCAATGTTAATGATATACCACCTTATGTTCCACAAGTCGCTAATTATAATACTTCTTTTCCTTGGAGAAGATCTTTGGAAAACCATATGTTCAACCAACCATGAATATTTTAAAAATGGTTTTGGCCTAGTTATGTTAACCCTATGACTAATGGGAAAGTCTACCGATCTCTTTGTCAAGACCTCGTGAGGTTGTTCTTGGAATAAACAGAGACCTAAGTTTCATTGGAAACCCAAGAACAATAGTGGATCTTATACTTCTACATGGCATAACTCATATGATCCACAAGGCGTGTTCAAGTCGAGAATGACTTGAGCCTCATAGTGTACTAATTCTTTGTATATTTTGTTGTTGTTGTAGGATCATCCCCTTAAGCATAAAGATGTTGGAATTGTTGATGATGGTCGTTCTAGAAGTATGTCGGAAACAGGGATATGATGCATAACTTTATACCTATTGAAGGTGGAGGCAATGTAACCTTTGGAGGAAGTGATGGACGAATTACGGAAAAGGGACCATCAAAACACCTCGGTTGGACTTTGAGAATGTTTACTATGTTAAGGAACTTCAACACTTCAATTTGTTTCGGCCTCACAAATTTGTGACACTAAGAACAAAGTACTCTTCACGAGAGGATGAATGTCTTGTCTTTGTCTAAAGACTTCAAACTCCCGTAAGATACTTCAATTCCATCAAGGTTCCTCGTAGTCACAATTTGTATACATTCAACTTAACAGATGTCAAACCAACAGTGACTTAACATGTTTGGTGGCTAAAGCATCCGTGGATGCGTCCACCAAATGGCACGTAAGGATGGCCCATGTCAATTTCAAGACCATCAACCGACTTTCTAAACGGGCCTTGTTCAAGGACTTCCCCCAAAGTATTCACCAATGATCATAAGCGTGTTGCATGCAACAAAGGAAAGAAGCACAGAGCCTCCTACAAAGGTGTTCTCATTACAAAAAGAACCATTATTTCGAACCTCTTCACCGCTTCATATGGATCCGTTTGGTCCAACTAAAGTGAGAAGCATTGATCATAAATATTTTTGTCCGGTGATCATTGATGGATTTAGTAAATTTTGTTGGGTATTCTTTCTAAGAACCAAAGATGAAACATCGAGATATTGAAAGACTTCATTACCCTTATTGAGAATCATTGAACAAAAAGGTGAAAGGAATTAGGTGTGATAATGGTACGAGTTCAAAATGCCATTCGATAGAACTCTGCGGGTTAAAGGGAATCAAAGGGACTATAGCACTCCAAGAACCCCTCAACAAAATGGGGTGGCGAAAGAAAAATAGAACCTTAATAGAAGCGCAAGATCAATGCTAGCAGCACTCTAAACTTCCTACCATGTTTTGGACCGAGGTCACAGTAGTACGACTTGTTATGTACTCAATAGAGTGTCCATTACTAGACCACATCTTAAAACACCATATGAACTTCTCTTTGGAAACGTTCGTTATTCATTACCTTAAACCGTTTGGTTGTCGGTGACAATCTTAAATACCGTGATCCTTTGGGCAAATTTGATGAGAAAGTCGATGATGGCTACATTGTGGGGTATTCGCTCATAGTAAGGCATCTGAGTTTACAATGTATCCGCAAAGAAGATTGAGGAGACATTGAATCGAGGTATCTTGAAGACAAGCCTAATGTTCAAGGCCGGGTCATGTTTGGTCATTTGATCTTGACTACTTGACCGATTACTTGGGTTATGCTAGACATAAGGTCGATCAAAATGCGATTCTGAAGCATCTCCAACTCCTAATACTGAGACACTTTGGATGCTAATTACGACAGCTGGTCCGATGATGAACAACCCATTGTAGTACCTTCCTTCTCTCCTAACAATTTTGTAGGTGACACTTCTAAAGATTATAACGATGTGTGAAGATGAATTCTATTATCTTGAGGACCTTGCGGTGAAGAAACAAGAGTATGCACCAATTTAGATCTTTGAGAGGAATGTTGAAAATAGTACAAATGAAGTTTCTCGTAAACTTCAATTCTTTGAAGTTAGTTCTGCTTTCTCCTCACCTCTCCAATTCGGTGAAAGATATGATGACACTACTCCTATGTCTACTAAAGTGTCAACAGATCTTGGTGAACCTTATACAAGGTTTCCAAAACCTTCGATCTTGGTCATCATCAACCTAAAGCGCATCTTCAATACACCTTCTTATGATAATCGACTTTGAACCTCAAATGACTAATCTTGATTCTTCCATTGATGTCAACACCACCACTACAACAAGGATCAATAATGTACATCCACGCCTAATATTATTGGTGATCCTAATGCTCTGTTAGAACAAGAGGCACCGTGGCGCGTTAAATATGGACAGTGGCTTTTGTCTCTTATGTCTCAAATCATCAGAGAGACAATCACACGACTATCAACATTGTCTGCTTGCTTGTTTTCTCTCAAGTGGAACCAACCAAAGGTTACTCGTGCTCTTGAAGACTCAAGTTGGCTTGAAGCTATGCAGATGAGATGCAACAGCTTCAAAATCACAGGTCTGGATATTGGTGCCACTACACGATGGTAAGTATGCTATTGGGACAAAATGGATTACGAAGAATAAGAGATGCTCGGGGTGTTGTCATCAAGAACAAAGCAGATTGGTTGCACAGGTTATAGACAAGAGGAGGGAATCGATTATGATGAAGTGTTTGCACCAAAGGCAAGAGTTGAGGCTATCTGGATTTTTTAGCTTATGCATCCTATATGGGCTTTATGGTCTATCAAATGGATGTTAAAGGAGCCTTCTTGTATGGTGAAATTGAAGAGGAGGTGTATGTCACTCAACCTAAAGGATTTGAAGATCCGGATCATCCAAATCATGTTTATAAGGTGGTCAAAGCTCTCATGGACTACATCGAGGCACCTAGAGCCCGGTATGCTAGGTTTCTACATTTCTGTTTGAAGCATGGTTACGTAAGAGGTGCAATTGATAAGACTCTTTTCCTAAAGAAGAATTCCACCGACATTATTCTTGTGCAAGTCTATGTGGATGATATTATCTTTGGATCCACAAAGGAGGCTTGGTGCGGGGAGTTTGAGGAGCTTATGAAGGAGAGTTTCGAGATGAGTGCAATGGGAGAGATGACTTTATTTTTGGGTCTTCAAGTTCGTGAAAAACTCGATGGTATCTTTATCGGTCGGGATAAATATGTGAGGACATATTGAAGAAGTTTGGTATGGAGGGTGTACGGATTGCTATTACACCTTATGAAGCTCCAAAGTCAAAGACCAATAATGAAGCCGATCCACCGTGAATGTTCATTTGTACGTGTCTATGATTGGGTCTTTGATGTATTTAATGACCTTCCAGCCCGATATTACTTATCTTGTGATCTCCTTTTAAGTTGGAAGCTTATAGTGATAGTGACTATCTTGGTGCTAATCGGATAGGAGGTCCACCACCGGAGGTTGCCAATTCCTTGAAAGAGATTGATTTCTTGGCAATGCAAGAAACAAACTATTGTGGCTACCTCATCTCTCAAGGTAGTATGTGGTCGCGCTAATTGTCAGATGTGTTCTTTGGATTCAAAATCGCTTGTTGGATTATGGGTATAATTTCATGAACACAACAATTTTATTGATAATCAAAGTACCATATGCATTGTTAAAATCCAGCTTTTCACAATGAACAAAACATATTGAAATCGAGCACCACTTTATAAGAGATGCATATGATAAAATTTGATAAATGTGGTCAAAATTCATCTTGATGATAATGTGGCGATCTGTTAACAAAGGCTTTGAAGGACCAAGGTTTCAACACCTTGTGGTCCATATTTGCATGCTTAACCCTTAACGCAAAGTTTAAGGGAGGCATAGGCCTCGGGGAGGCATATGCCTCGGGAGGATTGTGTATAACTTTGCATTTTCTATGTAATTTTGTATATTTGATAGTTTTTAACTAACTCTAACTCGCTAATGTATTTTTAGTGTGTTTCTTTGTTGGTTTGTGTACGCTTTATGTGTTTGTTTTGCGAGAATGGTTGTCTCGATCGGTTGAGATATGGTCATGAAAGCTTAAGTCGGTTTCCACCGAATTGATTGTCTTTGAAGTGTGTTATTTGTTTCCTCCGAAGTTGAAGTACCAAGTTATATGAGTCAATCAAAAGAAGCATCAAGCAAATAGTTCATTCATTCATTTAAGAAACAGGTTTACGACTTCTGATTAAAGAGTACCGCAACATCAAAAGCATCTACATGATCTAATAGTCCTAATCTATTACATATCATCTATTCCAACATCTAAAGATGAGCACGATGAGTATGACTACTCACATCTTTCACACTAATAGCCGTTGGATATGCACGATCGTTCACATCTTTTGACGCTAAATGCCGGCTATGCCTTTGTGAAAGCATAACCAACCCTAACAGATGCTAAGGATCAAAATGGAGAGGATGGATTGATGCAAGCGAAGAAGTCAAGTCGATTGTGGCGAGAGAGATGAGAAGGAAAGATTTTCCTTTGTGCATCATCTACTCTTTCAATCATATATCAACTTACATCATTTTCCTTTTTCCATTCCTCGATACGATATGTGATGATGCACCAAAACATGATGCCAAGAGACCAAGCACCACCTTTCTTCCCATAGGAAGTGGAGGATTTTTGGCCCGTGGCCTTCGTTGAGGCCTAGGTGCTGAGGGTTGGGAGTATGATGTTCCCTCATTATAGGATTCATCAGAGTCTTCAGCAGATACACTTGGTTTCTCAACACTTTCATCTTCTGATGAGGAGAGAAAAGGTGACTTCTTTGGTAAAGGATATGGTTTTGGAAAATAGTTAAACCATGTATTGGTATCTTCACTAGATGATGAGGATGATGATGAGGATGTTGTTGTGAGATCTATGATCTCAGGGTTGGTACTCATGGTTATTCTGGTTAATTTTGAAGAATTGAAGAGATTAGGGTTTGATATATTATTTGGGGATTTTTGATGAAGAAGTCAAGGTGCATTGGGATTGTTTTATAAACGGGTTCAAGTGGTAAGAGAATTAATGCGTGTGGGTGAAACAGTAAAATGATATTTACTGAAGCTTCGAGAGTAAGTCTTACATGTCACGATTATTCTACTTATTGAGAATGGGTCTCATTTCACCGGGTTATAAGTAAAATCAAGTAAAAGTAGAAGTCCACGCCATTCTTGGTCAACTTTGACTAAATTTGGGAAATTTCTATTTATTCGTTATGATATATTTTCACCCACATAAGTGATTTGCTTACTATTATCATTAAAAACACTTCCTTTGGTGTAAAATCCTAACCCTAAACCTCAAAATCACTCATGGCACTTCAATTTAAACACGATCATAACAAGGTCGCTTTTCTTGGTAATGGGCTCGAGGTGATGAGCTCTATAGGCCGATGATTTCTTTCTTACAAAGATCAAAGATTGTATATGCATTGACGCATTCTCCGATGCTATATATGAAACTTTGATTACTCAATTTTGGGCGTCGGAAAAGAGAGAGATCTTGAGATAGTTGCTAAAGTTGATGGACAAGTGTATGTGGTGACGAAGATTTGATCGAAGACAACCGCTTGGATGATGAGAATGGGGTTTATCATTCGATTCTACGTTGGTGCTTGAAGGACTTAGAGCTATTGGATATCAAAGTACGAGGACGATATGTGGTTGAAAAATAAGTTCATCCTATGTGGAGGTTCTTGGTTCATACTTTGTTACAATGCATGAGCAATAAATCGAAGTCGATCAATTTTCAACACAACTGGGATGTGGTATTGTTTGCTTATCTAAGGGTTTGACTTATAATTTCTCTAAGTATATCTTTGATAATATGGTAGAAAACATCACTAGGAAAAGGGTAAGTTTTGATGTACCCTAGGTTCTTACGATAATATTGAATGTTTCTACACAAACCCGTGCTTTTCATCCCATAAGTGTTCGACTCCTAAGTTATTTGCTTCAATGAGGACTAAGTTTGAAGGACACATTATCCTTTGTTAGATGCCATGTTACCTCGGTGAATGAGACCGATAATGAGCTTAATGTAGTTTTACCTTCTTCCAATCCTATTGTCAAACTCTTTCAAGAGATGGTGGTGAGGTCCTTCATTGTTGTCGATGCATCTATACTTTCACCAAGACCAAGTTCTAGTTCAAAGATTTATCCAAGTACCTATTGAAGAAGTTCGGGATCAAATTGATGAAGTTCAAAGTTGATATTGACAGATTGCCAACACCAAGTCCCGTGAGGACTCCATTGGGTGAAGGATGCTCTAATGTTGATCGAGTTAATGTTGTACCGAACAGCTTTAATGAAGTTCCAATTCCATCCGAACATTCACATGAAGTCGATGAAGATCCTATTTCACTTTCATCATTATATGATCCGTGAACAAGCTTACGTGTGAGGTAACGGTCTTAAGAAAGAACCGATGAAACCAAGTCTCGTTCTTGGTCGGGAAGATTGTGGAATTGGAGGCTAAAGTTGAACACTGGAGAATTTGATAAATCGAGAAGGATAAAAGAGATGTTTAGTTTCTTCCGAGGAGGAGGTCAAGAGAATCTTAATGAGTCTCTTGATATATTGGCGATGTGGCATTAACATCTAATGTTCCTTCTTCTATTATTAAATCTTCACGAAGAAAGGAGATTAGCAAGGAGCCTATTCTATATACTAGTAAAGAAGAAGACATTCTTTGGATAAAGTATCTGTGACATATCAAAGGAGCTAAATATGGAGGATGTATCTACCGATGGGTTAATGAAAGAGGTTACTATCGATGGTCGACTTCATCTATACCGTAACATTTAAATGATTCACTTTCAGATGATGAAGAAGTTTTCTTCGAAGAACGTATAAATTGAATGCTTCTCCGAAGTTTTCTACACCAGTTGAGGAATTGTCTCAACTGCTTTCTTGATGTGGGTTTGATTGGTTCTTCCAAGCTCACATTAGTTCTCACGAAATTGGTTCTCACGAGACATCTTCCGAGACAGGACAGATCCTGTGATTGATGATTTCTTTGAAATCAGTGCATGTGACTAAAGAACAATATGAAGCTCAGTCGAATATTTGTCGATTATGAAGATATTCAAGAGTCGTGTTGTGGCTAAGTTTCTTCAAGATCAAGATGCTTCGATTTGTCTCCGAAGGAAATTAGAACTTGATGCTTTCTTTCCTACGACATCGATGATCAATGGATGGTTATATTTCTCAAGGTGCTTGATCCTACTCTTGCAAAACTTATCTTAGGAGATTCTTTTAATGATGATGATTTTGTGGAGAAAATGAAGGCACTTGGTAATCAAAGAAAGTTAGAATCACGCAAAAGAAGAGCTCTTATTGATCGTAGAAATAAAGCCAAAAGAGAAAACCTATGACAGCTTGCTCGGAAGAGAACTATATGAGAAGAGTTGTGAAGAATGCTTCTATGCATAATTACGGTTTATCCATGAAGCAAGTCATGACTTGGTCTCGATGATACTTTGATTCGAGAGTATAATCTGGTTATGAAGTTTTCTTCACGAGGTACTACTTCTTCTTCTATTGGAAAATCGTGATTCAATGACCGATGTTCCTACCAAGAGATGAAAACAGTTGAAATTGTGGATAATTTTGATACCGTTTTGCCTTGATGGAATCTTCGATTGTTTCTTCCAAACCATTTCTAATGCTACTCCTTCTTACGAATCGTTGTTTCACGAATCTTCCTTGATTTCTTCCGAAATGTTGTTCAATGTCGAGCTTAATGATTCTCTCGATTCGGAGACCGATTTACGATTGGTACCGAAAATAGTGATGATATGGAACAATGTAGTTTGGTTACAAGATGTTCGACAGATTGACTAAGAAACAGTTTCGAGAGTACCGATTTTGATATCAAGGTCGATGAGTCTACTTTATTGAAGTTGAACTGTTGATGATTTTCATGAAGGAACTCATGTGACATTGGTTGATTGGAAAGTCGGAAAGCTTAACACCGTGTCTAGGTTTGGATGATACCGTTTCTTGAGTTTAACTTCTTGAAAGATATTCTTCATTTGGTGAATCGACATGATTTGAAAATGCTTTATGATCATGTGATTCAAGATTATAAGTTTCATCAAGCAACCGGTTCGGTTTATATCTCGTTAGGTGATCTTCGTTATGTTTGATTCTAATTCTCCAAATGGTCAAGGGTATTCTATTTGGAAGAATTCTCATAAATGGGAGATCGAGAGTTGGAGGTTTTATCCTTTGTTTGTGTTCATGTAGTTCGGACTACATGTGGGATGATTTTGTGTATGCTATCGGATAAGCTTTATCCGTTATCCGGTACTTTTATGGAAAGATTCTTTGAAACACAAGTTGATAGTGCCTCCTCATTCTCACCGAAATGATGACCCGCATGCTACTCAATGTGTTGGTTTGATTAAGAATCACCATATCACTTATGGTGTTCATCTTGATTGTACTAGTTTGTAATATTTGTTTTCTTTTAGTTAAAAAAAAAAAAAAAAAAAAAAAAAAAAATGTGTTTTTGGTTTTATCTAACTTTTCTTGCGGGGTTGTTGTATATTTTTTTGGTTATTGACTCACCGATATACTTTGAGTATGTCAAAGAGTTAGCTAGTCCAAAGTGCACACTTTGGTAAAGACACATCAAATCATTGATAATTGTAATGATTTGCTCAAAATCATAGGGTCTGCAACCACCCATGCTTCATTGTCGAGTGTTGTATGGTTTTCAATTCACCATGATATATTCCTTTTGGAATCCAAGAATTGGCTAGCCCACTTGTATATGGCATGTGGTAAAGGCGGTGGCATTCCATATTTGGTTATCAATTCACCAATCCTAAGAATTGACTAGTCCCGAGCAAACGGCTACGGTAAAGACATTTCAAATCCGCTTATATGGTTCTTTGGTTTGCCCATAATCGAGATGGTTATCAAGTACCATAGTTTACTTAACCGAAACATATGGCTACTCCAAGTAGTGATGGCTATTGGTAAAGAGACATCAAATCCATTTATTTTCAATGATTCACCTCTCACAGAGTTAACACTCGGAAGTGATGAGAATCGTATGAAACTAATCTGCTTTGATGTACCTTTTGTCATTTGTTGCCGCAAAGATATGGCGTTCGAGTTTCTTCATCATAGAGATGTTCTTTCGATTCTTTGTCGTTGTTTGTTGTTCGTGTCCAATCCTCCGGTGTTGAATGATCTATCAAGAACGGAACTTAACCAACAAATTCCGCTTAGGGAGGATTGTTGGGAATTATGTGAAAGTCTCGATTATCTTGATATTAATGCCAAGGGTTTCTCTCAAGTGAAGTGGATTCTCAAGACTTATTCTCACGAAGAATAATAGTGATTAGTTTGATTCATGGAAGTGTTTATTCCGTGTTTAGTTTATTTTAGTGTGGATATACATGAGCTTTATTAGGAAGTGATTGTGTATATCTTATTTAGTTTTATGATTATACGTTTCTTGGAAAACGGTTTAGCGATATTGTTTAGGGTTCCTTGTCTATAAAAGGAACACATTAGAAAGGTTTATGTACCGATTGAAAAACTCGCTTTTAGTTAATATTAAGATCCATAGAGGATCAAGAAGTTCTTAGTTATTTGTTACTTGTGTTTATATTCCACGATAAACATTAGTAGTAGAGATTGTCTTTTATTGTGCTTGTGATTACATAGGCATATATAACGATCCACGAGCTCAAGATCTATCAAGGTCTGTGTCTGTTTCAACACTACACATGAGTGAAACAGGCCCAGTGTATGACACTGATGGCTTGTCTCAGGTACACGAACAAACCATGTTTATCTCTGATCTAATATCTCCGCCAACATCTGAATCCGGCAAGGCTCAGAATGTTCAAAATGAGTCTTTCACATCTCATTCCGATGATTTTCAAATTGATCCCGTAGTTACATTTGACGATCAAGATGACCTTATGGTTTCCCTTGATAATCAAATTGACTCCGTGGTTATTCTTGAGGATCTAAATAATGATCATGTTGAGACTCACGTTGAACAAGCCGAACTTTTGCCTCATCCAGATTTTGCTCGTTTAATACAAGACCAACAAACCATTGTGAAAGAATGTCGTGCCATTAATGAGGACTTAAAGCGAAAGAATGCATTTGTTAACCAAGGATTTTGAATGTTTAAACATGCAACTCAATTTTTCAAAGTTCAAGAAAACGTGAAAAGGTTTTGAAGCGCTTTTGCTACATCTCATCAAACGAAAATCTTTAGAAAGATGGATCGTGATCTAGCCGCTCAAAAATGCTTTATTGTCGAAATAGAACAACCGAAATATGAATATAAAAGCAAATTAACGCCTCACCTTGGAAAATAAAAATCTAAGGATGAGTTGTTAACTTGTCAAAAGCGTTCTCTGCATAAAAAGCATTCAACGAAACGAATAGATGACTATCTCGAAGAAATTGTTGATTTGCAAAACAAGCTTAAAGAGTTCAAAATCGTTGTTTATAAACATGGTGAGTCCATAATGACTATTGAAAAGTTTACTTTAAAACCAAATCCAAAAGGCTATGGACTCAATTTGGTGATTACAAACCTAAGCTTTCTCAAAACATTCAAACCAAATCCTAAGTTTCAAAGAGTAATATAAAATTGATAATATTTGTATGACTCATGTTGAATATAATCGTCAAGAGGAATTAGATGCTGAAGACGAGAGTCGATCAAAATTAGAAAAAGTCGTTTATAACAAACCTTTTACTTATTCACAAGCGGTCACTTTCGTCCCGCCAAAGGATTCTTCTAACACACCAAGGGTTATTGATCGGCTCCCAAACGGTCAGGTTTATTACACAAGTCAACCACTTGTGAATGGTCAACCGTAATAAACTTCAAACAACTTGAGAACGCATGCAATTAAGTCCATGAGAGTTTAGTATTTCCCCAGGTCGTTAAGTCTCAACGAGCTGTGTGACTGAATAGCCAAACGTGTAGTGATCGGGTGATATTGAACAGGAATGGGTTAATGATAATACTAGATGACAAAGGAAAAATATGAGAAAGAAAATTAAAAAGCTAAATTATATTAAATAAACGCTATCACTATTTTTAAAATTCGATTATCTTGATTTTTTTAATTAAAAACTAATTTTAAACTTTTAAAACTATTCTAAAATACTAAAAATTATGAAAATAAAGAGGAAAATTGTGAAACTATTTTTCAAAAATATAAAATGAATAAATAGAATTTTCAAAACTAATTTTGTATTTTTCTGATTATTTTTCTATTTTCTATGAATTAAAAATTGTTTAAAACTAATTAAATTGCTAAAAATTACTATTTAAACTAGGAAAATTATGGAAAAATATTTTTTTGGCTTTTTATATTTATCTTAATCTAGGAAAATTGAAAACTTATTTTTTTGAAGATTTTCTGATTTAATTGCAATAAAGGCTAATTAAAAAGTCCTAAAATCTGTTTTAAATAGGGAAAAATAGCAAACAGTACTGAAAAATTATGAAAAATTCAGGAAAAGTCTAAAATAATATTCTAAATCTATGAAAAATATAAAAGCTAGGGCTTATGTGAGAAAATATGAAGCTGTAGTGCAACTGATGTGTAAATAAGCTCCTAGAATAAGCTAAAAGCTAAAATAACTAACCAGCAGCTACCAGGAACTTTTCTAAGCTAAACTCAACTTAAGTACACCTAAAATAACTAAGCTTAACCACTGAATTATAAGCTACAAGCTTATGAATACAAAATCAAACTAGTGAAATCAGTTCTGAGGAGCTGATTTCAAGCTTAAAAATAAGCTATCTACCCTAGTTGGAACTTAGTACCAAACATCACAGCCTCAAGTAGACCTGGCAAGGAGCTTGTAAACCAAAAATTAGCCCAAGACAAGCTCTCATGAGCTAGTTGTGAGCTCTACAAAACCTGTGCACACTCAGTTGTCACTGAGTGTGTGCACAGGGCACTTTTAGCCATTTTACAAGCTGTGCAGAAGCTTATAAATAATCCTTAAAATTCTACTAAAATCATATTTCAATGCAAGACCAACTGAACTAGGAAATCCCAAAGGATCACTTATTTTAACTCAAAACTCAGATCATGAAAAATCAACAAAGTTTGGGAAAAAAAACTAGTTTATGCAATTTTGACTTTTGTGGATGAAACTGAAGTGTTGACTAAAGTGACTTTTGATCTTGCAACAATGGATTAGAAATGATGCTGTAAAGGGTAATTGACCCTAATTCAGTTATCCTATGTGATCCTAAAGCTAGAAACTAGGAAATGCTACCACTAATCTATCTTATCTAACTGTTGCATGAATTTGACACAGATGTTGACTTTGAGTACTCTAGAATGCAAAGTAAGGACTGTTCTAAGTGCACTTCACCTTCTTAAGACTAAATCAAATGATATTAATCCTATAACTAACCTAAAGTACAGATTATGAAGCAATTCCAAACACCCAATAATGATGATAATATGAAGCTAAACCCACTAAACCAACTATCTGATCTTTAATACTGATATATCAAGCTCTAAGATGCAATTTTATCCCTAAATGAATCAACCTCTGAACTATATCTAATCTATTTAATGCAAGAAGACCCTTGATGCAACTTATGCAGTTGCAACTCAGAACATGATGGCAGAATTTAAAGATACTAAATTAAGCTGAGTAAAGCCAATCAGTCTAGCAAACTTAACAATATACTGAGGTAACAAGACAAATGAGAAAGTATATAAGCTAGTTAATCTACTGGTTCAAATAGTAAAGATGAGGACTAGTACTCACCCAAGTCCTGGTACAATGGTTTGCTCACACTTAACCACTATCCCACTGATAACAACCCAAATCAAACACAATCAACCCAAATCCATCTTCAAATCAGCAACACAGACAAGTTACCCATGATTCTGAACCTTTGACTTTTGTTGACCAAATGCCAAATTTGCTTGAACCTTAGTAAATAGCTTACTAAAAGCTATCAGTAGCTTAAGTAAGCCTATTTGAGTTAGAAATAAGCCAGTTGAAGCTCGAATTTAAGAACATGTAAACTGAATTAATAAAAGAAAATTTAAAAACATGAAGCTTGAATCAAACTTTTTAATTGATACTGAATTGAGTTACAAATGACTAAAAAGCTTAAATTCAATACATAGGAACTGAAGATTACAATTTAAGAAATTAATTAAGACCTTAAAAGTAAAAACGACATACAAGCAAATTAAAAACTAAAAACTACTCTTCTCTGCTTTCTCTTCCTTCTATTTATTAGCAAAAGGTCTTCCACTTGTCCTCTGAGTAAATCCCACTTCTATTTGGAGCCATTGGATCATTGGAGTTGATATTGGCCGTTGATGAGTTTTGGCGCCAAAATGGGTATAGCAACTGGGGGAGGGTTTTGAGTGCAAGGAAGGAGAAACATTAATTGTTTCTTGTTTTGTTAGGTGAGGTGGAGTGATAAGGGTGTGGGTTGTGATGTGGAGGTATGGTGATGGTGAGAGTTGCAGACAGTTGGTGAAGGAGACAGGAAAAAGGAGGGAAAAGGTTTGGCGGGGTAATTATTTGACCGGGTTAAAGGGTTGACGGGTTGGATTGGGTATTGGATAAAGGGATTGGGTTGGACTGGGTATAGATTGGGCTTGGGTATTGCTTGGGTTTAGGATTAACTTTGCATTCATGTGAGACTATAGGGACCAAAAGCGTATAAACTGAAACTCCCGGGACCACACGTGTAACTTCTGAAAATGTAATCCAAGGGTTGGTTTTGCCAATCTTCAAAAATATAAGGACCAAAACTGCCAATCCTGAAACTCTGGAGACTAAACTTGTAATTTCTCAAAACTTTTGAAATTTTTCACCAAAGGACTAATTATGACAACTTATGATTTCAAAAGGACCTTTGGTGACTTTTCTTTAAAATAAGTGCTCGGGACTATTTACGCCAATTTTTGAAAGTCGGGGACCTAAACCGCCAATTATGCAAACTTTGTTCGTTTTCATTTGTTTTCAATAATTTTGCATCCGAAACATATAAAACATAATTTTGGGATATTTTCAAGATTTAGATGCATTTCAATGTTTTAAATGTTTTTGCAGTCTAAAAGGTACAAAAATGATGAGTATTTGCACACTCATCAGTTGTCATTAAAACACCCGAGTCTTCTTATGTTAATCCCAAACAAGAATTTGAACAAATTTATGGTCCTTTACCTTCCATCAGTGAAGTAAATTCTAAACCTGAAAATCGCAAAATTCTTCGATATTTTGACATTTTCATGGCCGACCTCAAAATTTTGGAACATGAGATAGAATATCATTCAAATAAAAATTCAACATTTTCAATCGCCTCGCGCGAGAACAAAGAGACATTTTTCGGAAAAATCTTTACCTAATGTCAAAATTTGAAAAATTGTGCAATTTCTTGGGAAAAGGAATTTCATAAGGAACTTGGAGTGATGAAAACGTTTTCGAAATGTAAACATCTATTTCTAATACTAAACGCAAAAAGAAAATGTTGAGAAAAGATGTTGATCGACTCTTGGAAGAGGTTATCTGTGCTGATATCCATAATATTGTGTTACTTCATGCTTTGCCATTTGCATCTGATTATATCTCTGCTGATAATGTTGTGAATGTTGTGAATGTTGAGAATTCTGATAATGTGCATCAATTCAAATCTTTAAAAGCTGAAAATGAACGATTGAATAATGAGCTTTCAAACGCAAAACGTCGTCTTCAATGGTGTCAAAAAGATTGTCAAAATCGAGAACTTGCTTTGCAAAAGAAAATCACCCAGTTGCAATCTAAATCGTTTAGTCCAAAAATTGAGCAACTGGATGATCAAAACGTGTCTTTGAAAGGTCAAATCTCTAAATATGAACATGAACTTGTAAAAGTCAAACAGGAATATGGTGTCATATTTGATTTACTCAAAAAGACTCGTGATGAAGCATCAAACGAGCTTGATAATTTTCTCAAACACACTAAGGAAGTCATGAATTTTTCGAGAAATCTTCGTTGTGAAAATCAAGAGTTGGTGCACACTATCTTTAAGCTAAGAGAAATGTTAGGAAAGTATGAACATTTGCCCCCAACCGTCATTAAGAAGATAGCACCAGTCACACTTAGTAATCGTGAACCTAGAATTCCTACTGCCAAATCACAAGTTCCTAATGTGCTTCCTTCTACTGCAACAGGACTAGTTTTGTCTTTTCCAAACGTCCGCACTTCACAGCCTAGGAGCACTCAATCGAAGAATAGGAAGTTGCGACCTAAGAAAGGATTAATAAGGACTGCTAAACTAGAATAACACCCTAGGACAATGAATAAGACTCACGTTGCTTCCACTATAGAAATTGCGTCTGGCAAATGTAATAGAAATAGTGATGTAACGAATGCTAAACCGTTAAGTACTTTTGATACTATGTCTGATGCACCTTGTGATATTTGTCGTAAAAGTATGAATTCAGATTGTCATGACAAATGTTTTGCTAAAGCTATCATCTCTCGTTTAAGGAATCCTAAGAATCGGAATACCTCTAGGCCAACTAACCATTCTAAGTCCGTGGCAGTAGACCGCCTTCTTTAGATTCTAAGAAACACATTCTTGTCCCCTGTAGTTCGGTTTCACCTCCTAAGAATGTAGTACCACCTAGTGCATTCACCAAGACTAAAACAAATAGTAGTTATAGATGGCGAAATGGATACATAACACATTCGGATTTAAATGGATGCCTAAAATTATTAATGTGTGTGTTCACTCTAATCGCTCCGAACCCTCTCACATTTTGGGTTCCACATCTACTTCTATTCCATCCGTGTCGTGTGTGTGTAATGGTGTGATACAGATCATTCTCTCGATTGTTGATAGCGGTTGTTCCCGACACATGACGAGCAATCTTAAACTGTTAACCAACTTTATTGCAAAATTCATTGGTACCGGTTCGGAATGATCACTTGCAGCTATCATGGGCTACGGAGACTATGTTAATGGGAACATCGAAATAAGCGTGGTTTACTATGTGGAAGGCCTCGGTCACAACTGCTTTCGATGGGTCAATTTTGTGATGGAGATTTGGAAGTTGCTTTCGGGGAGAAAACTTGTTTCATTCGTGATCTACAAGGAAACAACCTTATGTCGGCTCGCGTTCTTCTAGTCTTTATACTATCTCTATGCAAGACATGGTTGCTTCTTCCCCATCTCGCTTACTTTCAAACGCAACATCTACAAAATCTCGGCTATGGCAATCGCGTCCTTCACATCTAAACTTTCGACCATCACCAATCTTGCTCGACACAAACTAGTAGAAGGACTCCCACGATTTCGGTATTAAAAGATCACCTTTGCTCGACTGTGAACAAGGAAAAAGTACTCGTGCTCATTTTCCTCTAAGGTGGAACACTGACTCAAAGATGTGCTTCATCTTCTTCACATGGATTTGTGTGGCCCGATGCGTGTGCAAGCGATCAACGGCAAACGCTACATTTTAGTAATTGTTGATGACTACTCACGATGGACTTGGGTTTACTTTCTTCGAAGCAAAGACCAAGCTCCACATATGATAATCACCTTTCTCACAAAAATACGAGTTCACTCAAAATACGCTTAGACGGATCGTAACCGACAAAGGAACCGAATTTGTTAACAAAACTCTTCGTGAATTTTATGAGAAAGTGGGAATAGAGCATCAAACATCTATTGCACGGACACACGAACAAAGCGGAGTTGTTGAAAGACGAAACCGAACGTTAGTGGGCGCAAGAACCATGTTAATTAATGCCAAACTCCTAGATTACTTGTGGGCGTGTCGATTCATCGCATGCTATACTCAAACCGCTCTATGATTACAAAGCCACAACAAAACACCTTCGAGCTTGTCCACAACAGAAAACCGAATCTAAAACACTTTCATGTATTTGGATCTCTTTGCTATCCGAATAATGATCGTGATGACTTTGGAAAGCTCAAAGCCAAAGCTGACATTGGAGTCTTTATTGGGTATTGTGATAATTCTAAAGGTTTCAGAATCTGGAATCGTCGAACAAATGAGGTAATGGAAACGATTCATGCTCATTTTGATGAACTCACGGAAATGGCTTCGAGTATATGACTTAGAACCCGGTCACAACCGCTTAAACTTCCTTCAACCCCATCATCACCGAACAAAGCCCCACTCACTCGTCAACAAATGGATCGGTTATTTGGTCCTCTGTTCGGTGGCGATATTGATGAATGTGCTCCGTGTGTATCCATTGTTTCACCGCTCAACCCGATACTACTCTTATACCGATACACCTACTACAACAACTCTCGTTGAAGATGCACCTACACCGCTTGACTCTACCACAACAATTGAACAAACCGCTTCCAACAATGATGAACCTACCGATGATATTCTCAATGAAGTACCCCACCCGTAGATTTTGATCCAAATGCTTCTTTAACCCGTTTGCTAATGAGATCTACGCACGGATGTCGCGGAATCTTCCACAAACCATTTGAATCCTCGTAATCGCACAATGTATACCAACATCAACCCTACACACATAGATGGACAAAAGATCATCCTCCGAAAATATTATTGGCAACCCAAACCAACCGGTCGTTCACGAGACAACGTCTTCACTCGATGGTGAGCATCGCATTTATGCCCTCACCGTCTCGCTATCTGAGCCTAAAAACATCAAAGACGAATGACAAAAGACACCGGATAGAATCCATGCAAGAAGAACTTAACCAATTCAAGCGTCTTGAAGTATGGGAACGGTTGAAAGACCATCGAGGGTTTATGTCATCGGTCTAAAATGGATTGGAAAAACAAATTGGATCTTTGAAGGGAATGTTATCCAAACAAGTCACGGCTAGTTGCTAAGGGTTATCGTCGGGAAGAGGTATAGACTTTGAAGAATCTTTTGCTCCGGTTGCTCGTCTTGAGGTCGTTCAGATATTTCTCGCGTTCATGCTCATATGAATATGACGGTCTATCAAATGGATGTCAAACTGCGTTTCTCAATGGACAACTTAAAGAAACGGTGTATGTCACCAACCGATGGATTCGTTGATCACGAGTTCCCGAACCATGTTTACAAACTGAACAAAGCTCTTTATGGTCTCAAACAAGCTCCTCGGGCATGGTACGATAAGCTATCATCTTTCCTCATTGCCAATAATTTCACCAAAGGTTCGATCGACCCTACTCTTTTTATACAATATCACGGGCACATATCTTAATTGTTCAAATTTACGTGGATGACATCATTTTGGGTCTACACATAACAAGTACTCAATCGCTTTTGCAAAAATAATGAAGAAAAATTTTGAAATGTCCATGATGGGTGAACTTACATTCTTTCTAGGATTGCAAGTTCATCAATCACCCCGTGGTATTTTCTTGAGTCAGTCCAAATATGCCCTTGAATTATTAAACAAGTTTGGAATGAAAACGTGTGATACTTATGCCACACCAATGACTCATACCAAGAAGCTAGACGCTGATTTAAATGGGAAATTAGTGGACCCTACAAAATACCGTAGTATTATTGGGTCTCTAACAAAGAAGTCGACGATATTGTCTTTGCCGTTTATCTATGCTCCGTTATCGGTCTCGACCAATCGAAACCTACCTGCGAGGCTAAAAGAATCCTCAGATACATCAAGGGAACCATTAACTTGGGATCCGGTATCCGAAGGATTACGGTTTTGAACTAATTGCTTTTGAGATCTTGATCACGCAGGATGTTTAGATTCACGTAAAAGTACTTGTGAGCTCTACAATTTCTTGATGATAAACCGTGTCTTGGCAATCAAAGAAGCGTGATTGTACATCATTGTCCTCAACGTAAGCGAATATGTAGTAATGTCCACGTCTTTGTGCTCAAGTCATCGGATGAGAACACAACTCAAAGACTATGGTTACGTGTTGTGATGAATCCTATGTCTCGCGACAATCGGAGTGCCATTGCGATCTCGTGCAACTCGATTCGACACTCGAAATCAAAGCACATTGATCTTCGCTATCATTTCATCAAGGATCACGTGGAGCAGGTGCCGTTGAATTATACTTTGTGGGTCTTGAATACCAATTGGCAAATCGCTCACCAAAGCCTTGCCTCCCGCTAGGTTTAATGAGTTGGTCCACCGGATTGGTATGAGGTGTTTGACTCAAGAGGAATTGGATGACCTCCTAAAACAGATCTTAAAACACTCAAAACACCAAAACTCTCTTTTGTAAATAAATTTTTTCAAAACAAAATACAAAAATATAAAATCTGATAAAACAACAAAAATATTCTTCTAATCTATTTTTCTTTCAACATGGCAAGTACATTTCTTCCGTCAACACTTTAATCTTTCAAAATTCAATATTTTTCCGATCAAGTGTTGAGGGGGAGAAAATAATCTATTAACTGTTTCAAAACATCTGTGTACTTGCATGTTATATTATCTCGGTTGTTTCTTTTAACAATGGTGGTGAATTTTCTGGTTCAATGACACCCCTCGGACTTAAATTAATAACCTCTCATTATTTTCTCAAGTCAAGGGGAAGTGTCGTCAAGTTTCTTTCTTAAAAAACCTTTGTTTGGTAACCAAAATGGAAGTTAAATGGCTTTGTTTGAAAAAGGAAAATGTGGAGGGACTAAAACTGTCAAAATGTTAAAGTTACTTTTAATAAAAACACCTCCCACCTACTTTTTACTTCACATTTAATACACACTACCAAATACATCTACGCCTAAGAATCACTCAAGAAATCCGTTATTTTGATCATCATTTTGTAAGTGTTTTAATGATCTTAACATGTTTTTAAGCTAAGGTTTTTAATCTCATGCAAATCCAACGGCTAAAAAGTGTGTTACGCGTGATTATGTGTTCTACGCATAAGCGTATGAACACATAATCATTATGTGTGTGTTTTTGGTTATATGGATAGTGTCAAAACGTTTCTTATACATCAAGGATACCATTTTAACCATCAAAACCCACCCAGAAACACGTATTAAGAATTTTTGAAAATTAGGGTTTATGAGTCGATTTGGGTTTTTCAAAATGTGAAGTGCTTTGGTCTAAAAGATTGTTGGGTTATGGTCATATGTTGGTGAATTGATGATTTCCATGGTTGTTTACCACCCAGAAACACTAATTGGTTAACAATTGGAAACTAGGGTTTAAAGTTTATAACTTTGGGTATTTTTTGATTCACCACAAGTTAGATGTTATAACTTGGTTTATAGACTCTCAACACATCTTAAAACTACCAGAATTTGTTTGGTGCAAATCCCAGGGCTAGAAATGATACGCGTAAATCTTAACCCTTAGGGTTTTGACCTACGCGTATGACTTTCTACGCGTAACTATTAACGTATGATTCATGCCATGTTTTGTTGATAAAATGATGTTTTGTGTTAATATTGATGTTTTGATGAAATTATTTCAGGCTTTGCTACGCTTAAATATTCAGAATCAAGGTCATTTGCAACTCTACGCATAAGGATTACCCTACGCGTAGTCAAGTTATGCGTAAGAATAATCCTACGCATAACTATTACGCGTGGGTTCTACAATGGACTACGCCGTATCCTCGTGAAGGATATGCGTGCTTGATGACCTCTGCATAAGGTCTACTCTTACGAGTAAGCCTTACGCGTAAGGTTCTTATCGCCTCTGGCGTAAGCTCTACGCGTAAGGTCCCCTTTTCCCACGCGTAACATTTCTTACTGCGTAGTTAGATCCCACGCATAAGCTTTCGCCACGCGTATGTCACTCATCGCTTACGCTAACTTTGCCAATTCTACGCCTATGCCTTGATTGACCTTCATTATGAATTGTTACGTGTACAAACTTGTTAATAAACTTATCATAACGTCACGAATCCAATAATGTCACTAATAAACCTAAAACGTTTGATATGTTGTGAACCATAAGTGATAACATAAATTTTAAAACTTAAAGTTATTGGACTATTGGACATACAAGTGACTTAGGACTCGTAACAATCATTGGCACTGTACATTCAATAACTAGACAATAAAACCTTCTGTTGACTAACATTATGTCTTTCGATATGTTGGTTCTTTTGGCTAATGTTATTTCGAGATCACGAGATGGTCGAACAAATGAATGTGGATGCATCGAAGTTCTTACAATTCTTGATATCTTTCGAGAGGGTTATCCGAGAAAGCTTGGAAAGAACAACCTTAGGGTTGACTTTGACACCCTCACATGCTCGTAATCTTCTTATCTCATTGCGGTGGATATTCTCAAGTCTCATCCCTACCGAATATGCTCTCACATTCGCCACAGTTCGAGGTCTACATTCAACAATTAAGGATTCTATGCAGAGGATCCTTTGGTCAAAATCTTGTGAATGTGACTCTTAATCACAAACAAGTCACCATCACTCCTGGCGATTTATGGGTCGTTCTCATCATTCCGACATCACTCCAACCAACCTCTTTGCTACTCCCATCAAGGGACGATTCGCAATTCTTGATAGATATCGGTTATGATGAAGCTGCAGGAATCATTACTAAGCACTCTCACGTGGAGCTGAAGAATATTCCTCAACCATGGAGAACACTCTACATGATCATCACCAAATCAGTCTCTGGTCGTGACAGTGGCTATGAGCATCCTAAGCTCATGGAACTGCAGATTTTCTGGTCTCTGATGAATAAAATGGACATCGAAATCGAAGCACTGCTATGGGAAGATATGATGTTGTTTCATAAGAAGCTTGGATCCAAAATTCCCTATGTCAGATACACCAAACTGTTGATCCAGAGAGCTCTTGGACTTCATCCTGATATCCCTGGAGACTCGATGACCCGTGATAATCATGACATCTTGGTGAGCCTATACTATCTCGCCGAATCAAAGAATCGTCTCTGAAGAAACAGGTCTTTGAGTTGCCCGATCACCTTCTTACAAAGGAAATCAAAAAGTCGGAAGCGTACAAAAGGTATCGGGTAGCCGTAAAAGAAGGAAAAGTTGGCCATCTTGATGAAAAGGCTTCGGGACACCTACTCGGAGAACCGTAAGAGGCGATCTTTGAAGTGCATTAAGCACGAGAGTCAAAGGAAGTTCCCAAGAGGAACCCTCCTTCAAAGAGGATTGTTCCCGCAAAGGAAGCTATTCCTATTCCAACTCCCAAACCTGAACCGAAACTATAGCTTAGGGACGAAAGTTCTGAAGAAACACAATCAGACGAGGAGGTCCACTATTCTGAAACTGCAAAAGATGTCTCTGACACTCCAACAGTACCAAAACCTCCAAGTCCTCAAGCTGATAAAGGAAAAGGGAAGACTCCTGCACTTGTGCCCTATAATGAGAGCTCTGAAGAAGAAGAAGAGCAACTGGATAAATCATACCGAAAGAAGTACAAAATCGTCAGACACCTTCAAAAGGCTAAAGAATTCGAACAAGATCAAATGGGTGGCCCGGAGGATCAAGTGGTGTTGTCCACTCTACACCAACTCCTGATGCGGTTAATCAACCCGATAAGGGAGCTGGTGCCACCACTCTTGTGCAACAACAAAAGCCTGCGGAGGATACTATTGTATATGATTTTGAGGAACCGGAAACTGAGATAGATAAAGATGCTTGATACGACGATGCATACGGATAGTCCGACACGTACGTAAGGAAACTTCAACCACCAAAGGACCCGAGTCTCCTCACGTCTCATCTTCATCGATTCTTCTTCTCATTCATCACCACCACCATCAAAGAAATCAACCAAATCATCATCCAAACCGTGAAGAAACCACCTCGATCTAGGATTTCTCATACACATAAACGAATTGTGGATCTTTGTCAAACAAGTCGAAAGAAAGAAGGCGTACTCAACAAGAAGTTAAATTTCTTTCTTCGATCACATACAAAGATCTCGATGACGAGAAAGAAAAGATGCAAGAGGAAAGGAAGTTTGTTCATGAATTCATGAAACAACACCGTCGGGAGGAATCGAACGAAATGATCGAAGGCTACACTAAAAGTACCTTCAGAGTACGTTCCTAAAGTCACAAAGGAGTTGTTCACCGCACAACTTTATCCAAATCGATGCAAATCGCCAAGCAAACTATTCGATCAACGCCTTAACCGTCATTAATCAATCCGACCGATCCGGTCGTGTTCTCGAATAATGAATTGGTGGCCAAGCTTGTGACACAAATGTCGCCATGATCTGCGATGTTCAACTCGAAGAAGCAAAATTGTATCAAGCATTGCTTGACTACCAACTTCAAGAAGCTTGTAGATTTGAAGCGAGAAAAGTTGAAACGTCCGAGACGATGAAGATAAGGATAAGGATAAAGACTCGCACCTAAGCGTCGAAGCGATCGGTGAA
This sequence comes from Chrysanthemum lavandulifolium, assembly GCA_022545495.1. NCBI lineage: Eukaryota > Viridiplantae > Streptophyta > Magnoliopsida > Asterales > Asteraceae > Chrysanthemum > Chrysanthemum lavandulifolium. The sequence continues at coordinate 316,091,861 of CM040238.1, forward strand.
TCTTCTTCGATGCCACCTCCTCCTCAACGAACTCCTCGCTCAACAAAGGTCCCTCCTCGTTCTTCAACCGAAAACCTCGGGGCGATTCGAGTTACCACCCCGACTCGAAAACCGGTGATCACTTTGAGTATACGGGTGGTGACGATGAAGAGGTCCTTGAGCCTCGACAACAACCCACCTCACCCAAACAAGTGCGAAACCGAATCATCATCAAGGCCTTGAAAAGAAGAAGAAGGCGCCTCGGTGGCGTCGTATCATGGCTAGATGACGATAAAACTGAGGAATTTGAATGGTTTGCTACTCTTGTTAACAACACTCCCTACCCTGAAGAAGGTCAGGATTTGGTAGACGGTAGTACATTGGAGCATGCAAAACTTCTGCAAGAAAATTTCCAAGTGAAGAAGATGACGAAATCCGAGTTGAAGCGAATGAAGAATGAAGCTTTTCAACTGTTAAAAGATAGCTCAGAAAGTGCCCTCGAGGTCGAATATCACCTTGATAACATTGCTCGAGCTATGTCTAACAACATGGATTGGCTCAACCCAGAAGCAAACATCGACTTCACTAAACGGACAACCCTCCATATTACCTTGACCGACCAAACCTCTACCAACAATCGCCAACCGGATGAACCAAGGATTCCATTCGGATATTTCTTCAACAAAGACACGAATTTCTTCTCCATGGTGGCGATGGTTCAAGAAATACGCTACATCGTTGACACTTCCATTCCCAATGAGCTTGTCTACTCAAACGCATAGCCATTGAGAAACGTGTCAATCACTTGTTCTCCAAAACAAGGAAGCATACGACCGAGATGCATTGTATGGGATTCATCATTGGCGAGCGTCGACGAATCTACTACCAAGTCGCCAGTTCGGAAGTCACAACATGCGGTGTTTAGTACTAAAGACATCGTTGCCATCCAACATGTTGGTCTTTCATCCAAATGGGACTACACCTTTCTCGAAGATTGTGGTCAAAAGCGGGATGAAAGGGATTATGCGTTATGTGAAGCTGACTTTGAGAATTTGTCTCTCAACGATATTGAAGACATGTACCTTGCCAAAGTACAGGGTCGCATGAGAAAATTTTCAACCGAAATACAACGTGAATTCATCAAGTCACTGCTCATTTTCATCAGACGCATAGTTATAAAAGAACGTGTTGAAGATCTTCAGCTCGCCGTTGAATCATATCAGACACGTGTTAACTTCACTCCACCACAACTCGATCTTCCCGACATCAACCAGCTTACACAATATACGCTCATCAGCAAACCGTTCGATGTCGTTCATCGCAGTGAACTTCAACGAAATTGCTTAATGGCGTGTGATGATCTTCACAAGTTTGGGGATTACACCTTGAAGATGGTTAGGGACGGATTGGCTTATCGGTTGAAGGATATACGTGATAAGATTGGGAACCCAAAGCGATGGAACTCTAAGGACAGAAGGGATGTGAGAAGGATCATCAGAATGATTGATGAAAGGTTGTTTCGAAGGGATCGCCTCGGGCGCTTGGAGAGCTTTGTTGGTGGTCGACCAGATGAACATTACCGGCTTTCAGCGCCTGTTCGCACTCCCGAAACATCATCGGACTCCCAGGTACCCCTTGAATTGTTTCTTTTCACTATATATTTGGATGCATGATATATTATGTCTATGGCGTGCACGCATGTCGGTGTACAACCCGCTCTTGTAAAGAAAGGACCACGTGTTATGCGCTTGATTGCATAATCCTTATAAAAGGAGCAAAGCTTCTTACTTTTGAGAAAACCTATCAAACCATTCATTTTCAAGGTTTTGCTCAAAAGAACAAGTACTTCCCCTTACGATTTTTCAAAACCTCAACCGTTTATATCACTTGTTGAGGGGGAGTATTTGACTTAAAACTTTGTTCAACAAAAAGTTCTTTGTGTCACTCTTCCCTCAACACTCAAAATGGTCATATTTATTCTCAAAACGTTTCAAAAATAACATTTTATATGCCATTTTTGAGGGGGAGAAAATATGTGATAAGAAATATGTTTGTTGCTTTCTCGTGTGCATAGAATTAACCAACGAATTGACGATGCTTAACTGTTAGTAACTCGAAAAGACTTGTCCTGGACGGGTAATAATTTCAAGCTAGTTCGCTAGTGATGTAAACGTGTCTCGCAAAGGACTTGTCTGAGTAGAATGTACCATTCGAGAAACTCTTGATAGATATGAACTTTGACGGGTTTGACAACCTTTCGAGGTTTGTCTACACCTTCAAGATAGTTATTAGAGCTAGTTGTCACCTAAAAGCTGACAATGCAGTTCTCTAACTATGCAACGAACCGTGTCTCATGGGGATTGTCTATCTCGAGTGAATCAATTCAAAATGTGCGCTCTTTCCTCTCTGCATTTAACCGTTAAAACTCTTAAGCACATGTGGAGGGAGTATTTATGCAAAATCTTATCTTCACAAGGTTCAAAATGTTTTTCACCATAAACACCGAAGAGATCGTATTTTCGGTGGTACAAAATGGTTTTATGGCAACATAGGTTAGTCATGGAGTTATAAGGTGACTAAGGTTAGGAATAACAGTCCTATGATCCGCCAGAGTCGAGGGATCTACCCAAGGACACTACCATTAGTTAGTGTTAGAAGTCCTTAGGAATGATTGTAAAAGGAGAAAATGAGAATCGGAGAAAGAAGGAGTTGAAGAATAAAAAGAAATGCAAAATAAAGGGTGAAAACAAATAGCCATCCAGTTATTCAACTTAGGGCGGACAATCGGGTTCAATTCATATGCTCTTGGTTGTCACTTGATGACACCGGTATTGAAGATTAAAAGTCGTCATGGACCCAATGGCGCATGCACTAAACCTTCTTAGCCACTCAAGTTTCTCTCAACGTAAGCTTGTTTCATTCTCACCGGAACCCTACATAATCTATCGGCTTTCTCTTAGAGATTGCGATATTGAAGAAGGAGACCCTCTCCTAGTCTCCGCTCAAGAAAACCAAAACACACAATTGAGTCTAGAGCCACGAGATTCATCAAAAGATCTCTTAGGAACACTTGACATTTCATCACTTGTTGATCAACAAATAAGATCTTGATGATTCGGTGGTTCATATAGAGTCCTTCATGAGATCTTAGCAATCATCGAGAACATTTATGAGAGGTTCACATCTGTGATCCTCGATGATTGAATGGAAACCGTAGGATCGTTATTTTTGTTGTGTAGATGATTCGGTGGTCTTGGAAGATCAAAATACATGTTTTCCATTTTAGAGAGAAAGTAGAGAGAGGGTGTTCTTGCTAGAGGTTTACACAAATTGTAGAGTATTAGATTATGAGCACCACCCTTCCATGGATGGAAGGGTATTTATAGTTACACAATACACGACCTCCCATCGGCTGTGGATCGTGGATACGATGGGTAAAGACCCGTCCTTCCTCCACGGTGTTGCACTAAGCTATACTACGCTACAAACTAATAAATAAACTACTAAATAACGTAAATAACGATATGTCTACGAGCTAACTTATGCTAGATAATATTAGGGTGACCGACTCTTCACTATGGAATTTTCTAATTCCTAACAATCTCCCCAAGGGAGGTCACCCCATGTTATACATTTCAATCCTAGCATTCTATTCTTGTCTTTGTTCTTGAGCTCAGACTTCAATTCTTCATTTCAACAATCTTTGTGCTTTTGTAGCGATTCTTCAAAGTCCGCATTGATTTGTACTTTTAGTGGAGGCCTTTAATCGATCCACATCTTTGATGATCTTCAAGCTTTCTTTGAGATCATCACCACAAAGAAATCTCTCGGATCATCCATAGTTGTGTTGCCTTCATGTGATGTTGTGACATTCGGACCGACATGCTCACACTTTTGAATCATGACATCTTTCCATCGAGTAGCGGAAGCCTTCTTCGGTTCATGATATTTGCGGCGTAGCGAAGCATAGTATAGAAATATCAAAGCCGTGTTATGTAGATAAGCACAAGTCATGATTTCTTCAATTAAGTGCGGATCTTTGTGAGCATGCGGCTTTGGATTGACTCCTCAATTACGATCACCGCAACCGTCAAGTGTACCGCAAACAACAGTTAGCAATAAAACATACGAAAGTGTCTTTGACCACTTTCATTTGAATTGAGGTACACGCCCACGGTTCCCGTTGATCGAGATAAATCTTGCTGTGATCGTGTAGGGATTCCTAAGAATCTCCTTGACAGGGTTTCGTAGAGTGTTCTAGCTGTTCTCAAACCGAACGCCTCAAAGAAGACAACACGGAGTGAGTGAACCAAACAAATTGAGATTCAGCGATTGATGAAAATGATTTGAAAACAATCGCGTATTGCTTGAAGAAAGAGTTTTGCAATACGACGAAGGTTTTATGAGAAAGATCAATTTTCAATCAAAATACTTTTGTATTAGAGAATGAGTACACATTCGACATGCTAGCGAAAAGAAGAGATTCGCACATCGAACGGTTTTCTAAAAGCATTTTTCAATCGGATATACTTTTGAATTTGAAATGAATACACATTCGACGTGCTAGAGAAAGAAGGTTTGCACATCGAACGGTTTTTCCAAAAGTATTCATCAATTCCATTCTGGACCAAGGTTGATTCAAGACCGAATCGCCCATTGTTTCTATCCGGTTGTCACAAGTTTGATCTTACGAGAAGATCTCACATGTCACCCACCAAGAGCTTGTTTGATGTAGGCTCTAGAAGGATTTCCATCTTCATCGTGAATATTTTCATATCACTCGGATGTTCCGGCAATACCACAAGGATAATCGTGGGACTCTTAATATGTACTTACTTTCCACATTGTGTGAAAAGCAAGTCTTCAAGAATTTAGTGTCCTAACGAGATATTGTGGATGATCTCTTGGCTCTAGACTCAATAGTGCACATTTGGTTCTGTGTTGGAGACTAGGGAGAGGTCTCCTTCTTCAATATCAACAATCTCTAAGAGAAAGTCGATAGATTATGTCGGTTCCCGTGAGAATGAAACAAGCCCTTTAAGAGGAACTTGAGTGGCTTGGGAAGTTTAGTCTGATGCATCACTTGGGTCCATGATGTCTTGTCTTCAATACCGTGTTACCTTAGTAACACCCAAGAGCATATGTATTAAACCCGTTCTTGCCCTAAGGTTGAATTATTGGAGGCTATTTCTTTTCACCCTTTTCACATTCAATTCTTTTCATTCTTCAACCCTTCAAGCTTACCGAGACTTCATTACTAGAACCTTGTTGGGTTTATTCCAAGACTAGCTCGCCTCAATCCGCACTCTTCCCATATTCTCATTTTCTCCTTTTTCAATATACCTAAGGACTCTACACTATCTAGTGGATTGTCCTCGGTAGATCCCTCCGGTTCGGCGGATCGTGGGAACAAATACCTAACCTAACCATCCTTATAACACCATGCATAAAGTAAATTGGTCGGTCTTTTGGTATTGTTCTTTCCTTCATGAAACCAATTGAAAAATCATGTGGAAAACCAATCAAGGTACTTGTGATACGAGATCAAAGCATTTTGTACCTTAATAGTTTTGATCATTTAGAAAACCTCCCCCTCAACATGTGCGTATGATTTAGAAATTGTTTAGCACAAGGAGGCAAGAGGACTTTGAAATATTTTCTTTGATCACAATTTTCATACGAAAAAGCCATTTGATTTTCATGGTAAAATTCTCCCCCTCAGTATGTGCATAGGATATTTTAAATCATTTTTATCACATAGAGGCAAGAGTTTTTTTTTTTTTGAAGCACATCCACGATTACAAAAGCCATTTAAGAAACCATTTGAAAACTCAATCAAGGTACATTATGATCTCTTTTAAAAAACTTTTGTACCTCGATGGTTTTGCTCCCCCTCAATATGTGCTTCGAGATTCGAAAGCGTTTAGCACATATGAGAGAGCAGCCTGCACAAATGAATCAAAACGATCAACTTTTATCAAATTTCATAATTAAATCACAAATTCTCCCCCGATCAAAAATATCAAATCCTTTGAGATTTTGGATCCCAAGAGATTTAATTAGGTTTAGAAAACATGGGAGAAAATGTGGCCTTGTTTAAATACTCATCTGGTTTTTGGATAAATCCTCCTCCTCAACATGTGCATTGTGTATTTGAAATCGTTTGGCACATGGAGGCAGGAGTGCCTTTAAAGGACTAAAACCAATTCCATTAAAACAGATTTGAGATTTAAATCACGATCTCTACCCCGATCAGAAATATCAAACCATTTGAGATTTGTGATCCCAATTGATTTAAATCATTTAAAACATTTTGGGGAAAGACGTGGCTTGATTTAACAATGAAAAAATGACAGATAAGGACCAACTCTAGACATTAAAGATTGTTAGTGTCAGGTATGATAGTTTTTAAGAGATCTTTTAGTAAAATAAAACAATTTCACAATCAAACAAGAACAGAAAAGATTTCATTTTGAAAGACCTTGATTCTAAAGAAAAAATCATACCATGACATAACATTAAATCTTTAGATCACCACTTTTGTTGTACAAAGCGGACTTTTGAAGATATATTGTATGAAAATATTTTAAATTAAATCACTCTCCCTCAATCGATGACCAAGTCGATAATTGAGTGACTTAAGTTTTGATAAAATGAAGTCCTATGATTTTCAAAATTTAGTCCAATATATTTTCAAAACAATATATTCCATTTTCAAAACAATTTATTCAAATTTATTCAAAATTGTTTAAAAATGGTATCCCGCACAAAGATACGTTAGTGGTTGAGAAGTTTCGTTGTTGTTGTTGTAGGATTGGAAGAAAACCGTCTGCAAATGCGGTGAGACTTCTTCTTACGTTGCATTTTGAATGCCAACCGAGGTCCAATTAAGCTCCGCTTCTTCACTTCTTTGAAGAAAACCATCTCACGATGCAAGATAAGACCTCTTACGTTGCATTTCATGCCAACTCTCCATTGAAGTCCAATTAAGCTCCGTTTCTTCATTTGTCAACCCAAGATATAGTTACCCTTTCCTTTCGCATCCAATCATCTTCAATTGTGGGATCCGGATCGGAACATTCTTTTATACCAATATACCGCATCGTTAGTGAACACACATACATATATGGTGGTCGACATCACCCAAACAACAATCGACTAATAAAAGTCAATTCAACATGTCAATCGGATCATATAAAGCAAGGGAATTATGAGTTCATCAAACTTTAATCATCTAAACCTAACAATCATATCCTAGAAACCTAGTCCTTCAACATAGGCAATTAGATTTTCTGAGATAAACACGTGGGATAATTAAGAAAGTCCGTTAGATGATATAAATTTGAAAAATTTTCTTCCCTCAATCAATGACTCTTTTCTTGAAAAGTTTTAAAAGTCTTTGAAGTCATCGATTGAGTTTTTGCGATGTCTGAAAACTCGATCCCGATTGATTTTCAAGCAACTCATTTTACCACCATTTTGAAATACAACAAATATTTTTCGAAGAATTTTAGACGGAAAAACATTTGTGTAGGAACAACAGATCCTTGACATACTTTCCTCAAATTGTTTTAGGATAAGTGCACGAAATATTTGAAAAATTGTTTAGCGCAACACTTTCCTTCCTTTAAAGAGCGGGTTGCTATCGAAATAATAGCAAGCAATGATTTTAAGCACGGGTTACATCAAAATAACTCGCAAGCCATATCTTGAAGCGCGGGTTACTGATCTGAAATAATCAGAAGCCATATTTTGAGACATGTTTTGAAAAGAATATTTACACCTCCTGCTCGAACTTCATCTAAAGTCCCGTGCCATTATTGAATGACATTTCTAAGACCGTAGATGTTATCGATACCGTAAGACATGTCTAGGAAAACATATTTTTGGAATTTTTCAAATTTTACGATTTTTATGGGTTTTGTTGGTTTTATATTTTTCTATTTTCTTTTTCTTGGTTTTATATTTTCTATTTTCTTTTGTTGGTTTTATATTTTTGTATTTTGTTTTTCGAATAAATATTTACAAGGATAGAATAGATGATATAGTTAAAGAAGATGATGATACGAGTAACGAGATAAGGATATCGAGCGACCCGTTGTAGAAGATAGAAGTCATCATCCCTAAAACTTTCACCACCAAAGCTTCGAGGCTCTTGCATTGAAGAAAGAAATTGAACCATCGAAAGAGAGACTTTGGCGACTTCCCCAAACCGAAAATCCATAAGATGAGCGATTCAAGCTCTATTTCAAGCTTGCCTTAGCGGTGCAGATAAGCACACCACTATCATAAAATCCACCGGTCCATTTAAGAACGATAATCAAGGATCTCCATTCGGGTTATATCATCAAGAAGAATAACAACGTATCATCCCACTCATAAATAATCTTCTCAAATTTCATAACCACCGACTCGACGCAATCCATTCCAAAAGGTGTCAAGAGAACACTTCCCCAAGTAGTTGAGTTGATGCGATCGGTCTCTTAGACTAGAGCTCACGAACCCGAATACACATACCGAAGACAAAGAAACTTATACCATCAAGTAGCAGATTAAGTCCAATAGCCAAAGAATAACCCGATGTATACTTTTCTCTCCCACGAAGAAAGTGTATGAAGCTCAAGAACCCGGTACCGAATGCCCAAAGAGAGAACAACCGATAACATTGAAGAAGCGGGCGAATCATCGATTATCTCTGCGGATGACAATCTCTACGGATGTCCACTCCGAATAAGTGATTATATCTCGAATCACATATTAAGCCCTCAAGTGAGACAAATGAGCATCCCCAATGTACACAATCTCTATCATCACACACTTGTGTACCTCTTTATCTTCGTAAACTTTCTATTACATCACTCCCTCATGTAGTTGGAATAATAACACCAAAAACCTCGATGAGTAAAACCTTGAGATTCTCTCGGTCATGACAAATGTCTTCCGGGATATCTTCAATCACTTAGAAGAGTTAAGTTCATCAAGTTTACTCGCCATGAGTCAAACCTTGAGTTTCTCTGCGGTAATAACATTTGTCTTCCGGGATATCTTCAATCACTTAGAAGAATTAAGTTCATCAAGTTTACTCGCTTTGTGTTTATATGTGAGTCTCCTTACGCCTTCTTTGGTTTTGACACTTGAGAATCAACAACGTAGTATAAGCCCAAATACTTGAAATCTTTATGAGAAGAACACTTGAGCTCTTGTGAGAATCAACTTGCCGAAGACTCACTCTGACAATTTTTATCAACCCTTATGTAGACAATTTGAAGTGACCACTGATGAAGAAAAGCCGATATACCCTACTTGAAACTGAAGTCAACTTCCCCACATTTGTATCTTAAGCTTGCACCTAATGATGGAAGAACGGTGTAGAGAATTTATGCTTCTAGTAAATCTCTAAGTACTCACTACCCAAGCAAAGTATGAGACATTAACACCTCTTGCGATTATCCACACCGTCATATGTGTGACATCGAGTAAAACAAAGTAACTCCTAGTAGTGATAGTTAACCGGTCTTCAACCATCCACCTCATTGCGGTAACTAGATAAACCAAGTCTTCAACTCAAATTCTTAAGCCCGAGCAAGTTATCAAATAAGAACACGCCTTTGTGAAAATCAACTTCAATCTCAAATAAGTGATAAATGATTAACTCAAAGTAATCAACTTGTGTCAAATGTCCAACAATAGTCAATATCAACGTTTCGAGAGTCATCTAAAAATATGAGCAAGTCTAATTGGGAATTGAATCGACTTATAACTTTCTCCCAATTAGTGCTCTCCCTAAACCGACAACTGCTTTGATAGATGCCCAGATTAAGAAGAAGTCTTTAGATCGTTAAATGCAACTCGTCTTTAGTCTTCTAACATGTAGCGAAAAATGTAGAATGATCAGACTCGACCTTCTTCAAGATTGTCCGGTTGGGGAATAGATAGTTAACATCTTCAACTCACACCAAAAGAATTCCACCAAAAGCATCCCAATTAACTTACATCTTGCAAATCCCTTAACTAAAATCCTCCCAATCAAACAAGAACGAAAGATGTTCATCAAGGAAATCGAGAATCGGGCCGCAACGAACACACAAGATGGTAACACCAAACTACCAATCACATCAAACAAGAACAGATAGATTGTTCGAATCATCATGTTGTTTGTATACGTGAAGCATTAACCGGAAGCACTTTGTCGATAAACTCATCAATCCGAGTGAAGATGTCAACCAACGGCTCTTAGAAGAAAAAACTCCATGTGAAGATGACCCGATAAGAAGAGGCTCGGTTCTTACATGAGTTTAGAGCCGTATGACCATTAATATTCTCAAATGTCAATCAACAATGCAAAAATTCACACTTCTTCTCCCCCTCAAGAATTGCATACGGAGATGCCATTCTTGACTAAATAAGTGAATATTATCCAAATGTAGTCTATTCACACTTCTCCCCGCAAAATCGGCCACAGGATGTCGCCATCGTCATTATAGTTGAGAAAGTGGAATCGAAAAACAATCGACATGACCAAGCGCATGGAAAAAGTATGAAGCATGAGTGGCTTGGTTCACTTAATGGTGAAGCGCATGGAAAAAGTATGAAGCATGTTGATGAGAATGGTCATAATAAGAAGATTTATCTTCTTCAGAAGATAAAGCGCACTGAAGCGTACACTTTTCTTTTCTTTAGAGTACGAGGCCTGAACTGAAGTGAACAGACGTCATAATCTCTCTCTTTTCAATCTCTTTTGGCAAAACATGTGATCAACCCCATTATCATTCAGTAGGCTCTTTGTCGTGACAGCTGATGGAGAAAACCCAATATGATGAATTTGACTCAGAAGTAAATTATCCCGAACTCGTGACTTATACTTGCACATATGTAACAAAGAGCGGTGCCGAGACTTCATCCTCCATTGAATCTCTAAGTACTCTATACTCTTCAACCAACCAACCATCAAGTATAAGACGTACATCACCTCTTGAAGATCCACAATTGAATGTGACACTGAGCACTACAACGTAACTCCTTAAAGTGATAGTTATTTTGAGATGATAAGAGCCCAATTCCCCAGTGGTAAAAGAAAAGGAAAAAGTCACTCAACAATAACTAGATTTCCAAGTCTTCGTTTTTGATAATAAGCTCGAACAAGGATCATGAAGAATCTTCATCCATCCATCCCCGATACCTTCAGATACTAAGTGCACTCGCCCGTGATATTTTACTTCAACCTCAAATAAATAATAGTGAATTACCCCCGTTGTCACATCTTCTAGATAACTGCTCAAGTCTAGCCTCCTTTAACGTGTTAAGTGAACTCTGATAATGGTTTCATCCCGACCATGGTTTAATAGGCATAACCCCGTAAAACTTTGAAGTAGCCAAACCGCCATGACGAAAATCCAAACACACATCCAATTCATGAAGTACACCATTTTATCCTTTCTTTGAAGCAGAAACCGTAGCATCAGCATCAGAAAAGATCCCAAATACACTTTCCTTTTCTCCGGATGGTTCCATCAATACGGATTTTACAACTCTATGGTTTAAACCGAAAAATAGTATCTTTCGCAGGATTTTACAAAACCAAGAATAAACCGTAAGATAGATCCCGAAATGCACTTTATAATTACTGGATGTTTCCATTGTCACGGGATTTTACAAGTCTATGATTTAAACCGAGAAATAGGTTCTTTCGCTGGATTTTACAAAATCAAGACAAAACCGTAAACAATGTCGCTTGAATGTGTTACTGACGACTTTGGTTTTAGTGAATATCCGCTTTAGGGAACGCGCGGTTCATCAACGATCCATTATCCAACATCATCAACATCATCAACCATCCAATCAACACTATGGAAAACACATCAATCACGCAATCATTGGCTATTGTAATGACCACATGGAGAAATAGACCCGATATACCAAACTTGATCATGAAGTAAAATTCCCCAGTTTGTTACTTAACCTTGTACTAATCCTCGTGAAGAAGAAACGGTGTACCCAATGTACAAAACCTCTTGACATTCTCAATCGAGTGAGACATCAAGTGATAGCAACGTTGTGAGTTAAGCGAGAAAGAATCACAAACGTAACTAAATGGCCAAGTCTTTATCACACTCAATAAACGCCTAAACAAGTCATCTTCGGAAGAGTAGAAAGCAAGAAGACGAAATAAGTAAACGCTACCAAAGACTTCACTTCAAACCCAAGTAATAAATACCGTACAAACATCCCCGTAGTCAACGTTGTATACTCATCAATTCAAGCCATGACACAATATACTATGTGAGAATGTGTAGCCCAAAGAATCAAACCTCATAACACATTGAATCTCATCATCCAATCACATTATCACCAATTCATCATTAGATCTAACAATCATTAATCCGGTTCAATCCATTAAATCGAAATACAACATATCATCACATAGGAAAGTCCCGATTCAATTTAGCACATAACGACTCGGTCCATAATAATAAGATTCAACCCAATTCAATCCAAATCCTATATCGACAATCCAATACACTCACGGCTCATCTACTCCAAGTCTCATAATATCACCAAAGCGCATAAGGAAGCCCATGATAATTGTAAGATTAAGTATCCCACAATAAATTCCAAGCCGATCCAAATGAGATGAGATACACGAACAAAATACCACTGATTCTTATCACTTAAGTATCCATAATTTTAATTCATGTATCCATCTCAAATATGTAACAATCACACATAAACCTTGACAACACAATACAAGGTTAAGAATGTGCACCTCATTGACAAATTATTCACATTGCTTATTTTCGGAACCAATATAACGCCCACATTCGTTTACCATGATCAGCCCATGTGAATTCCATGAAGCCCATTGAAGTATTCAACCCAACAACTCAATCCATTCTAAAAAACTAGAAACCGGATATAAATGTGATATCCTAATTTTTTAGGTCATTCCATCATAACCCTAAAACACAATCTCTGAGAATGTGCGCCCCCATCTCACTCCTCTCACATCCAGCTAATCTCACCCAAACTATTCTCACCACAAATCTGATTTCTCCATACCCTAATATGTCGCCTCCATTAGTTAACAATCATCCAAAATCATTTGACACCCTTAAATACCTCAACAAATTCGACCCAAATCCTCACTTCTTAGACACAATATGCGGTAATAATTAAGACAAGACCTCACCACAGGGATGGTATGAGGTGGCCACAGGGATGGTATTCGACAGCCATGTATGATTCGTCATCATGATCCGTTAAAGATGTGCTCACAGGTAGGTTTAATCTTTTTCTTTTGTTGTTAATGAGTCTCAAACGAATCAGGAGAAGAGGTTTAACATGATTGTTACAATCACTTTCCATTAATTCGAATATTATCACATCTTATGATTTTATTAAACCGAATCTTGATGGGAGTTTAAAACCGAATCAAAAAGATGTGAGGAAACCTTTATGGTTTTGTCCAGCTTTTAAAAATGGTTCGAATATAACCATAAGTGTTGGATTCCAAGGAGATCAATGAGGTACAAATTCCTTTGTGAATAGATTCAAAGATATCTATGTGTTTTAACGACCACTCACAATAAGGAACAAAGCTGAGATCTTTAGGCAATAATTTTTCGGTTTTCTTTTAATTTCGGGATCCGTGATGATATCTTCTTTTGTGAATAGATCTTGAATGGTCTATGTTATGAGAACCGTACACAAAAAGAAACGAATCGAGATCCAAAAAATGTTTACCCTTTGATCTATGATGAGTTGGATTAATATCAAGCAACGAGTCTAATCCAAACCGAGATCTCACACGCACTTGTTTATTTCTTTAGATTTGAATTGATTTGCATAAACACACGAACTAAGAAAGGAGTTTAACATATTTGTTATGGTCCTATTCTAAGGTTTCGGATATCATCAAGTTCCATTAGATCTGTGATGTGGAAGCCTTAGTTTGCATGACCTTTCAAGGACTCTTACAACATAGGTGAGCTGAGATCATTTGTGTTTTCGAATTATGTTGAATAAGAGTTGAAGAGTGCTTGTAAGGGTCTTGGGTTGAGTCTAGTTTAGGTAAACGTTTTGTTGGAATTGATTGTGTCAGATCTGTTTAAGCATTGTTTCATCTTGTTTTTATTTATCAAAGACCAATGATGGCTTCTCCAGAGGTTGATTCTGTTAATGGTGTTGGTATATGTTGTTGGTGGTCAAGTCTATCTTCTTCTTCTTCCTTTCTGTCACCAAATCATTTTACACAAGTCGCCGCGACTATTTCGCCAAGGCCAAGTCGCCACGGCTAACTCGCCAAGGCCAAGTCGCCACGGCTAACTCGCCAAGGCCAAGTCGCCACGGCTAACTCGCCATTGACTTTCAAGAAAGTCAACGTATAACCAAGTCGCTACCAATATTTAACGTTAACAAGTCGCTAGCTTTAGTAGTCAAGTTGCTAGCGCTTTACAAAGCAAGTCGCTAAGACATTGGATACATTGAATCGGACGACTTGTCAAGACAAGTCGCCATGAAGAACTGACCAACTCGCTAGCATGAATATCAAGTCATTTTTCGTACAAACTCAAAATTACCCAGAAAACTTCTTAAGAATATATCATTTTGACCCATGTAAATCTTTTTGAGCTCACAATGAATCTGGACAGGGACCTCAAATCGCTAACAAGAGACTCTCTTTGAATGACATGAAAGACTTTATGTTATAACTGTTAAAGACCAAATCTGTTAAAAACCACATTTTGACAACAAGCTAACTGGATACATAAGAAACAGATAGTGGCAACCTTTTTTATCACCACATCACAAACCAAATCTGTTAAGATGCAACCCGTAACAACAAAACCATATCCATTTAACAACAACAACAAAAAAACCAGTAGCACCAACAACCAACTATATCATAACGCCAACTAGACCCGAACAAACCGCATACAAAAACATGAATCGAACCACGAGAATCACCATAAGCAACAAAACCTTGGCTCTGGTACCAATTGTAGGATCGTTATTTTTGTTGTGTAGATGATTCGGGTGGTCTTGGAAGATCAAAATACATGTTTTCCATTTAGAGAGAGAAAGTAGAGAGAGAGGGTGTTCTTGCTAGAGGTTTACACAAATTGTAGAGTATTAGATTATGAAGCACCACCCCTTCCATGGATGGAAGGGGTATTTATAGTTACACAATACCGACCTCCCATCGGCTGTGGATCGGGGATACGGTGGGTAAAGACCCGTCCTTCCTCCACGGTGTTGCACTAAGCTATACTACGCTACAAACTAATAAATAAACTACTAAATAACGTAAATAACGATATGTCTACGAGCTAACTTATGCTAGATAATATTAGGGGTGACCGACTCTTCACTATGGAATTTTCTAATTCTAACGAAACTCTGCCGGTCAACATCAAATGCCCCTAACGCAGGTCACTGGTAACTCCCGTGGATTACGCTTAGTGTGTCTCAAACGGTCTACAATCGTGAGGTGATGCTTGGTGTACCTCGTGACTCATCCGAACCGTGGGTGTACTTGATACATCGTGTTATCTCACTTGTGGGACTCCGGTTCAGGAACGGCCTTTGTGAGAATGAGAGTCGTGTTTTCACACTATGCTGTTAACACTCTCGAAGTTTAAACTTGTAAGTGCCGGCATCCGCTTATTACTAACCGTTTTTATGTTTACTTCTTATGGAAGCACTGGAGCGGCATGATCGTGCAGATTCTTCACATGTTCACACCAACATCCTCACTAATGGAAGTTCAATCCTAAAGCAACACAACAGTCAGAATGATTCTTCGTCAATCAAAGAATCTACAATGATTCTTTGTCACTATCTTCCTTCATTTGTATCATTTCATAATCTTGCATCTCCAATAATCTGTTTCCCGTATCACGATCTTCTGGTTCAACTTTCTTGTTACATGATTTAATGTTTTTTTCAATCTGGCTTTCCTTTGGAACTCTTGATGGCATCTCTTGATGCTTCTTGCATTCGCCTTTGTCAACTCTTTCTTCTTCTAGATGTTTCTCATTTGAAAAAACTTCATGGTTCTCTTTCTCAAACAATTCTCTTACTGTCTTTAACTCTTTCATCTCTTTGCTTGTGCAATCTCTCAACTTCTTGAGGTTCTCTAACTCTATCTGCATTTGTTTCTCAAATGCCATTTCTCTATTTCTTAATTTCTTCTCAAACTCTTGTTTTTCAATCTCTAACTCTTGAAGCATTTCAAACTTCCAAAACTCTAATTTACTCTTTAAATCAATTTCTGTCTCTGACCGCATATCTTCTAACTTTTCCTTTTGAATTTCATCCTTCTCAATGACAATTCCTTTCCTTCTCGATTCTTCCTTTAAGGATGCTATCTCCTTTTCATCTTTGCTTGTAACCATCAATAGTGCTGGTTCGTCATCTTCAAACACAAGGTTTGCTTTTTCTTCTCTACGGTTTGGTTTTGGACAATTTGCAGCAAAGTGTCCAAACTCATGACAATTATAGCACTCTATTTCTCTAAAGTCTCTCCTATGGTAGTTTTGATCTCCATGGTTTCTCTTGTTTCTATCATAACTATCTCCATTCTTACTATCTCTTGTGAATCTTCCTTCGCCTATTCCTCATGTCTGATTACCACCTCCTCTTCTATCATTTCCATAGTTGCGTTCATAATTTCTGTTATTCCCTTGACGTGTGAATAACAATTTCTCACTATTATCTTCCTCACTTCCTTTTCTAAACTTAAGCCTTTCTTCACAAGTCTTAAGTTTCCCAATAATCTCCTCTAATTTTGCTTTCTTAAAATCAACAACCATTTCAATGGTTGCTACTACTGGTACAAACTTATCTGGTACTGCATTTAGTAATTTTCGTACTTTTGTTTGTTCATCAAACGTCAATCCACATGTAGCGCCCTTTGTAATAATACTCATCAACCTCCCATCAAATGAATCTATTAATTCATCTTCTTTCATCACAAGTCTCTCAAATTCTGATTTAAGTTGTTGCGAGTGTGCCTGTTGTACATCTTCTGTTCCAATAAATCTGGACTTTAGAGAGTCCCAAATTTCTTTTGCTGTTTCACAACCCGCAACTTGCATTTGCAAATCCTCTGGTAACCCTTGAAATAGGTATGCTGACGCCGAACTATCGTTTTTTACATCAATCTCTTTTGATGTACTTACTCCTTCTACTAAATCCCATACTCCATTTGCCGTTAATATCTTCTTCATTCTTAATGCCCATAATGTATAATTTGTGTTGCTTAAAACTGGGCATTGATATGATGGTAACGATGTGGTGAAAACAACTTTGTTTTCGTTTTTATCTCCGTCATATCTTTCAATTTAATTTTCTTCTAACACCAATATACTCTTAATAATAGTGGACCTTAAATCCTTCTTTTCTAATCCACAATAGTAATATGCAACTTCTAAAACCAATATAATCTTAATACTTCTAAACTTTACGCTAATAATGGTCGAACTTAAACTTTCGCTAATCACAATAATTCTCAAGCAATTCTAAATGTTTTCTAATCTGAATTGTAATAGAAAAAATCTATTCTACTAAATAGAAAATAAAACTATCACGGAAAAGGTAAAACACAGATATCTCTTGGGCCTTTTAATTCTTGTGGGCCTTTTAAATGGGCGACGTTTTTGTGTTCCCAAATAAAGGACCGGGTTCCTTTTCTTATCCCCACCCGCTTCGCTACTTCTCTTCTTTCTCCTACACGCAATTAGGGTTCTTGTTCTGGTTCTTTTCTAATCAAACGACGATGGTGGTTAATCGGTCTATTTTTTCGGCAACCACACACGACGGCGGTGGTTATTTCTTCTCCGGCAATCAATACGACGGCGGTCTCTCTTCTTCGCACAACCGGTATGTGTTTCTCTCTCTTTCTCTTGATTGATTCCCTGAATCAATCGGTCTCTGTTTTTCTTCTTGATTTGACCGGTATGCGCACGGTCTATTTCTACTCTTGATTGATTCCCTGAATCAATCGGTTTCTGTCTCTCTGGTTCGAATCCTTTGGCTATGATGCCAACTGTTAGTCTAATCTTTCTATGAACAATTGAATAAGGAAATATACTAAGTTTATTTAATAAAACAATCATTAGTTACAGACTTGTTTTTCAGGGTACTTATACTTTTCTAACCGACACTACAAACCGACATAACGGTTCATGATAACCGCCATAACCGAATGTAACTGCTGTCGGTTGTGGACTTTACTTTTGACACACTAGACCCTTTAACTTATACATATACATATATTTGACTTTTTGTGTTTGACTTTGACTTTCATGTTTGACCTTCATGGATTAGATAAATTAGTATCCAATAATTCACATGACATAATCATCAATTGGGTTTTTGGCCTTTGTGTGCTGTACGACAAGAAGAAAAGGAGCAGCAGGCCACGCAGGTTTTTATGGGGTTTGCCCCGGTACTCGACTAGGGGATCTATAGCTTTATCGTTAGCACGATATGTAATTATTTTCTGACTCATATTATTATTTTGGTTTCATTATTGTTTATTATAATCTTGATTCTCAATATAATTGTTGACGAATTAATTCTTATTGTGTTTTATTTAATTGATTATTAATTTATTATTAGTCAATTAATTATTTGATGTTATATCTTTATTTATTTATTGTTTTATATGGTAATTATATTTGTCATTCCACTAGGGTATTATGGAGATGTTGAAATTAGGCCTTGGCCTAGTTTTGATTCTATTTATTATTAATGCTTTTGCGTTATTAATTGTTTCTAGTGTATGCATGCATAGTTTATTGGTAGCTACCCTTGTTTCGGTAGTTTTGAATAGCGGTAAAGGCTAGTTGCTTAGGATATATGACCAACTGACCCTAAGTGAGTAGACGGAGACGAGAAGGGTAAGATATGACCAACCCACGACCCTTTCTACTTGTGCGATTTGACCAACCGATCACCTACCGTTTGTATGAACTTAAGAATTAGGGGTGAGTGTTTAAGTTGCTAACGCCCGGCACTCACTATTATAAGTCTAGCATGTAGCGGAACTTAATGACTCGGCTTGGGACCGGGAACAAGCGGACTTATGAAGGGACACTGACTTCTCGAAAGGTGGCATCTTTGCGATAGGTTAGGCTTAATCGACCAAATGTTGTCCTCTCGAATTTGACCCCACCAAACAGAATCTAGTGACATTTAGAACCCATGTAATGCGATAGTAAACGTCGGCTCTTAACGATCGCCATTAGATTGCCGAATGATCCCGGGTGACCTGTTCATCTTGGTGAGGATTCTAAGAACCATAGGGTGGCGAATTGACCAAAGGAGTCTATCGACTTATGCCACTTGTGGATGACCTCTGCTTAAAGAATTGCATCACTATCTTTCCATTAGCTTGTTTACCGAGAACCATTTCAATTGATCATGTGACACCTTAAATGTTATCAATCATATCATTAAAACTTATTTATTTGACTAATTTAATTAATTAGACGTTAGAATCAACCGTTCTTGGGACGACCTCGGTCTTGCCATTCCCTCACTACATGCGACCTGGTACACTGCCCGTTAGTGTATTAGGTAGGCCATAGGTAGACGAGTTACTATAAATGTAAAACCTGGTCAGTAAAACCTGCATCAAGTTTTTTGCGCCGCTGCCGTGGAACGGTCTTCGTATTTTTGGCTATTTGATTGATATTATTCTACAATTTTGTCTTCTGTCTTGAGATTACGGCGTAACCTTGGCCATGGTTACGGCGTAATCTATTCTTATTATATATCAGGTTTTTTTCAGACTGAAGTTGCGGCGTAGTTATTAATAGGACTTAAGCCGGAACCAAGTCTGAGACATCTTAAAAATATAAATGATGTGTTATATATCACTTGTTGTTGTTTATTATTTTTACACATTTAATGCACGAGTTGTGATAGTGTGCAGGTTGAGCAGGAAGAACAAGTGAAGGAATCTCGGCGATTATAGCCGAGATTAGGAGAGCAATGGACATTATTGGAGCGTCCGATTGATGGTCATTGCGGAGTCTAACAAAGACTCGAGGAGTTAAAGAAAATTGCTCGTCGGGAGACTACCCGTCCCTATCCTAGATTTAGTTTTTGATTTTATTTCTTAGACCTTTTTGAATATTTTTGTTAGTTTTTAGATTTTGTTTTGGGTTTGGTATGTTTTGTCATCTTGTTTGCAGGTTTAAAGACCAATGATAGATGATAGGAGTTCCAATAACTCCTCTTAATCACGTAGGAAGAAGTTGACACTATGGGCACAAAAACATCAGAATGTAATTACGGCTAATGGGCCGATCTATTTACGCCGTAACTGGCGATAAGTAAGGCCATCTGCCCACTTCTACATAACTACGGCGTAACTAGGCCGATCTAGTTACGCCGTAATCTCTTTGTTCCATGTATATTCTTTTCTCAGGGTTTCTTATTACATCGTAACTGGGCCGATCCACATTTTATTAAGTCAACTGATCCTACGCCGTAACTCGGCCGATCCAGCTTGCCGCTGTTCTCTCAGAAGAAAAAGTTGCTGAAAAAATTAATGGTCGCCGGAAAAAATAGTGGCAGCCGGAAAAGTTATTGATTTTTCTTTGTTATTAACTTTATGTGAATTTGTATATTAATTTAAGTTGATCCAATCGATGAGTTATGATTTTGTTGTTTAAATTTCGAATATGCTTTAACTTTAAAAAAGTAAAAAGCAACTTTATGCTTTAACTTTAATAAAGCTTATTGCCTAAAGTGGTTTTATATATTTTGGACAAATATATGTCTTCAATCATAATAGATACTAGCGAGAATCTTTCAAGAATGCTGTTATGGTACCTTATGACTAAATTTTATGGCAAGCAAATATTTTTTATTTATATTTTTTTCTAACAATAACTTTACGTATTTTAATTACTTAAATCATGGATTGGCAACTCCTTCTTAGTTATATGAGAGTACTCACTTTAAAGTTAAATATTTTTTTTTCTAACAATAACTTTAGGTATTTTGATTTTCGGTGAGCTACGTTTTTTAAATTATTAACTTTTTTTTTAATAACAAATGTACAAAACTTCATGTCGGAATAACTTTAACTCTTAGGTAGGGTTGTGTTTTGATTTTCTTTAACCGAAAGAAGAAAATAATATAGCAAATTTGTTATTATAAAAGAGATACAGTATGAATCTCGCATATCGATGATGGGTTATTGTTCAAAATTAAATATAAAAAATAAATCTTTAGAAAAATTGGTAACAAAGTATGAACATATTTGCATCTCTAGAAGATTGACCCAAATAAGAAATAAGGTCCAATGATATCCAATGTATCTAATGTGAATTACGTTTAACACTTTTCATATAAAAAATATAGCCCAATAACTTTTAACCCTAATATTACACCCTATATAAAACTAACTACCCTATTTTTTTTTTGCTAAACCTAAACTCACTCCACTACAAATGAACGCCTACCAACCACCCAACTTTTTCTCAAAATCAAACACAGTTACAAACATTCGTCCTTTTGGTTCTTATATTTTTTCTTTTGCTTTGTAGCTCGAAACACAAACACACAACACTTGTAACATTTTTTATGTTAAGTTGATATCTTTTTATGCGAAGGACAAAGACCACAACATTTGGCTTCTAGATCTTGAAAAAGGTCTCGGGTAGGGTGTTGGTTTTGATTTCGTTTTATGTTTGTTTCATCGAGAGATAGAAGTAATGAGACGGTTTTGTTTTTGTTCTTCTTATAACTTTCAAATATAAAAAAAAGCTTTGCTTCAAATAGATCTGTCGTGAATTGCCTTTCGAGTGACAACTATCTTTGAAGATCTGTAATGAGTTGTCCTTGTGTGAGATCTGAGATCTTTTTGTGTTTATTGTGTAATGTTTGAGAGAGTTGGGGAGTGAACTGTGACGGTATTTGGTTGTGACGGTATAAAGGCGCAAGTTCGAATCCGACTTGCAGCATGGTGGTGGTATCGCGATCAGGTAATTCACAGGCATCAAACCTTTGTTGGGTAGGGTTGATGGGTACCAAAAGGTATACGGGCTTGAAATGGTCTCGCCAAAAACCATTTTTTTAGGTTTAGGTTCTTGTTGACTGTTGTTGTTGTATCGTTTCATTTTCATTTTGGTCCGACGTCGATTAATTGGTCATCAACCGACAGGGCATTAATGTGGTTTCTTTATTTAATATGTGTATCAATGTGTTGTATATAATGCATATGTGGTTGTAAGTCTGAAATTTTGTGCTTTAATGTGTTGTACATCATGCTTTATTACTTGCAAGTCCGAAAGTCGAAAATTAAATAGGAGAGAGAG